>LUCH01000269.1:53415-70410 GCA_013368495.1 Paragonimus heterotremus | reverse complement strand
CGGTAAACACGGTCGCCTCATGATCAGCGTGTTCGTAGTCTATGGGGATGCGACAGCTGCGATCAATTGTGGATGATGTTCAACTTGGAATAAAGAGTTGCTATAAAAATCAGGGGTGTAAAGCCACCTACATTTGTTAAAAATCGTCAGTGGTTTACATTCTGGTAAAAGAACTGTGACAGGATTATCAGCTAGATTTAGCGTGAGTGAATCGGCATGCTGAAATCTGAGAGTCCAGAAGATCCTGTCTCAAGCAAGAGGTGGACACCTCACGAAATACCATCAGTCTCTTAAAATTGGCATTCACTGCACTAACACGACATAATTTCGCTGTAACGAACGATGTATGAGGGCCCTATTTATATCTGAACCAGACAAGGTGACGGAACCTTAAGTCGGTTCTCCTTTGAAACGTATTTAACACACATCCACTTTGACACTCACTAAGTAGTAGATGGGCAGACATGCAACATGGCCAATAATCTGACGGTAGCTTCTTCATCCCTCATTTGTCCCATAACAGACTCTAATGTGTACCTGGAAGATCAGAATAGGTATTTAACACGCAAAGTGTCTAAAACAAACATTGACACAGTGTTCCACAGCATGGGACCAATTGAGGGGAAACAAATGAACTCCACAAACGAATAAAAGTTTCTACATCGGCATGGTGCTGATAACACTTCTATCATGCCTTATATTGCCTGTCCATAGACGTTGAAAATTCACGGGTTCCAAACACAGGGAGACACCTTAGGTCAACGCAAACGTGTCATAGCGCCTTTGCTTGGTCATCAAACTTTTTACCCTGTCGCCACCAGGTTCTGCAAACAACAATCCACGAAGTAGTATGTGGGTTGGCAGACCAGGAACGTGCCCGAGTCAACGAATTCATGGGAAGTGTTTTAAGTTAAACTAGTAAAGATTTCGGCATATATCTGCTTATAACTGGGTGACGAATCGACCCAAGTGACGCAAGGTTGTTTGAGAGAGAGGACTATATATGCAATAACAACAAAGCGGAGTAATACATGATGAGGAGAATGATGTATGAGTGGAAATCCTTTCACGTTTTATTGAACTTACCTGATAACCTTCGAAAAAACTGCTCAACACGGATACGAGGCTGGAAAGATAACGACAAAATAACAACGAGGATAAGTATCGAAGAACGCAGGAACATTAAAAGTGATCTAGCGTCTAATATCAAAATACACACTATCAATCGGTTGCATCATCGATAAAATGAAACGCCGAATCCGCCAACTGGTTGGTCCACGAGAGCGTAAGAAAATGGCAGTGTATTCACCAATGAATGAAGGTCAAAAACAAGTTTTCAGCTGAAGGGCTGTCCATCACGAACAAATTCACAACACGACTGGGGTGAGGTACGAAACATATGAGGAACAATACAGTAAACAGCTTGCATGATGTGCGAATTTGAGAGATTACCAGAAAATAGGTATCCAGAAAAGTCTAACAGACAAAAGTTGCAACACACTTTTAACCACGGGCTGTTTGTAATTAAGTAGCAATGTTTTGAATAAAAGAATATCCCATGTTACTTGTAGAACATTACCGTAAGCTAGTATCTTGAGAGTATTAGGAGAGGACTGGATGTTATCAAACTCGGTACAAATCAAGGATTCACTGTATGCACAGGGACCTAGAAAATGTGAAAACGGGAACATGTACAATGTCTACCATTTCATTTATGTAAGTATCACGACAGAGCATTAAGACTGTTTTCTGAGTAATCTAGATTACGAATTGAGTGTTACTAGAAAAGTTCGAGAAACGCAGAGAACCATATGAAGGTCAACTACGAAATGGACAAGTTTGCTTAGTTAATATACAACTTTAGTTAGACAGGCGGGAGCGCCAGCCACGACATCATGGACTTACTGCTGATAACCAGGTTAGTTTCACCACATCCATACAGACACTTTGATTCTAATGAACAAGGTTGGAGATTGCAAACAAAAATCCATATCGCTGGTTGAGAACATTCCATGAAATGACAGTCGGTAACGAGTCCGTATCTGCAGGATTGTTGACTTTCTTTTTCATCGGGTTTCATTGCTTAGGCTTACAACAACAATCGATCAACCAAGCAGGCTAATTTCTCGAACAGCATCATAAACAACATTGTTCCGAGTTGGAGAACCATTAGTTTACTGATGAGGTGTGGGGGATTTTGATTTAGATTGAACATTACCCACAATTAATCGCAGCTGTAGCATTCTCAGATATTTCAGTCCGCCCCTTCCGAAAAGAAGCCCTAGGCTCAAGTTTCGCTCCCATTAGAACTCGTCAGTAGTGCATAGCATTGCCACTACCGGGATTAGAACTCAGGCCACGCTTTCATGAGGCAACCGTGTTGACCACTGCGCCATTTGACCCCATATTAGGCATGACTGAAGCGAACGGGTAACAACAGTATTGCTTCCAAAACGAAAGTGGCTGAGCGTTCACATATGATAATTCGGTCGTGCCCAATGTGAGGTCCACAGCGCAGGGGTCAACATACTTGTCCTCAGGAAAACGTGGGCGAAGTTCTAATCCCGGCAGTGGCAACGATATGCACTACCAACGAGCTCTAACAGCGGCGAAACTCGAGTATAGTGCTTGTTTTCGAATGGGACCGACTGGAAAGTCTATGGGAATGCGACAGCTACGATCAATTGTGGGTGACGTTCAATCTAAATGAAAATCATTAGTTTGTAGTACAATAAAGAAAAGGGTGGATTGGGAGTTTCAGTTCATCTGGTTTCTTGTAGTCAAGCTGGTGCCGGATGTGTTACTATTTTTCTCTCTAAAATATACTAGCAACTCAGCATAGAGGTGTGGGAACATGGCACCTTTACGCATTCTGGCAAAGATTGAGCCCTAAGGCTTGCTTCAATAAGGTGCACTCTTATCTGAAACGAATGAAGGCGAGCAATAACAACGTGTATATACTCTTCTACGCTCGACATGACTTTTACTGATCGATAACCATCTGAAACCACTTACTAATGGCTTTGACTGCCGTTGATGCTGAACGTATTATCTTGAAACTGCATAGATCAGAAGGACGTAAACCCTTTTAAATTATGAGTAAAATTTACCAAATACAAGTGTGTTCGCCGACGGCTTGCAAACACATTTAAAGTTGGTTTCAAGTGCCTTTAAACGGAATATTATATTCGTAGTCACCATAGCAATTTTTACAAAAAAGTCATGCTTAAGGTCAAGTGTGTTCAATAACGCTAACGACACAATCATAACATATGTCCCATCGACCGTTTGAGTGCATTGCCTTGCGAAATACAAATTGATAGACTAAATACGATGGTATAACTACTTGCACAAGAACACAATATTAGAAGAAGAAGAAATCACTTTTGCCTGTTGCAGACGAGTCAATAAATACAGTGGGTGACGGAAGAGAAAATCTTAGCGTATACGTCTAAAAATGTGAAACCAAGAAACGAAGTATAAACAAGGTTTTTTTCATCTCCTCGTTATAAACTATTCAAACGAGCGGCTGATAAGGGTAAAAATGATCAAAACTTACGAAGGGAGAGAAATTCACTTAATACACAAACCAGTTTTCTTAGTAATTTATCCGATGCAGCCAAAATCGTTGTCAAACACAAAGAGAGGCTGTGGAAACAATGCACACATCACTAGAGCTATTAAAAATGCAAACCAACTGAGCTACGCAAACTCGCAAGGCTTTCAAATACATTTTGTCAAAAGCACTAGACCGAGTAGTACCGAAGAACCCAAATTTGTATGGGATGGCTGATTTTACAAAATGAGCTGTGATACCAAACTGATAATGAATCCCATAGAATAGGGAAAAATTACAAGGGTAGTTGATTGCACTTCTGGATCGCGCCAGTGGGATCAAGTTGCCCAAGAATAAATAAATGGGCGGTATTTATATCGGAGGATCGTCCGTTTGACGAACGGCTGGTTGCAGCTAATAACGTCTGTGATCGATCGTGCATATGGAATGGCATTGACGGATTGGATTAGTAAACAGATATTTGGTGGTGAGGAATAAGTACCTTCCCTTACTCAGCTTGTAAGGACATCTACATTTGAGTGGCTAGGTGATAACTAACTTTCCGTTACAACGATCTTTCAGCTGATTGGCGTAGGATAACAAAGAGACCAATGACTTGATATAGAGGATCGAAGACAGTTACCGGTAAGTTAACCATTGTAAGTCAAGGTATATCCTTGGGTTGAGGCCATAGTAATCCATACAGCATGTGGCCAGAGACGTTAGGAGAGGTGACAACTGGTCGGACCTAACAGTGTAGATGTTGCCGTTTAGTTGAGTTACCCCGAACTGGGGGACAATTAATGAGGCGAGGTAGTGGTTGAAATGTATACATGTTGGATTTCTTAGCTCAGGCATAGGTTTTCTATAAATTGAACAGGAATGCTGTCAGTCTTCACATTCAGAGAGACGGTCTGGCCAGATCCTTTCGAAGAGAAACTTTGTTAGAAGTAGATCACCGTTCTGCTCTTTCTTTTGCATCTAAGCCGAGGTCTTCCTACGAGTGTATGGTGGTTAAGCATTAGTCCCAGCTATTGAAATAATGCAACTGAGGAAGAAGATGGTTACTAAAAACGATTAATCTGATTCTTGAGTCATTTAGATAAGATTTTTGGATACTAATGTTTCGTTTACCTCTATAAGTCACGCACAAGAAACAATCGGTTGATGTACAACCAATGCGTTGTGATGACAAGTCGACTGACTATCAGAAATGACTGTAAGAGTTCTGAGATCACACGGCATCATGTTAGCGCACAAGACAACGGTAACATTATGAAGACTATTAACAAAACCAAAGGGGCAGCTAAAACTCACCGCAAGAAGGAACGTTATATATAAAATCCAATGCGGACAACATTAAGTCGACTAAACCAAACGGAAATTATTAACACGGATTGATCGTCAAGAGACGGGACTAATTTTCTTTGATCCACGTCCACGAGGATCAAACTGGATACACCTTCAACATGGGTACTGCAGAAGTCCTCACTCAGGCAAACACTAGGTACGCAACAGAATTCCTCGAGGCGTGGTACCCATCAGCCGAATCAATGAACAAACATATCGAGCTGGACAATATCTATGAACCAATGCGAATCCAGGACTTGAGGAGAGGTGAACGTCGTCAAGCTCAACTGTCGGTAAACCCTAAAAGAGCGACTTGAACGGATCGGGCTGGTGATCAAAACGGGACAATAGGTAATCAGTCGGGTCGAATTCCAAAAACGAAGAAGTCAAGGGGCAAGGGCCAGCCAATCAGGCTCGGGGTCAAAGTTCAACGGCAAGGGGAGGCACCTAATCAAACTCCAGATCAAAGGCACAAGAGGTGTAGAAAATCGGGCCGCAGGTCAGAATCCAAATGTAACAAAAAATGGCCAACGGTAATTCAGACTAAAGGTAAAAACAACAGGAAGTGATCAATCAGAATTCGAGTCAGAAAGTCAACTCACTCTGGTATATATGTGCAGATGTCCACCACACTTCACCAACCCCCCACGCTAAAACCTATACGCTGAAACACTTATGCATTGATGTCACCTCGTTTGGTGATGAAACGTTTACAGCCTAACTGTCAGGTTCGGCGGACATTGCAATACTCAAAGACTATTTGACTAACTTTATGAATGTACTGCTAACTGATCGAAACTAGATCGCTGGCGTTTACTGAGAGAACGCTGATGAAAATGTACCTCCTGACTGTAAGTTTAGGGTAGGCTGATGAAAGCAGTGTTACCCTCACAGGATTGATCGTGTTTCTCCCAGCCATCTTAGTTCAGATAACTTAATTCATGATGCACGTTATCATGTGTCAAATGCGAGTTATCGACTGTTTCAAGTATGCAACAGACAGAAATAGGAAAATCTCACCATATAGCCTTGATGTACTGACCTTTTGTATACTTACTGATGGGTAGTAGGGGATTTTGGTTTTTCACATTAATTGAACACCTACAACTCATCGTAGCTGTCGCACTGTATACTTGTTGAAACGTGTCGTTTCGTTATAATCATGAACTGAAAACGACATTTTCTCGCTTTGTCGACATTAATGAACAGTCGGGGATTTGATTAATTTCAAGTTGAACGTCACCCCTACACGATGGCAGCCTCCACATTTAGATAGACTTTCCAGCCAGCCCCTCTCGAAAAAACATTAGATTCAAGTTTCGTTCCTCTTAGAGTTCGCCAGTAGTGCGTATCATTGCCACGGCTGGGATTAGAATTCCGACCATGTTTTCATGAGGCAACCGTGCTGACCACTGCGCTGTGGACCTCATATTGGGCACGACCGAATCATCATATCTAAGCGCCCAACTATTTTCGTCTATGGGTGGTGATCAGGTTGCTTGAGCGTCTCAATAGAAGACAACTACAGCCCGTTAACTCTAATCGATAGTTCGGTCCTACGGACGGTGGATACGAAACAGTGAGCAACGCCCGTACATCTCACCATTGAATCCCAACGAACATATTTAAGCTGTACACAACAGATGAACGCTTATTTAGATTGGTTTTTCAATCACACGCAATCATGCGACAATATCAGTTGGAACTACCATAAATTCAGCCACTGGAAGTAATCGATGAGCAGTCTAGTCATGCGACCCAAAATCTGTCAGCGAATTTGCCCAGGTAGATTTCGATACACAGAGGTGTGACACCTTATGGCGTCGACCTGCTGCTTTGAGTGCAACTGCAAAGCCAATCATACTGCTTACACGATGAATATATGTGCGTACACTCTACGACAAAACAATAGGGTCAACTAATTTCGTCACCATAAAGTCCAGAACAATAAATTTTCACAGACAATTGCTCCCGATCGTTAATGGCGGCAAAATGCGAAAACACTCAGTCGACTTCAATATGTTTTTTTAATCAACGTTATGTGAAAAATGGCTGCGATAAAACCATAAGGACTTGGAGAAAATCAGTAAACTGCAGTCCACCCAAGTCGATCCAACACTTCTTAAACAGAGATCTGGTATGCTGCAAGCAAGCTAGGTACAAGCGTCAAGACACGCTGCTCTATTCTCTCCTCAGAGCACGCTTTAATTCAATGAGCGAACGGAAAAGTTCGGCACTTCGTCATACTTGTCGAATCAACAATCCATAGAGTTTCAGATGCAATAAGATCCGGGCTACAAGCTGGGCATCCAAAACCTTAGCTCCATGGAAAAATGGGCACGTTCCTGATGCGTCCAGCCAAGTTCTGTTACGTCATCTTGTTGGAAAACAGCAATGAAGCACATCTTTGGAAGTCATGCCGAGGGTAATTCCCGATACCTCGATTATCCAAAGTGATTTTTTGTCGCTAATTATGACGGTGTATCACCGATAAATCCGAAAAATATTGTTTGGTCTATTTCAGATGGTGCTAAATTTAGTGTTGAGTTGGTAAGGTCAACATCATAATCGTTCTGTAGTGCTCTCGAACAGTTCAAGTGTCCACGTCCTATTGTATGTCGGTCGGACGACCAGACAGGTAGCCCGTTCATATAGAGCGTTCTGTTTTGGTACAATGTTTGATTGAGGTAGTACGCATTAGATAGCAGAATACAGCACATTTTGATTTGCATGGCAATGACCAGCAGAAAACTCAGGCGAATTTGGACAAATACAAGAGCATTTGTATTGCAGCTGTCAAGGTATAGTCTCATGGCTTGTAGAGAAGCATGAAAATGCGTGTTCGATTTCCGGTTCACAGAATTACTTCTTCCGTAGGTGTTGGATTCACAGCAAGTGACTAATCACAGTCACAGAAAATTTCTTAGCGAATGTGGCTTTGAGTTCATCGCAGACATGCACAGCTCACCAGAGAAGAAAGCGCGGAACAGAAGTAAACCGTGCCTATGATCTTGTCAAGACCGTTTTTGACAGTGCTGGCAAACGAACACGATAAATTCATGGTGGAATGGTTTTAAGTATCCGGACCAACGACGAGTTAAGAGGGTGGTATACGAAAAGTAATTACTCTGGAATATATATGTACGGGATTGGCTACAGCATTTACTGTTCCAACAGCTTTGTTGCAGGGTGTATACATTAAAGTGGTCTTGCAATAGCGACGAAAGCAAGAAGCAAAACGGAACAGCCTTTGTGTTTCGAGATGAACCCGGAAGACGACACCAGCATAATAAAAGTCACGTGATCCAGCTGCACATCAGCCACTCCGGTGGTCGAGTTTACGGCACAGGGAACCAACCATGTGAGAGTAACGGTGGAAGATTAAAATAAGCTGGATACACCCAGATATAAATCAGAATTGCAAGATGGCAACAACATCGACCCACAGTTGCCGGCCCCGGGGCTCTGTCTATCTCAGTTGCTCCGACAGTGTTTGCACAGGATGAGGGTGCGAACTTTACTTACTAAGACGTGTCAGTGTGATGTATAGGCCAAGTGGCTGATAAATTACGCCCTAAAAATAACCGTCAAGAATTGTTGCAGTAGGAAAATCGCATGCATTTCAAACCTAACAAGACACACGCCGCTAATTATAAAGTGAGCGTAGTGAGCCGTGAACTGATGTACAACTGTGAGCTATCCATTTACGCCTGTGCACAGTAGTAACTAGCGGAAGTAGACTATTGTGCCTACAATGGCTAGGTGAACATACTAACAAGATATGTACTGAGACGAAATGAAGTGAGATCGACCGGATACACATGAAAACGTTACATGACAGAACGTTCCGCTCATGTTTTCAACGGGCATGTGGCCACAAAGTGTGGACGCAAATATGATGGTTTGAAACACGCTTTACTCTGAACTTACGAAAAAAAAGAGTCGCGATACGTATACCATAGCAAATACCTGCGAAATCACAAGAACACCAGAACAGGCAAACTGTTCAGCTGACAATTTAACAGAATTATATTTTTCCAAACTTGCTCAGTGTGAATCAGTACGCTTTAGAAACAGTTATGCTGAAAACAGCCACACTGGTCACTTTGGTCAGTTAGGTAAAGCACGCCCCCAACTCATATCGATCAAGGACGAGATCAGCGTAAGTGCCAACCTCAGGCAGAATAGGCGGATTCAACAGACCGAGTGAAGATCAATCCCATTAACCTCGGCGACTCGGTTAGATACCAAGGTACTGACGATCAGAAGTCTAATGTTAGCTCACGATGTGTAGCAAATACGTAATGATCGTGTCAAAAAATGTGTCGCCTACAGTGAATTGTTCACATAGTGTCCATCAAGAATGAGACTTATATGCCTGTAAAGACAAACGCGGTCTTCGATCCACCACAAACGGGGTGGTGAGATTAATGTCCCTCCAGAAAAGATTGAATATCAAGCCAACAATGGAGCCTGTTAGCAAGATCTTGTACAGCACGTGTTGAATGTAAGGCTAGGCAATAAGATGACCAACTGTGAAATAGCACATCGACCAAGAAGTGCATGGGAATATACAGTGCATGGAGACCTACACCCATCACTCAGATAACAGAGCTTTCACTGATGTACAGAACACCCATGGTCGAAATGGCAGAAAGTCTTCAGGTGTTTTCTTATGAAGTCATGGCTGATCATAAGTAACATTTTCTGTGTTTCCAGCAAACCGTAGAATGGCTAATAAAACGCGCGTCTACCCGAGAACAGAACTACTGACGTCACCTAACAGTAACTGTAGGTAAAATCTGAGATTACGTGTCATATGAACTTTCGGTAAGTTCCGAAAGACTTTGGATAGCGATGTTAAATATGCGAGCAATATGGACTGACATCGTGGCCTATTACGAAGTTCATGGGGGTGTGGTTACTCTTATAGTGAAAATGAAGCGCTCAGGTTGGTAATTTTTGATTGTGCAACAGTTGGTTGTGAGTCCGTTATTTGAAATATTGTTGTATTATCACACCCGTTCATTGCCATAACCATAATTGCTAGCTGCATTATGATAACGTTTAACTGTCCTACAACCACGAGGAAAGAAAAGCAAGCTTTAGTTTGAAGCTAAAAGATAGAGGAAGAACGAAGTATAATATGCAGATACGACGTCCAAACTCAAACATTCAACGTCAACGTGACTACATCTCGCAAACAGGCAATCAAACTGTAAAGCAGAACAAGGCAATATTCGCAATAAGGTCTACCTGCGGCTTGCACTAACAGGGTTTTTATTTTACGAGAAACCCACCTAAACAAAGGCAGTATTGAAGTCAGTGAGTCCGACTAGCTTCCATCTGCCAAGACTTCTCTAAACACAATTTACAGGCCACGAGAACTCCAACTCAGGAGGCGGGCTCAACCTATAGTGACTACCCTATTGGTAGGTGTCTTCATTTCCCCATACGAAGTCGTCGGTTGTCCAGCTGGAACTCTGTGCCAGTCATCTGAGACAACGCCGAAGAGTTTGATAGAAGATTGGCTGGTATCCTCAGTGCATGATCCGACCACATTACTTTATGCACACTTAGAGGTCGAACGAATGACTCTAACTACTAAACGTTCGCTTTTTAACCCCTTTGTCGGTTATTCTCTAATATCTTTCGATGAATGCAAATGGACGCAGACATTGACAATTGAAGATCTGAAGACGTTTTACGACCTCCATCCCCGAGCTATCATGTTTTGCAAAAAGAAGTAACACCGTTCTCGCAAATGTCTTACAAACGCACCTCTCAAGTTTCAAAGAAACGTTCTTCTGTCGTCGGAGATTGGCAAAGAGTGCATTACTCTAAAAAATCTCCACTTCGTTTCTCACATCTCCCTCGTTATTGAGGCGGCTCTCTAAATAAACGAGTCGATTCAAAATGTATATCTCAGTTGACATGAGAATGATTTACAAGAAAGGGCCCTCAAATTGCTAGTAGACAGAAGTCAGACAGCAAACGCAGTACACATGAGAATGAAACCGTTCGCACTGTGACCCTACTAGCAATATTTTCGTATTCGCGGGTGGTAATGGTCAATGCATTTGAGCAGTGTGGTTGCCCTAGAATGGGGCATTTCCCGGCTATTCTAATGTCCATGGGGACATGTGGATTTATGGCAAATGTCAGTTTAAAATGAGTGTCCGTATCCAGTATGACGACAGAGAGCTAAAGGAAATAACGATGAAGACTGGCAGTTGGTGATAATCTGAAAGTAAAACACAACTTAATATTTTCTCAACTTAAAATAACCTGAAGAGTAAAAAACAATCACGAGAAACGTACTCGGCTTCGGAAGTGCAAAGACGTTCTTTTGGAACCAAATTATCCAGCACTAGGTTGACACGCAACAAATTTTCTGCCATCGTTTTCCTCTGCAAATTTGCCAAGTCAGCCGCCGCAGTAGCATCTTTAACAGCCGCATGATACGAAGTTAGGAGACATTTTTCCTCACGAAAGAACTGGTCCTCATCGCGTTGGTTGGTTAAACGTAACGCCTCATCAGCCGTCTTGGAGACTGACTTGAAAAAGTCCGCAGCCTAAAAAGTGCAAAACAGGGCAAGTTCAGTTGTTAGTATGCTTACCAGTATCGTGAGATAGTTCGCAATCGAGCCGGTGACCGTATAAAGACCAAAAGCTTCTCCACTCTAGGAAGTTCTCAAACTTTGTACACCAGTTCACAATGATTCGCGGACGGCTTAACAGACCATATCGCCACTTCGCGACGAACATTGCTGATGTAACGTAGCGCGCATGTACTATCTCACCGTTGATCCTCACATAATTTGCCTTTGATTTCTGCATGCAGTGGATTCAACTAGTTCGCACACAGAGATCACAGTAGCGCATTCACAACAACTTTCGGCTATCAGTTAAACAGTTGGCGAGACAGCCTCTGTCAAGGTTTGTGCGAGACAACAGCCAACATATGACCCAGCATGTCATATGGCATGGTACATTACTAAGGCTGCCAGTAGAATTTACCCGACTGGTCACAAACAAGTAACCACGGATGGAGACATAAAACGCGATGGTCGTGGGATGACAGAGCTACGATGCAACCGTATCATCTCATGTAATTTCTATAGGACAGCTAGTCCAGAATGTTATTTTTTATTGACGTGACATAAATTTCACCATTGGAGTTCTCGGACAAGCAGAAAAGCATAATGAAATGTACAAAAAGATGTCAGTTTTTAGGTTTTACCATGAAACATAAGCGGCTCGTAACATACCGTAAATGCCAAACAAGATAAATATGTACGGTGTACTCATGCTTAGCTTGTACTTTCTTAGTAACAACACCAGATTAATAATCACATAGTTGCGGGCTCGATCCCAGTTGACCCAACAGTACTGCTTAGGTTCGGACGGTCTGGTAACATCTGACCCATGTGACTCTATAGGTTACATGACAGCGAATACGTTGTAATTTAAAAGTTGGAAGCGTAACTTACCAACCATACCTGAGCACACTTGTCCATACAGTTACTGCGAACACCCAGAACTTAGCTAACAGAATTGGGTAAGGAACGCGGATTCTGGTTAGTTGTTTAGTTCATGCAGGTATCTCTACGGTGAACAGACAATTAAAGCTGAAAGATACTGCCTCACAGTAACGTCTTTGAGGCACCGGGATATGTTACAATCTCCACACAAAAAAGAGCCAGATCCACAGTATCCTAAGTTAATCAACGATTACTGTTCACAGCAACTGGATAGTCTAAAATCATGCAATACAACTGTGGAGTTCTCCTCTTTTTTCTATACTTCATATGTAAAAGATTCAGTAAGCTCCGATATTTCCGTTTATGAATATTCTGATAACGTGGTTATACTCCGCAATTTTATCTGCTAAGATGGACCAACAAAAACATTACAATGTTTTGAAAGTCACCGGCATGTTTACAAGATTCGCCAGTCATAACACGCCAGTGCACCGACAACCTTTCGTTTGTCTGTTTGATTGGATTAGGTCATATAGCCATCCTGATTGCACAATTGGTCCATGGCCTGTTTTCGCTTGCATATTGGTATTGTACGGTCTACTACCTAACCGCACAGCCGTTCTCGCTTGCCGTTGCCTACAGCTTCTAGTGTATATTTGTTCTTCTTGCTACAAAACACTACTACTGCTTAACTGCATCTGGCTTATACATTACCGATTCGACACGAATCAAATGTACATTCACTAGGCAACCAGTATCGCTTGAAAAAGATTGTGTAAAATAATTAACATCACTTATATCGTAACACGAAAGTTGTTTGTTCGCATCCCAGCCGGGTTACCAGATGAGTTCGGGGAATGACGAGATCGGTGGAAACGTTTTAGCTTGAAGATAGGAGTCTAAATTTATTTTTATCATTTCAAACACACACATGCCTTTTGGTCATGAGGAGTATCGCATCGATTCAATGAATGGAATGCTTACAAGTGGCACCAATTTACAAACTAATATTTGTTTATCTTGTTACGCCCTCTCAAAAAAGCCATGTACTACCCAACTGAAGTTTAGGGCTGTGGATAGTTTCTAACTGTTACATCACATGTGACAGCGTGTTCATCAATGAGGACATTACTACAATCCATCATGTGCACTGACTGGAAATCCACTTGGCAAAAGTGAACAAAATAAACTGTTCATACCAATAATATTTAGTGACGACTTTACCTATTTACCTAAATGACACCTCACCAGTATATCGTGAATAAAACAAGTGGGAAAATGGTGTAGCCGAACCGAGTACAAAACATTACTACTAAATAATATATCTCGTAAGAAGGCAATTTACATACTTTGCATGATAGGATAATGTTCGAACAGGCGATACATCATCATAACAATCGTGTTCGATTCAGATAAGGGGTGGAGTTCAGTCGACAAAATACTTGGAACACTCCTACCGCAACAATGAGCGAAAACCAATGCGAAACACATAGGGGGTTAGTCGGTCCATAAGCTCAAAAACTCTACTAACAATAACGGTCGACCGTGAACACGCGCGAGACAATCAGAATTCACACAGATTCATATCGTTAATTGTACGCACATGTGGTATCAATCACAATCCAGGTGAAAAGGTTGAGGGCCGGACAAGCGATGAGATATTCGTTATGCGAAAACGAAACATGGATAGATCGATTGTGTGATAACATGCAATATGTGCCGGAGGCATGGGTTACTACCCATTGGTTGACAAAAAACAAGCGAACACATACGTTCACTGGTAAAAAGTAGGAGATTTGGCAGATATAATTTAAACACCATTCGTAACTGACCGCAGCTGTCACATCCTTCCAGCCAGTCCCTTTCGAGAACAAGCACTAGACTAGAGTTTCACCTCTGTTAGAGCCCATCAGTAGTGTATATCCTTGTCATGACCAGGACTGGAACTCATACCACGCTTTCATGAGGCAACTACGTCGACCATTGTGCCACTGTTCTCACAATAGGCATAAACGAATTATATGCAAACGTTCAGCCACATTCTCTTATGAATAATGCTCGGACATCTGCATGAACAGCTTGAAAATAACCTAGAGGAAGCCATTCACGAACGTAGTGTTCATAAGCGGTGTGGATGATATTCTGTGTGATTGGTAAACGCGCTGACCCAAAAGATACCATAACCAATTTCAACTCGGCGCACAATAAAAGATGAACGAAACAATCAAGTAGCCTACTTGGAAGTGCTCATTAGGCGCCGCGCTGATGGATCTGCTCAACGTATGATCTACAGGAAAAAGACCTAGAATGGGAATTATATTCACTTCAGCAGCGTTGTTCCTCTGATGCAAAAAGGAGATCTTATGAAACTACTTGACTGAAAAGGTCATGAAGATAAGTACATAAGATACGATTTCCGCTGAATTGTCTTTCATACGCACAGATTCTTGCAAAATGGCTATCCGGGACGATTTGTACACACGCCTACGCAATGTCGTGAGAAAAAGGACAAGATGAGAAAGAGAAAGCTGCAAATCAAAGGTGACACGCTTGCCGAAATTATCACTAGGACACTTGACGTTGTTGTCAACAAAACATTCTATGTTGCCAAACTGCGTGTCTGTTTCAACTCTACTCCAACTTTGTGTCTACAGTTAAAGAATAAAGTGCCCGTTTCTGCAGCTTTTTTGTGTGTACTCATTTGTTTGTTCTTGTGAGACTGGCTATGTGGATCGCACGACCAGGCTTTCATCTGAACGTGTCTATGACCATCATCCAGCCTGCATCACCAAGACAAGTACCAGCTCAGCTGTGTCACATCTTGTCGATTCGTGCCATACCATCAGTCCGGTCTATTCTTTTCATTCGATTTACCGAGTCAAGGGTAGACAGTAGAAGGCCGTGAGATGCCAAATTTTGGCCACAACTGGGGCAAACGGAATTCGACTGAATAATCCACCCTTGTGTGCATAGAAGCGCTTTGTTCAGACCTTGTGACTGCCATGGCACACCACCCATACCACGATCGATCAAACTGCAGCGGTTCCATTTGCGTCATAATTGTAACTTGATTGTATCAAAACGTAGTCGTCGTGTCCACCTATGACGTGGTTAACCTCACTGGAACTTTTCGCTTGTTCTGTTCACTTCGTCCTGACAACACAGATCCATATAAACATTATGTATTTGGCTTGATGATGAATAGTTAAAAACGGGACTGTTCACCACAATTTTCTTATGACTAGTTCGGGTATTTTTAATTGATGCTCAAATTGCCAGACCGTCTCGATAGAAGATACAGTAACTGTCCTGTTAACTCCAATCGAATGTGGCCGAGCATTTGCATATGGTAATCCCATCGTACCTATTGTTAGATCAATGGCACAGTAATCGATGTGGCTGCTTCATGAAAGCGTGGTCTGAGTTCCAGTCCTGGCCATGACATGGATATGGACCACTGACGAACCCTAATAGAAGCGAAACTCGAGTCTAGTGAATCTTCTCGAAAGGAACTGACTGAAAAGTCTGTGAGAATGCGACAGTTGAGATCAGGTATGTGCAATGTTCAGCTTACATAACGGTTTGGTCACTCTTATTGACAGTGCTTCATATACCGATATGGTCAGTGACTGGTAATAGCAACGGTGATCTCAACGTGATAAGCAAGGCTGCGCCAGTAAGAACGGATAAATAGGTCGATTGGCACATTGATTTTACTTTATTTGGTATGGTTTGTGATTTGAACAGACTGGGCTACACAAACAAGGCCCGTTGTTTGTAACCGGGCTTAGCTACCGCGCTCGTCGGCTCTTCAAATACACTCGAGGGGTTCAAACACCACGATTATTTCGGAAATTCTATCCAAGCGTCTTTGTTATTGACATGAGTGGATGATTTAAAACAGTTTGTTCCCTTCAGAAGTTTGAGCAACACTCTTAGAACACGAAAACTGGTAGATGCAAGTATTTCGTATTGACTCATCAGTACCAAATTTACAATAACAGGAAACGGTTTTTTTATATCGAACAGTTAGGGGTGGGTTGGGTGGATAGTCAATTGATGTGTTAGGAAAGGTCACTAAGTCCAGGGCAGGGTCGAGTTCACGAACAACTGTTTCTGAACACACAGGGCCGGCTTCAGTCGATTGATTGCGACAGCCTTAACAAACGGCAAGAATCTTGAACTGGGATGACGTAATAAGATGCTGAATGCACAAGCCGGATCGATGATGTGACCAGTGGTCAGGATGTGTCTTGCGATTGCGGACACTGGTTGTTTGCGTGGTTCAACAACACTGCCGTTCTTCGGTAATACTGAGTTCTGCACCCATTTAGACAAGTGTTCCTTCATTCTGGAAATCAAACACCTCTCGGTTCGGCCTGTGTAACTTTCTTTGTAGTTACATGTAAATTGGTAGATACAATGTGAGGTGGCATCGGCAGGTTGATATCCTTTGATTGAAGTCAAAGGCAACTTTTGGGTTCGAGCTAGTACACAAAGTTCAGCTGCGTTGAATGTTCGTTTGACCGAATTAATCAGTCTTCGTGTTGTTTGGTGCATACTATAATCGCCTTTAAAAGGCAATTCTATATAAACGTTCTTTTT
>LUCH01000269.1:22170-37668 GCA_013368495.1 Paragonimus heterotremus | reverse complement strand
CTTTGGTAGCATCCGAACAGCTGTCCGTTGGGGCGTACGCCGACATAATGAGTAAGAAACGCTTTTATGGTCTGCGCCGACAGACTTTAACCGATGTATTGAGTCTGACAGCGCATAAACGACTGTTCACTGGGATCCAATCGATCAGAATTCAGTGCAATTCGCACTTCAGCTTTATCACGAGATTCAGCTTTGGCATCACTATTGAAACCGCATGGTGTTCAAGCATCAACGTGGTCACGAAATATGACGACCCTGACTGCTCCACTGAGCAAAGTGGGTAGATGTCTTCCGCCTGGATGGGGCCATCGCGATCACTCAAACCGTTGGTTGGAGATGTTATCCGAGATGGTGATGTGTCGCAGTCAATGGCGTACCTGTATCTATACCATTTCTAGTTCTTCTTTTAATAATGTTCAACCTTCTTAGTAACATTTTCTTCTAGGATATTCCACGTCACTGTTGAGGTGAGTGTCGGCCCGAGTCACAGTACCTTTTGGTGAGGCTCATGTCTGTTATGATGATGATGATGATGAGAACCCGTTCGGAAGAATATCGCAATGCATTTACCAAAAGATACGTTTAAGTTCGTCGAGTTTATCCGGTCGCTGAATGTGGAAAACAAAAAGGTGTTTCCCCTGACGTATCCTTTCTGTTCACGAATGTACTACTCGCCGGAAACGTTGACTACCTCTGTGAGTACATTAGTTCCGAACGTTTGAAATGTGGGCTTACCCGAGGACACGCTCAAACAGCTGATATTAACGTGCACGCAGAATGTACAGTCTCAGATTGATGGGAAAAAGTACCGTCAGAATGACGGCGTTGCGATGGGGTCACCGTTAGACCCACTGTTGGCAGATATCTTCATGGCAATGTTAGAAAGAACTACGCTTCGTGGACTTATCAACAATAGCTCTCTCTACAAGAGGTACGTAAACGATATCGTCTGTGTAGTTGACTAAGCTGTGGATCTGGGTAACCTGCTTGCTGAGGCGAATACAGCACACCCTAATCTCAACTTTACACTTGGGGCCGAGAAAGATCGACAAATATCCTTCCTGAATGTGGCATTAATTCATCAGGCAGACGGTTCAGTTCAGAGGGGCATTCACAAAAATGGGGTTTGGAACGACCAGTATACTCACTTTTTCAGTTACGTGCCCCTCAAACAGAAGAGAAACCTCGTCCGTAACTTAACGCACAGAGCTATGAGGATATGCAGTGACGACATGATTAAGACAGAAATGGTGTTTTACGACGGATATTCGCAGAGAACACCTATCCTGTAAATTTCATGGATAGACATATGGTACTGACAGAACCGAAAGTTAAGCTCCCATCTGCAAAAAAGAAGTTGGTCTACATGACACTAGACTACAAAGGCGAGGCGTTGGCTGAACTGGCGACTCGTAGAATAAGTAACGCAATTGAAAAGACCTACAGTGCGGCACAACTACGAATCTCGTTCAGATCCGACCCGGCTGTTCACGTACAACTCAAAGACATGTTGTCTAAACGTGTGATCTCATTTTGTGTTTACTCTTTCACATGCTTCTGTGGGGCGGGTTACGTCGGTCTCACAACCAGGCCCCTTTCTCAGAAGGTACGAGAACACACGGATGACCAAGAACAAGGTGAAGTCCATTTCGAGTGCAATTCTGGCGCACCTTATTGACTCAGAGCACCAAGTCACACCAGAAGTAGCTTTCCAGCCCATTTACCACTCACCCAGTCATCAATCCAAAGGAGTTAAATTTCGTATTCTGGCCACCGCGGAAGCGATCGGAAGTCGGTTGTGCGATCCACAGATGTGCGCTCAGAAGAAATTTGTAAGGGCCCTACGGTTACCATGGTCTCCCGTTACCGAGTCGACGTCTCCGGAGGTCAGTTTTGTCACCCAACTGTCCTCCAATTCACAACCGCGTGATGTAATTATGTGACTAATCACTTTTGATTTTGATCGCCTGACAACCGTGATGATATAAAATGTTATGTAATTGGCCTGATGATGAATAACCGAAAACAGACTTTTCGCCAAAACACCTTTCTACTTCTAATCAACTCATGGGGCTATTCGAATCGTATTTTCCTTTTATTATTTTTTGCGTATTTTTTAAAAAATGTTCTAAACCGGCTTGTTATATACAGCACAAATAAGTTTTCATTTGATGACTGGCCCATTAACCATTGCTATTCTTGTGAGAGGAATTGTCAACTGCTCAGTGTTGCTAACTATGCAGCGTCTCATATTTGACAGACAGACTGTTTTCACGTACATCTGTTTACATATCTGTTGCATAATTTTGGTGTCACCGTTTGTTCTTCTCTTGAACGAATATGTGTATATTGCTCTTCAAAATAAACGATACAGTAATAAAAAGATGAAGTGTTCTGACCCCGTATAGTGTCTGCCTATCGGTCTATCTTCGCTTGTCTTTAGCTTCGATGTCAGCAATGGTTATTTATGCTCAAACGTCGACTAAGCACAGCTCATGGACAGAGAACAAGTGGACTGAGAAGGCATTTCCTTTTTGTTGTCGCCGGCATGATCAGTGTCGACCTCGTGACCAGTGTACACACAGCACACATGTGCATAAATTGAATGCCACTCAAAAACGGTCGCGATTTTCTCAATTCCCTTCGAAAAGAGGCATAAGATACAAAGTTCGCTCTAGTTACAGATCGTCATCAATGCATATCTGCGCGATGACCAACGTGAAGTCGGTGGTGCAGTGGCTAACACGGTCGTCTCATAAGAACGGAGACCAAACTTCGAATTCCGGTCGAGGCAAGGGTATGCATTGCTGACGAGCTCTAACGTCGAGTCTAGCGTTTCTCTTTGATGAATGGCGGCTACAAAGTCTGACTATGAAAGCTATAATCAATTATAAAAAAGGCTCTAGGTATGTAAACCAATCCCCACCATTGCTTATCAGTAACATACACGCATACAGAAGGGGTTGTTGTAGACCGGCAATCAGCGGTACACGGTCTCGGATATTAATACAACAAGCCTACTGGTTTATTTGCCCGTACCATCAGCTCCCACACCAAAATATAAATCTGTCGCTGGAAACATCATTGTGATTAGCTAAGTGGTTTGACAGCCATCCGAAGCCGCCCCACCGTGTAGATAACACCAGCCTGATTTGTGTTTACTATACAATCTACCGTGCTTCAATGCCTTCTCTATCACTATATTATCATTAACAACAGTTATAGACGGCAGCAAAAGGAGTTTTGGTACAGAGCGCACGCACACAACGCACTATGCTGCACAGGTTCAACATAACTAAAATGCAAGTGGGTTATTCGTAATCGGTTACCGTTGTCAAAACAAGTCAGCCAACACCAAATAATCAAAGTGAAGGTAAGTCATGGTATAAATCAGAAAGCTGTGAATACATTATCGATAACCTGGATAAACAAAGTAGACATGAACTCCATATGTTACTGATTCGCCTTTTGTTGAAACAAACAACAATAAGAAGAAACAGCAAGGTCTTCACAGACAGCAACTTGTCCACTGATTATAGAAAGCGTACGCTTGGTGATCTATCAGGAAGACGGCCGCACTATTAAGAATGAACATGTACCTATCCAGTTGTCAGTTGCTCAACACACGTTCAGAATATTCTTTATCAAATGCTAACAACTTCCTTCGTTGCGGTTAGCAGGAATTAAACTTTGATAATAATAATTATGTATCCGGTCCATGATACGACAGTAAACTGATCGCCTAGCAGGAGTCATTTCAGTACATATGTGCATTTGTGTGGGGTAGCAAAAAAAGACTTACGCTTCTAATTCTGCCTTCATCTTTTGTAAATCTTCTTTCGGCATGGAGCCTTCGCTTTCGCCCAGACGTTGCAGTTTGGCTCTGGACGCATCGAAGTCTGGTTTGGGAGGAACCGGAGGAACCTTGGAATGAGGTGGGACAAGAAAGAAGTAGCACAAATAAAAAATCAAAGACCAAACAGCGGAAGACCAGAGAGGTAAATGGAACGAATACGGTTTCGGAATAAAAGAAAACTGAGCGAACTGAATTACGCCTTTGTTCTCCCTGAAAACCTCCACAAGCGAAGTGGAATTCACTTAAAACTTTAGCAATCACCACTATTATCCAACTTTAACGAACTCGCTTGTCACATCGTCGCTTGCAAAACGCGATTTGTCGACAAGCATGAAACGGACGGTTGAGCCTACGGATGAGGTTGATATCCCCATCTCTCAAAATACCAAAAATGAATGGCATCCGTTAGAAAGTTAAAACCCCTTCTAAATCGATCAGTTCGAACCATCGTAGCATGAGACGAACTGTACAAGTGTAAAATCAAAGGCTGGTCACATAAGAACCAGTCACATCGCCATACATGTCTCTGATCGACTTGATCATCGCACCCCAATAATGCGCTAGTAACCAAATTATCCGTTTACATAAATCAACTACGACCGCGTGAGTGGACGCCTCTGGTCACTATTCCAGTGATACCGCGACTTGGTAGAGATCTGGCAACGA
Source organism: Paragonimus heterotremus (assembly GCA_013368495.1). Taxonomy (NCBI): domain Eukaryota; kingdom Metazoa; phylum Platyhelminthes; class Trematoda; order Plagiorchiida; family Troglotrematidae; genus Paragonimus; species Paragonimus heterotremus. The sequence continues at coordinate 33,146 of LUCH01000269.1, read as the reverse complement.
AAATACTTGCTCAAATGATTAGTGTATACTGAAGCTGCCAGTGCAATAGAACTGCGTGATAAGCTTACTTCGATCTTGTCATCTTACCGCGATCACATGTCATTTATTCTCTTCCTGGAGTTTTAGAATATGGGGTGTCGCTCTAACATGTATGTTCTGTTTTAAACCATATTCTACGAGTTCTTGATGCGCTCCACACCAAATTGCACGAAAATTTTCACTACTCATTAAAAAGGCCGCGAAATGACGTCCATTCGTGTTAGTGGAACTATTTTGTTGAAGCATACCATGTTTCGCAAACTCGCTTATAAGTTCAATAATTCACTATAAAATTCAAAAACTGAAACTAAGATACCGTTGTGCACGGTTCATAGTAGAAAGACTGGAAGAAACGATTCGTGATAATGAACCGTCAATTGTAATCTATTTACCGCGTTAATGTAAAACCTAATCGAATATGCAAATAACTTACGATATAACCGGCGTACTGATCATGTTCGACAAGGTAATTGTGTAACCAGATGAACTCTTCGTGCATTCGTTTCACTGTACATTCAGTGTGTTTGAATTCCGGCAACGTGGTCTGTGTGAAGTGGGGCAAACCATAGAGAACAGAAAAGGAAGAAACGGAAAACAATCGCACATGTAAAAATGAGAATGGCAACGCATCAGGGAAATTCACAGTGTGTTAATTTACTTCCAAATATACAATTGAAAATTTTTGAAGCACCGTGAGAACTGTTAGTCACGAGCCAAGTAGTGCAAGAAAGTAGTTTACTATCACAGAGCTGACAAGCGAGAGTCCATAGGCATTAAATTATACACCCCGGTTAGTTCCGTACACACAACAAAACACAAGAAAAGGAGTTCAAATAAGAGCTTATCATTCTAATGCTACATGTGGCTGCTACAGCTGACAAATGAGCAGACAATAGAGCCGATACTGCATACGCATAAATATTGTGGGAATGCAGGAAAGATAAACGGGATGACTTCAGGGAGAATGGTAGACTGGCCGTTTGGCTCGTTCAGAACCCAGAAAATTTATGACGCAGCCATCCAATTTGGTACCGATAACACATCACGACAGGAAGATTAATAGTACGTTTGAGCTCGCTTGTCACATTAAGAACAAGCTCTTTAGCCAAACGGATTTATGAATAATGAGCGAACGAGATTATCAAAGTTAACTGGCCAAATCCGACGCAAACAATGGCAATTTTTGTGCGCACAAGATCGGTCAACAAAATCTGATCAATACAGCCAAATCGCATGTGCGAAAGGTCGGGCTGTTGCTCCGTGACGAATTAAGTGGGTCAACACGATGACCTGCTGACTGGTTACGTTGCGTGATCAGTGGAGAGGTTTTTCGCTTTCCGCTACATTTATTCGTTCGACCAAAAGCTGGAAAGTAACCTCACGAAGTACAGAAAGCGAATCTTTGAAACTCTGTGGCAAATGTGCGGCAGTGTTAGAGTAATCCAATATCAGTTCTACCCATGTAGGTGCCAATGCAATTGCAAGAATGAGTTGCAGTATTACGCACCATATCTGTTACATCTATATGACGAGTTGAGGATAACATACCTCCTCCATCGGCTGGATACGTCCGGTTCAGTGTATATTGTATTACATAAAGTATGAAAACGACTAGATGGTTCCTATAGAACAACTTAAACGAGACTTCCCTCAAGTGATCTAGTTATGCTGTGAACATCAGCACACTTCCGTGGATGGCCGCTTGCCATCAACACTTTCTAAATGAGTTTTCATTTAACTATTGGAGCCAATAGAATGACACATGTTAGTGGGAACAACATGTCATATGTACATCTAAATCTGCGCTGTACAGTTAAGAAAATCGGTAAAAGGTCAAATGTGTGGGGTAAAGAACAATTGAAATAATTTGGCAGGCGCAAGTGTATAATACTAAAAAAGGAATTGACTGAGATGAAAACAAAGACTTAGCTGCATGAATATCAGGCATGCTTCGGTATGAAACAAACAGCCGAATAGTGTAAACAGTGAAAGGTTAAAAACAGCCTTACTCTACCAGAAACTCCCGATGGTGATGTCCTGAAAGTGTGCATTAAGTCCGATAGCGCGAGAATAAATGAAATGTGACAGACTGGATATAATCGGATGCCGGAGTGCTTCATGTAGGTCAAAATGATTCACTTGATGCTGTGGCATCAGCGAATGTGAGACTGATTTGCGTGACATAAATTCACCTAACAATGAATAAGGGCATTTGTGAAGAATCCCACTAAGTCGTCTCTGATGCATCGATAAAATATGTAAAACTGACCCAGTCATAACGATCTGTCTGGATACAACAACGAAATGTACAACGTCTCAATCCTATATGTCTGGTACGGTTGTGCGAAGTAGAAATTAAGCCACATTTGTGACCATCTAGAGTAAAGCTTGAAACCTGTTGATCATGTCTACCCTTATTTAGTGTCACAATAGTCGACTTCACAGATCCCGTCCGCAGCCAGGGATTTCCGCCCTCTCGTTCTGTATGCAGGCCTCCGGGATTGTGTGCTATATCGAGCCTAGTATGAATACGGCACCAGCTCCTTTAGTCTTGTAAATAATTAAACTTTCTCGAAAGCTTTCATTCGCTATTCTAGTCACTAAAGTCAATCTTCTTGCACCCTTTCGATGGTATTGGAAGATTTCACACATTCCGAATAGCGCATCTTCGAATGCTGTCGGAAAGCGTGAGCCCATGTAGACCTTTTTCTCACCCTTTATTGGCCGTTGCCCATGATCCCAAATCAGACTGGAGCTAGACATTCCTCACATCTCCAAACCACTGGAAATGCAACGTCCGTTCAAAAGGTTTATCGTGTTTGTAGCCTGATACCAATTGAAATCATAGTTCGATTATTCTGATAGAAAAGCGTCTACGACGTTCAGTGGATGAGGATCCTGCGCATCTCTCACGTTATCCACAATTTGTGCACGTACGCATTCTATTTAGTTGTATTGCGGCAAAGATGTCCAGGAAAGACAGATCGTTATTCAATTGCATTTCAGAACTGTATAGGAGACAAAGATGTAACTCATTTATGTGTGCATGAGCTTAATGTACTGAACTCCCTGGAAGTTTTGATCTAAGTATCAACTAAAAGAAACTGTCAAAAACCACAGAATAACCCACACCACATCATACGCATCTTGTAAGTGAACTACGCAAGTAATGTCTAACCAAAAAAGCAGTTCTTACAAACACAGTCATATCCCAAATGCAACACTCCTAGTTACCTCGAATGCTGTTGCTTGGAGCTTGGCAGTCAAACTGCAATAAATTCCAGTAGGTCGAAAAATAAGTAGAAGGAGAACGCTGGAGTTAAATAGGTTAATTAAAACACAAGCGTTCAAACTTCTTGCCGAGCGATACGGGACGAGTATGGCCGGGTTGTCCAAAACTAGACGAAAATGTTCAAAGTAGCTGATGCTCGAATAAGAGAGCAGTCATCGTTAGTCCTGCAAAAAGCACTACGAGCCAACTTGCTAAGGGCTTCCACCTTGCGGCTTTGATAAGCTACATACTTCGTATTTCAAAACGTACACGGGAAATTCTTTTAGATTCGGATGACTCCATAAGAGCAGCCCTATAGTTCACCTGGAATAAGTGGGTGCAGTCACGAAGAAGCGATAGTCTATGAGCAATGCTAAACAACTTCATTAGTACGCAGAAAGTGTTGTGGGACGTCATGGTGTTCAAACGACGACAGTTTCCAATTATCAACAACTGACAAATGACCACCACTTAATCCCTTAGCCTCTTACACACTTAACAACTGAGCCGCTATTATAAGTCAGCCTGTTTGTTTCAAGCCATACGACATTCAATGGGACGGTGACCGAACTCTGTGTGTGAAAATCAGGTCACCATCGTCCACCAACGATGCAAATCGAATGAGAGAAATTGTCTTAACAAGAAAAATGATACTGTTTGAATTAACCTATGCCTTCCAAGTCATAATTTCAATAGGACTTTGAACCAAACAAAAGATTGGGAAACATAGCATAAGCGAGCTAGTCCGTCAGTTACCATCGTCATTAGTAATGCCAACCGTAGGGAATGGGACTCAGTGAGATTAGTTATGTTGGTTCTGGGAAATGAACAAGTACTAGCAGTAAGGCTTGGGAAAAAAATTCAAAGTGTAGGCTAGAAAAGAGAGTGGAACAAGAGTGAGCAGTAGCATATGTTCGTCAGTAAATCCGGCTGGATATGGCAGACAGCGCAACGCGGTTTATACTACGCAACGGTAAACACAGTAAGGAATTTTTACTACTCTGTACAGTCACGATTGTAGATGGGGTAAAATATCGTTAGGACGCTTAGACCTAGGCAGGGGAAAATTAACTTTCCCCGAAAATGGTTTGTTTTCGAGGCTTATCCGAAAAATATCCCGTAGCTTCGGATCTTTACCCGCCATTAGATGCGGAAACTTCACTTTGGCGCACGTTTCCCGTTTGTCTTCCGAATAGCCCTATCCCACTTCTAGTGCACCAATTTAGCTAGGATTCTTCAGGACCAGTCAAAATCCACATGTACACAGGCACTGGTCTGCTGAATCAGCTCTAGTGTGAGTAAATACATTCTCGGATGAAGGCCAAGGTCTGCATTTTTCTGGGGTTTTCTATTGCGTTCCATACTATGTGTCTGTTGTTGGTATATCACACATTTGTGCGCCAGGCATTTTTAGTTTTCATTGATCACGCGGGTTATAACAGTCCTCGACCAAAAACTTTACCTCAAGGTAGTGGGCGAGTAAAAGTGACCTATAATTGGTGTCGTCAATTTAGAATGAGGATTCACTAATGATCTAACCCACAGCCTGAAGCACCAGGAGATCAGAATCCGTAAGATCTTAATCTAGTCGCCCCATCGACCTGAATAAATCTGTCGACGAAAACATCGTGCCGTCCATTTCAGCTCAGTAGGTCATCAAGGTGCGGGAACTGTTACGGTTCAAACTGTTTGTTAAGGGTTATCCAACCAAGGGTATATATATATATATATATATATATATATATATATATATATATATATATATATATATATATATATATATATAGGCTTACATACATAGCCGTGTGTACACGCAGACATACGTGTAAGAGAGATGTGAAAAAGGTGGATTGATGTAAGTAGGTTAGTTCCGATCAAATAGACAGCAAACACCGGAATCATGTGAACAAAATTACTTACATAGACGGGGAAAATACGCTAGAGAGGTTTCGCCAAACGTACAGGCAAAAACAAAATGGAGAATGTAGAAGAGGAATGTTGTTCGAGGAAGTGTGAAGGTTCAGTTCAACGGGACGAACGTAACAGCTATCGTAAAATAATACAGAAAAAGACCGCACTGACGACAGTAAAAGTTAAACTCAATGCACAGGTAAAATATGTGGTAAAGGTCGTAATAGTCCCATTGTTCAGAAAGCTGGCTTTTCACTGGAAACGTCCGTATATTGTACACGGATGAAATGCACTTGTGCTATTCAAAAACAACACTATATCTAAAAATGGATAATCGCAAAGCCATAATTCAGATTATGTGGTTTGTGCACTCGTTAATTCAGCATGGCTAAGAAGCAAAAGAAGTTCGATTCTGCACACGTGAGAGCTGGCGTCAGCATTAGATGTGTACGATTCAGAAGGCACACAGATTCCATGAACAAATAAAACCGTTTTGTGTGTTGAACCTTGTCACATTAAATTCTCTTCAGTCACTTATTTTTGTTGTTACGGTATGCAACGTATCCCACTTACTTAATTATATAGTCACCGTTCTTTTCAGGATATTTGGAGATATTAGAAATTGTTTTACAGAACATCCTGAGTGCCTCTCTGATAACTAAAGAACGGACGCTTTTGATCAGTATTTAATAACGCATTAGACGAACTTGCTCATAGTACGCCCTCTGATCCCATTCGTATACATAAATGTTAAACTGAGCCTGGATTTTGTAAGCAGTAGTTAATTTTCCATTGACTAGTTCATCACCACTAGCTTCACGAAGTACAGGAAAACAGATCGTAAATAACGTGCACTGTGACCTCCGTTGAACAAATCCCAGTACAGAACTTGACCGCAGTAAGCGGGCTTAGAAGAACGGATCGTAGAACATCTTCAACAATAAGCGGTGGCTTTTCGGATTTGGTAACTAACTGAACTAAATCCAAAAGCATTCAGTTAGACGGTCCATAGGATGCTAAGGTTAGCATCTTCTGTATTATCTGGTTCATAGATAAATTCGTCAACAATTGTGTTGTCCGTCTGAAGATAACTGGAAGGTTATGGCCGAAACGCAAGCAAGGTCATAATGCAGCAATATACTACTTACCTACATCGCAACCGTATTACAAAACGCATAGGTGTGCTCGTATGGAGATCCTGCAGCCCAAGACGATGCTCCAAATACCCTGAGTGTGTACGCATTGGATGACACAATCCTCGTCAATAGTCTACTTCACACCGTTAGACTAGGATGTCGAGAAATGTGCGCATCAAATACTGCATGGTTAGTGCGTCCTCTCCCAAAGTGTACAGAAGCAGAGCTTCCCAACACTTTTAGATAAGCAACCAATGGTTGACCAACCTGATTGTGGTCCCGGACAATAAGCTTCGTCCTCCCATATGAACATAGAGAACACACAAGTTCTAAACGAACAGTGAACAGAAACTCTTATGCAGAAGCCACCACCATCGTCATGACAGCCAGGAGCCTGACCGGAAGGTACTGTGGTTCGTGCCGTCACGCAATTCAACAAAGAGGCGGTAAAAAATGGGGTAAAAGAGATAAAAAAAGGAAGACAATGTGGAAGAACTGGAAGTAGTATGAGTGCATGCACGCCATTGACCACGACACTGCCATCTCGGATGGTGTACCCAACCAGCGAGTTGGGAGATCTCGAGGACTCCAGTCAGGCAAGCGGCATTTATCTACTTCGCTCAATGGAACAGTCAGGGTCTTCATATTTCATACACGGGCCACATGAGATACAGGATGTTTAAGGACAATTTGAGAAGTAAACACGAATTTACATCTAAATTTGGCGGCAGAGAAGTCTAGACTGTCCCGAACTCAAGTGAAAGTGATCATAATGAGTAAGGAAAATCGAAAAATATGCAAACGTGGTTTTCGAAACAAAATGGTAAACAAGATAACCTCACCTTGGTATGAATGGTGAACAACACGCGATCCTTGTCGCTGACTGCACCAGAAATTTCAACTATAAGGGACGATTCAGGGTTCAGATCCAAAGACTCTGTCCTCGGCCTGGACTGAGGTTGAATCTGTGGGAAAACCGAACCACCGCCAATCGACACAGTATCGTGGTAGATACTGGTCGAGTTTTCTTCCAAGTAGTCCTGAAAAATGAAAATAAAAGATTATTGAAAGTGGACAAAAACTGTGATCAGCAACCCTATGAACCACTTGATAAACGTTGCCCCATTCTTGGAGTGCAACCCAAGAGACGCTTATGACGATTTGTGCGTGCCGGCGATAAATACAAATATTCGCCACATCCATTATGATATAGAAGACCTATACGTCACAAAAGGAAGAAACATTCGTCATCATCTCAAGATCCGAGGTGTACATGTAGGTGCGATTGTACAGGACGTCGTCGGTCTGAAGAGTTGCTGATGTAATGGCGAACTGACAAGTCCAAATGTAGGAAGAAAAGACAACAGACAAAAATAAACGGGATTCATGAAAAAGAAGACTCATCTACCTTTTGAATACAGGTTCGCAATTAACTGTCGTACTGTCATGACCGAGAACACTTTCAACCAGCGATGTGGATGGTCTCAAACTCCCCAACCTGGCAGATGGCACCTACCAAACTTGGTCAGTGGGTGATCAAGACTTTTATTGGTACATAACCCAACCAGTGAAGACTGTAGTTTCACTATCCCGGTTATTGGTCGCGAACTTGCACATTTCCCAAGTACGCGCCGATGCACTGTCGCGTTTCTCACAAGGTTAGCCCAGTTGATACATACTAACTGGCGGAGAAAACGGTGGTCGAATGCTTAGAGTCTATATGAAGCTTCCACATGAGAGAGCCGAGTTTTTGATCTGGAAAATAAAAACTTAACGCACACATAAAAAAATCAGTGCCTCTTTTAACAGACAGTCAGACCTCCTTGTGACGCCATAAGTGACGGAAGTAAGCAAGCGTACTGTATACTTTCGCTAAACGCACTGACTAGAATTAGTTCCATTTTCCGTGAAGAAAGGTGTCAGTCTCCTTCCAACATCCAACCAGGAGATTGAAGTTCGTCAGACCTCTAAGTGTTGGCCCACCTTCTTTTAGACTATGCCGCGTCACCATTCCAGTGAGCAGCGGTCCGAGTTACATTACCTTCTAGTCATGCTCATGGCCGTTGCGAATGAATGGATGTTCGCCTACCTAACATGAATAACCCTGTCGATGTGATCACTAAAGCGCCCAGTTTCCCCAATGGACCATCGAAATGCGTAGATCTGCTTACTTGTTCTCATATCTGGTTTCCTCTGTTTCAAACACTGATGTATTATGAGGCCCGTGAGTGACGTGAATACGGTAAAAGTGTCAAATACCTTGGTGGTTGCCACGCGACGTCCCAACGTCTCTTTGGAATATGAGACTATCGAAAAATTTCGATCACCCTTTTAGCCTCCCTCCAGAATGGAGTGTGGTCAGTTTAGACAGAAAAGTGCCACCACCATCTTTGAAAAGAAGAGAAGGAGGTCTGGATACGGAACTTTAATTCACCTTAATAATTTGGACCACGAAGCTGCCTCGGTTTCCGACGAAGAATCATCAAGTTTGTCACAAATAACTCCACTGCCTCCATCGTCCACAGATGAATGAGATAGTCTAGACCAGTTGAGCTGATCTTCAGAGGGCTAAGTCTTTCAGTCAAATTGTCACAAGCCGTAAATTCATAAACAATTTTTTCCACACAGTTTCATTAGCATAGGTCAGTGCAACCACAAGTCGGGTAGAACCCAGCCATGTCTTGATAAGGATGCCTCTTCCTTCACTTTTGTTCGCCCGATCGAGTAAGTCCCATGGTCGTTATACAGGTTCTTCGTCAAGTTGCGCGAGTTCACGGTAACCTCTATCGGATTCAGAGGTAAGGGGATCAAATGATGTTTGTTAACAAACTCTGTCAAATCGGCAGAAGTCAAATCCTATCGTATCTACAGGGCTGCTTTGGGAAAAACCGCCTATAATCGAGACGATGCAATCCGCGACACTTGTGCCAATGACTTATAGGTGAACTATAACCGACAGGGAGTTTTAAAATTCAAAACGTTATACTTTAAGAATATACCTGGTCAGGAAAGGATACAAAACTAGCCCATGGACAACTTCATCAATACTACTTCCCTCATTTTATCCGCACTGAATATCACCAACAAAATTGTCGAAACACGTAACTCACAGATAACAGAGCAGCGCTTTTGGCGGTAGCACACCGATTGCTTCTGTAGTTACAACACATAACTGATCCCTGCTACCTTGGCAAGGTGTTCGGGCTTGTGTACTGTTTCGATCAGGCGGGCTATGCTGACTAGGAATCTGGTCCTTCCAGGTGTAACCTTGTTAGACAAGCCAAATGGGAGCAGTCAGACGAAAAGAAGTTACACTCATAGGATTGTATGTCGCACTACTGACTGCGTAGGAGTGCTTAGGTAGTGAATCACAATTCTATAGGCCTACAGCAGAACTATTTTTATAGTTGCAGCACAGCTGTCTTCCGAATCAGGAAGAAGAGGGTTAGAAAAAGTATCCTTAAGCAAAGAGCACTCCATAGGTTGACTGTGACCGCCGACATACTACCCAGTGCAGTCGAAAAACATCCGGTATAACGCAAAAGCCTGATGTAGTCTCGAATGCATCCATGAGGGAAACAGTGCTCAGAATCAAACATTACCGTCTTATTCAATGGGCCTACAGGTTAGACGAGCTCAGTGCCAAATGAGTCAGACTCTTGAATCATTGTCTCCGGGTAGGGTCCCCCAAGAAAACCCTGTATCCTGTTGTCTCACTGACCAGACTTTTGAGTAACAGACTCGGAGTGGAGTCCCTCAAGTCAATCCCCTTTCACGGCATAAACGATCGGGAAGTATCAGAAGTTATCATTCTCCCGACAGTGAAAGTATTCACCCAACACAACTTCCTCTTACTATTTCACTCCCCCTCAATGTCTTCTGCCTTCCATGTGCCTTCGGGTGATAACTGCTTTCTAAGGCCAAGACAAGTGGTAAACATTAGCACCTTCAATGTCCACACTCTCCTACATGTCGGTCAGCAAACTGCTCTGGCAAGTGCTCTCTCAAGTCTGAAGGTTGATGTGTGCTGTGTGTCAGAGATACGAGTCTAGCACGGTTATCCATTTGAGCTCACCTCTAGATAACTGTCGATCCAAGTGCTTCTGTCTCAGTCTCTAGTAATGCCAAAGCTAAATCTCGTGATCAAGCTAGAATGCAAACTGCACTGAATTCTAGAGCACAGCAATGTTTGATCGATCGGATCTCAGTGAACAGTGCAGACCACAAAGGCGTCTCTTATTCATTATGTCGGCGTACGCCCCAACGGACAGCTGTTCGGATGCTACCAAAGATGTGTTCTATAACGATCTCGTTGGCCTTCTGAGGCAAACTAGACACAGACATCATCATACTAGTGGACGATTTTACGGTTCGGCTTGGTCATCATTCTCCGGATAAGAAGCGGCTGGGAGGTATGTTTGGTGTCCGGGCACAACGCACTAACAATGGCGAAAGACTGCTGTAGCTGTACTCCTTCCACAGCCTCTATATTTCGAGCTCCGTATTTCAACACAAGAAAAGACATTGTGTTGCATGGAGATTTCTGTGTGCTTCTCAGCCGTGAGCACAACTCGACTATATAGCAGCCAGTTACAGGGGCCACCACTCCGTTAAAGACT
>LUCH01000269.1:0-10690 GCA_013368495.1 Paragonimus heterotremus | reverse complement strand
ATATATATATATATATATATATATATATATATATGATACGCGATGACCACATGTGGCAAACATACCGCAATGTAAGAGAAGAAAATGGCATTGTGGAAGAGAAAAATGTTACACCGGTGTATACGGAGATTTGCAATAGCCGGGAAGCTGAGAACGCCTTACTGAGGCGAGCTTTAGTGTCAGCAACTTCATACCTTGGACGAAAGTCATACGTTGGCCACGGTGCTGCTACTTCGCGTTAAACCCAGCACTAGAGTATAAAGCACGATGTGGTAGGTGGTCAGCCTACATTCGTGAGATATAGTGAACTGAACAAAGCCTATGAGACAAGATCATTATGCTCAGAGGTAAAGAGAGTCTACCCTTCCCGTTGGCAAGGGCGAAATCCAGGTTGTTCCTCGCGGACATGGTATTCGCGCGTTTCGCTTGGTCTACGAAGTGCAAGGGCTAGAAACAACTTCGACGTAATAAGTATCGGGCTAATCCCCAGGTTCTTTGCACACGAAGTGAGCGAGTACTTATGGGAAATGGAGATGACGTTGACCAAACCCTAGTCATTTGTAACGGTTCCACTGACACAGAGCTTCTAGAGCGGAACCGTCTGTTCTTTGACCCACCCATAACAAAGATGGGAGGAAGTTCATTGAGGTTGGGTGTCTTGTGATGTTTCAGAACCCCGATCTCAAATCAGACTTCTGTTTCCGATGGCGGAGAAACATCAACATACGAATAAGCACAGGCAGAGTACAAAGGCGCAGTCAATGGAGTGAGTGACCAGTTGGACTGCTGATGTAAGGGGTAATCCTACCGTTCTAGGCGCCGTTGCAGGTCATAAACAGGCTGACCACTGGCGTCGCACATTGTCTCGATTACACATGGCTTCCTGCTGCCCGTTTCTCGGACGATCTGTAAAAGCTACCAGGAGTTCCCAGTAGCAACGGCTTGCTCCACCACGACTGCGTGTTGTGCCCACAGGAACCCGCAACCCTCTCGTAGCTATTTTCGGAGTTTCAAGCAGGTTGCCAGCGAACTAAATTGTTCTCGTTGTACTCGCCGGATTGAATATTCCGCTAGCATCAAGAAGTTCTGGTTATCGCATACAGACCCAGTGGTTGGCAACCGAATGAGCAATGACATCATATATAGCAGTACCGCCTTTATTCAGTAGACGTTGTATATGTGTCTAATACGCTTCAGTGTTGTCAGGTAGGTGAGATCCTAGATTAGGGGCAAGCGCACTCTGGTAAGTGTAGAGTGCTTGTGTCCCTGTTAGTTTAGAAACGTCAATTTGTGTTTGACGTCTAAGAGATCTCTCGCTACGATACAACGCGAACTTTCCAAATATCAGCGCATGATCGGAATCTAAACACCTGCTCCAGATTGACTTGTAGTCTCGAAAACTACTACTATACCGATGGCTGGTTGTTAAAGGGTCAAGCTGTGTCCACGATTAACTCAGTGACGAAGACCGCCAAGTTGTGCGCTGGCGTATAGAAAGTCAAAAATTACCAGAAACAGACGGATATCAGTATAGTATCGCAACAAACGTTTACGGTTGTGTTCGACGAGTACCTTATAGGTGTGAGCCACTTAAGTCGCGCTCGTCGGCGCTCAGTCTGCCTACCTGAGCATTCAAGCTAGGACTATACCTGCGCGCCGCACTGTATAGAGAAGGTTAGTGGGCTGGTGATAAAAATCATCCTTGGCTGCCTCTGGACTGCAATCTATGGGACATATGCCACAACAACAAACAGACAGCGTTAATGATGGGTGCCTCTCGATACTCTAATCAAACCTTCGAGTCTGATAGCGCGAAGACGACTGTCGACGAGTATCCAGCCAAGCAGCGATTTTTCTGTGTAGGCTTTTAAGACAAGTTCAACACCGGTTTGGCTAGTGGCTTGAGCCACAAAGTCACCCAAACAAGTGCACACTGTACGCGCACAGTGGAGCCACCAAACAGCGAATAAAGCTGTAAAACTGAGCTAGAATCTGGAAGCCGTGTTTCAGTAAAACAGCAACACCGATGGTGCGTGTCTCCAAAGTAGTGCAAGGATTGCTTGTTAATCTATCTGCATAAGTGTTCGAACACTGAAGGTGGTAAGGTTAAATAATGTTCGGGATGCAAGCAGTGGTTTGTGTCCAACAGGCAAAGACACAACCTTGGTGTTTGACACATTATCATTCTGAGCAGCAATTGAAGCAAGTCACTGACGTGTGTCCGAAAATGAGACTGGGGATCACCAATTAAAGTTATCAAATAAAAGAGGAGAAAATGTGACAAATTAGTTTGACGCAAAAAAAAGTAAGATGGGAGTAAATCCGACTGTCAATACATCGGCCAAAATGAGGAGAGGAAATTCATAATTAATATACGTTCATTGGTTCATAGTTGTGGGGGCTGAATACCTCTTGGTTACCAGGGTAAAAGAAGAGGGTTGATTTGATGGGCTGCTACGCCAAACCTTTGGTTCCAAAGAAGCCCAACCCACTAGAGGAGCGAGGCACGAAGTTCGCAGTCTATTGGGGACCAGGGATTGGTAGTAGTTCGGCTTGTACGATCTTCGGATGGAATTCATCCATCCAGGATGCCCAATGCACTTTTCATGAGATTACAACATAAGTAACCCAGTATTTCGGTGGTTCTGCAAGGAAGGCGGATATAATGTAGAAGATCCGTCCAGTCAGGGAGCCCAAGAACTACAGAGCTACTGAGACGCTTGTCTCCTGTTGCGGGCGGCCGGTGACTAAATTGGTTCATTCGCCCTTCGAATGAGGTCCAGTTATTCGAGGTACCCGGCACATCTTACGTGCCTGTTGAAACCGGTGATCACGTGATTCGTACGCCTTCTTTGAGACTTGTCGATAGCCGGCAGATGCTGGAAATGTCTGTAGACCAGATGGATAGCACGCAATGCAGAAGCCTATGTATTCTCGTTGGGACATCTGAGACCCTTTTGTGACAGAGTCATGTCGTGGTACAACCAAAGAGCTTATGAGACTCGACTGCCAACTGTGAATTCACCACGCTCTGGTAGTGCTATTGCTTATTGTCCGCGAGTGTCTATTCGCCAGTAGAACCCTGCTTAGTTCGCGGTTAGCCTTTACGTGAAAGGCCGTTCTCTAATCAGAGCTAGCTCATCCGTTGACCCGGATACGAAGAGGTCCTTTCACCATGATGGCGCCTACTCTGCTTGAACAATATCGAGTGAAGCGATTCTTCTTTGAAAATTTCATTTAAGTTGGCCTCCAGGCTGGACAAGTTTTCGTCTGTTGAGTAAATATGCTGCTATAAAAGTCCCAAGGGTTTTGACACGAACACATTTCTTTTATTTCCAAAATTGTATCATTCCATCATATTAGGCTCATCCTTTATCGCATGGTTCAGATGTTTGCACTAAAAATCCGCAGCTTTCTCACTTTTGCATATACCGATACATTGCGACAGTGATAAGTTCCCCAGTCGCAAAAGTATTCAAGTGAGTTGTTCGTTGTGGATTTCCACCACGATCATGTTCTGAACGAGTGAATCAAGTACGCGATCACAAAAACTGCATTATTGTGCTAGTGACGTGAAGTATGTGACACGAGTATCGACCGACTCATTGGGCAGACGATTCCAGCTGAATAAAAAGAAATGCTGGTAATTTTTAACAGACTGACCTCTACAAAACTGTCCAAATTTCCCGATCTAATTCTCCAAACCATGGTCACCTTTATCTGAATCAAAATACGGTGTTTCAAACATTCATCTTCGCGCTCGTTCCAGCCAGGACGCCAAGGGCAGACTTAACAGTTGAAGCAATACAACGAAATGGTGTCTTTTGGATTTCCACAGCTTCTAGCGTTCAACTAACAGCTCCGCAAGTGAAATTGAAGTTTGTCCAATGTTGAGTGTAATTCTGCTCGCCGGCTTTTTTTCTTCTGACACCGTGTTGTGTGGTCCCCTGTAAAGCAAAATCAAGACTGGGCTACAGTTAAAATTCATTATGGTACGGAACGGGGTTACAGTTATAAAAACTTCAGTCTATTGAAAAATTACTTTTGTAAGTTTTACTAGCGGATGTTTTATTTTAACTCACTGGATGACGTTCCATTTGTTTTGGGTCCAAAACTTTGACTTTTCATCAAATAGTAACGCTTAGTTTGTTAGTCGTTTATCGCGTTTTAAATGATTGCTTGGTGTTGGTGGTCACACGCGAACACACAAATGAGCCGATTGACCTGAGATTAGTTCCGTTAGAGCCAATAATCAGCACCGCCAACCATCACAATCGGCAATCAATTGAACTGCTCAGCAGAGATGAAAGATCATACCAACGTGTTGCTCGACGTTATCTGGAACACCACTTGCAGTGAAAGCTCATTGCACACCCACTACGCGTTTCTTAGCGCAAATTTCCCACACAATTAGGAAGTCACTGAGGCAAATGACACAGCAAACTGACCACACAGTACCCGCAAATGCCCAGAAAAATTTGGTCGAGAAATTATTACAGTAATCAACTGGAGCATATATACCTCTCAGAATGCCTCACACAAAGAACGTTAGGAACTGGTTGACGTGAGGTACTCAAACGCTCATGATCCTGAGTCTTTGCAATATTTCTAGCAAGAGTACCAAGCAGGCTCAACTGCATCACAGGACTACATTCAATAAACGCAACTTAGCTGTTAGGCGCGACCGCACTGGCTTTCATAGACCTGACGGATCGCTTGAAAGAAAACCAAAGCGTATTTTAATCCTATCAGTCCGGTACATCCAGGTCTAAGCCGAACTTACCACGTACTGCTGATCCAAATGGTTTAGATAATTATAACACTGAAGCAGTCACTCAATTACAAGCAGCATACATTGGCAGCCATAACCCACCCCAGCTGCCACGAGTGTAAACACCCGCCTCTTAATATCTTCTTGAGGTCATCTGGACACCCAAAGCAAATGTGTTTAGGAAGTTCACACAGCCTAAAATCCAGAAACGAACAACCCCGACAATAGTCCACCCAGCTTCCCCAAAGAGTGTGCTGGTTTCCCAACAGACCCACTGCATCTCTTCCTCAATCACCTGTCAATGAAAGGTACGAGTCCACATAGAATAAAAACACTACCATGTGACGTGTGTTCACAAAAGTGGAGATCACAGTGATGCTATGAATCATCGTTTAATTGCGTTACGATCACATCAAAATTCCTGAAAAGTTTGGTAGATGACCAAATCCGATACCACTTGCAGGTGAATACTTTCTCCGCCTCCAAGCAACACGAGTATCAAACAAATCACTCGTGTACTGAAATTATTGAGATTCTTGGGCGAAATTAGCTTTTTCTGATCAGGGTGCAGATCCACATTTCGTAAAAGCATTCGACATGGTGTATCATTCAGTTTATCCAGCTAAAGCCGTGTCCCAGGAAAGCATTAGAAGACTGCACAACTGACTGAGAGACTACTTATCCGGTAGGTCATACAGTGTCAAAGGTCACAAATGAATACTCCGGCATTCAGCCAGTACCTAAAAGTGTACCACAAAGCTCAATGTTGCTTCTCTATTCCTACCTATATACATCAACGGTGTCACAGTTAATACGCACTGAGTGTACCTGGTATTCGCAAATGACAGTAAAATCTGATCCCCCTACTCGTTTTCATGGAGAGAAATTTACTTCAGTCCAACTTCAACAGACTGTATGAACCGTCGGCGTAAAACCGTCTGCCAATTAACCTACGCAAATGTATGGTCCTCCACGCTCGCTAAAGTATTGCACTAACGGACTGCATAGTCGTTGTCTCTCTGTCTGTATCGTAACAGCGCGATTTCGGAACAGTGAGACTTGGGAATTTCTTGCAACACATCTACACTGGCACGCCGAGCTAACGGTGCAATGTTCATAGACGAAAATGATCTGAGTCGTCTACACCAAGTTCACTTTCTTGGTCTTTCTCATAGTCTAGTGAGGTCCCACTTGGAACGGAGCGTACAGTCCTATTCACCCTACTTACACCATGGTATCAGGCTTCCCGAACGAGTTCAAAGACGAGCCGTCAGACGAGTTGTAAGGTTGCGAGGACTCATATTCCACGAGACTTAAAAAGTTGAGCATGTCTGGCCGTCGTCCTCGAGGCAATATGGTAATTACCCTCAGCCCATCATTATTTTTTAATTCGTTTGCTGCAAATTAGCGACAAGTCTGATCTCAGAGGACATTTTTTGAGGCTGAAAAGACAAGCAGAAAACTGTGTTGTAGACATGTTTCTTTTTCTGTGAGAGCTTCCCCTTATTGGAATACCTTACCGGAGGAAACTGTTACGACGGAATTCCAAAAGTCACTTAACCATGATCGTCACCACCATCATCACAGATTACCGTTTTGGCAACCACGACATCGACGTAAAATCCTTAATCTATCACCATCCGTATCATCTGCACTACATAACATAAATGGTGAATGTCCGGTATTAAACAGATGATCAGAGTACTTAGTAGCATGCACGCACCCCCCCACTGAATAACACACCAATATTTGTATATTTTCCCTCTTTCTCTGCAAAAATGTGTACGCTGTACGTCCCGCGTCTATTTGTTTGTTTGTAGTAGTTCTGCCAGTCTGTTGGAGCCCTGATGTGGACCACTTTAGTTGTTAACTCCCCGCCCATATGTCCAGCCTTTGTATAATCAATTAACTCCTCTGCACGCGCCCTAATCTCATCACACGATATCTCTATGACTGTCTACCTATACCTTACTCAATGGACTGCTGAGTCCCCGACACTGCTACCTCCTCAGCGTCTCCGGTAATCGGTATCTGTACTCATGTCCCAAAATTCCAACCCAGGATAGAAATAAGGTGAAGATACATCTCATGTTCGATTGGGGGTGAGGATCAATCCGATAAAATATCCCAGATTCTAGTTGCAAACAGTTTTCCTGAAAATGATCAGAACAGTAGATCAGAATCATTATCCATAAACTCCTGGTTTTCTGTTACTGCACCTCGTCACTGTCACGTCTACGTCCGAACTATTTCATGCAGTGCAGCTGTAGCGACTATAACAATATTTTTGATGACCTCACTTCCTCATGTACTTTTGATGTTTTGCTGTTCAATATACTTTGTCTTAACCAAGGTGATAATCTGTTAATTGCGTTTCAGAGATAAAAAAAGCACTCTGCTTTCCGCTTCGTCACCCCGATGGGTCTGCTATGTAGACATACTTTTCAGCACCGATACAATACCAGGGGTCAATGCGTTGATCCCTAATTCCCGCTGTCGTATGTATTTCAATAAGACTAATATGGTGCACTAAAACAGTCCATTTCATATAGGCAAAAAAGCCGAATAATCTCGCTACGAGTATTCGATTTATTCAGTACATCAAACGACAATCGCTGGCAACCTTAATCCGTCTTCACTATGCTTCAGGATGGAAAAGAAGAGCGCCATACTTTGGGGAACCGTAGATAATCATTATCTGCAAGATCGGGAAGCAGGTCATCCTCAAGACTAGAATCTTCGGGATCTGCAAGAGACCTGTTAAACCTACTGGGTGAACACGGGGGTGAGGTTGGGCAAGACTTGTATAAAAGGGATCCACCTACTGGAAGTCAGGGGTAAAGTGCGGTTCAGTTTGATTCACGGGACTTGGGGCTAGTATCTGGGTGGTGTTCAGTTTTTTGCATTAGCAACCTCCTGGGATCATACTGTACTGCGATAAGTGGAGAAGAAAACCTTCTCTTCAATACTACTCCGGAAACGGAGGCGACAATGTAGAACACGCAGGTTAATGATTGAAGGGATCGCGAGAATAGTCTCATCAAGACCATGGAATCACTCTCTTGGGAAGCGGTGGCGCAGAGGGGTACCAGATGCTCAAACGATGGACGGATGCGGTATAGAAATTGACCTCGTCAACTGCGGTGTTCTCAGAATTGTAGACAGGATCAAAGCCAATTCTAGCGCCACTGTGTCTCCTTTCAGGCTCCTGGCTGACAAGACAAATTGGCTGGCAATGAGTGTTAAGATAACGAAACAGGAATTATGCAACTAAGCAAACAATAAAAGAAGGCTTAGACAGTGTTTACAACTGGTAATATAGAGGGAGTGAGAGACATAACAGAGGCAGAGAGAAGAGAAAGGGGATGGCTGCCATTGCCTCTAAGTACACCTTAGTCACCTCATCACTCGTGATCCGCGAATACTGTTAACCAACATATATCAAGTTCAAGCCTTAAATCGGTAACCGTGATAGCTAAGACCACATTGAAAGACAATTAATTAAAATTGTTCACAATTCTACATAAGAAAAAGTTAACTCGGATATTAGTCCTGCTTTCTGTCTTCATGATCTTCAAATTATACACCCCGAGCGATGAAATTTTGCTGCGAGTAGGCAACCTCTCCCTTGCCTCAGATGACCCATCCATGATCTACTTCTACGGGACCTCCTGTTCACCTTTATGAAGGGAACAGATTAGGGCGTTTAAATTAGTTGGTGTACACCATTCCCTGCAGCCCTACAAGGAATTTGATAAGTTTGCGTCGCACTTTCATTAGAGCCTTGACATCCTTAACCAAATGAGGACGCCAGGACGGGCACAATGCTCGAAATATGGTCTCATGTAAGCCTTATACATAGGTACGAGAACGGTTGGGTTCCTTGAAGCTATTGTCTACTTCAGATGATAAGGTGACTAACTTACTCTCAGGGCTAAGAACAGACGCTGATTGGACACCTTGAAGTCTTTGTTAACTCGAATTCCCCGACCCCTTAGCCCAATCGTTCTCCGAATGACATGCTGCTCTAACCCTCCTATCCATCTGAGTCCTGTTTTGGTCCACAAAGGTTGTCTATTTTTCGCAACACTCAACAAGAGTTCCCAGTCATCAGTTTACTAACGAAGTTCTACAGTTTTGCATACCAGGGACAACAGAGGATCCAAAAGCGACCCACACAAGACGTACGTCACTGGTGGTGTAGCGTTTTGTACAGCTTTTTTGTACAGCATAATTTTCATTGTTTTTCACACTTTTCACCTTCTTCAAACTCACATGTACACTCGTTTAAATCATGAGTTGATTCAATTAACAATACAAAAAACACACTTCCAAGGTCGCGAGCCCTGTGTTCTCTCTCTCTCTGTGTTCAGTGTCGCGCTAGTACAGATTTTTGGGAGAATTAACGGCTAACGGAATCCGCATTTATTTCAGCAAAATTCCAAATTCATCTGTCGTCGGAATTATCTCCGTTGTGACTTCTAAAGTTACTTGGGAACCATACGACGGATTGCATCATTTGGATACTTCATTCGGTGTGGTGGAACTCTAAACGACGCACCTTCACGAACTACTGTGAGTCAGTTATTTCCATTTTTCATCACCTTTTGATTTCGTATTTACTCCTGAATTGTATATAGCGTTTAGATCCACTACAGTGGTTTGTGCAGGGTCCAACTTGGAGTCCATGTAGCGGCTAGGGCAAATATTTCCACTGTGAACCATATAGTTCACCGAGTGCCCACTTATGAACCATGTGTATTGTTCGGGACGGTTGAAGGCGAATTAATACCTCACACAATTTCCTTCTTAAAACAAGCCGAAGGGCATGAGGGCAATTTAGACAAATGAACTGCAGATATTTTCTTATTTTTGTTTATAAACGATGCTTTATTTCTATACAACCTTTTGTATCACCTTTGCATGTTGTTCAGATTGACAAAAGTGACCTTATAATACAATACAAATTTTGTGCACATCAGTCTGCTCTTCTCTCCGTTGCGCAGTCGTTTGACGACACTACACTGAGCTATCACCAATTTTTATTTTAGCTCCATTGTACTACAAACATCTTCGTATCCCGGATTGCGTTTCAGCAGTTCACGGCAACTCAGTAATATTCCCCACTTCAGGATACTGCAGTATCCTGATTACCAGATTACCAGGTAATCTGGAATATTGCGGTGGTCATCCTTTGGATTACCGTAACTTGCTGGAACGTTGTGACTATTTTGTCTCATTCGTTCATTTCGTTATCAAAAATAGCCTAGTGAGATACACCCGCAGTTACCTAGTCTATTCACTAACTCGTTACGACCTTGTGTTCAGTGAAATTTACTTAGCTCATGGACAACGACCATGTGATAACAGTCAACGTCACCTCACTGTATAAGTTTGATGATTTTGTTTTTCTTCCAAAACTTGTTTTAGTCAAGCTGTTAAGTTTTGATTTCTGCTTCTTATTCAAAAACAACTTTGCGTCACTCGCTCGACGCGTCTTCCCTGCACGTTAGGAGAGTTTGTCTCTTTGTACTTAATCAGTATGGCTCATGGCTAGGTATCGAGAATACCACTTCAGAACACGAAGTCCGTGATAATACGTACGGCCTAGTGTGAAGTCATGTACACAATCACGACAAAAGAACCGAGTAACAATACACCGGACAGCCTTGAAGAGTAAATCTCTCATTGGACAATAGTCACTGGTCTCTGATTCGGCGATTAAGCAACTGATTCATGTATTCGAGACAATGGCTCAGGGTGAACCGATCTAATCAGTATTCCTTATTCGGCGTCCAGCGGGCGTTTGTTGATCGGAAAGGCAACCGCTGAAGGCAGGATGTGGCACCGATCATGCGGGATTAATGCTGGAGTGTTGGAGTCAAGCGCGTGGTTGAATTTCCTGCGTGTCGTGTTTTT
>LUCH01000268.1:151733-255319 GCA_013368495.1 Paragonimus heterotremus | reverse complement strand
TGATGTCTGGTGATGATGGTCACTGCCTATAGCAGTTCATATCCGGTAGCAATTTGCGGATTTAGAACAACATCCCATTAATGTAAACTAGACGTGTGGTAACCTAATCAGTCAAACGATAATAATGACCATAATATGATAACACTAAAGAAGAGTTGTAACGGTAACGGAGAGATGCAAAATGTATGCGTATAATTAAAACGGAGGACGTACCAATAAATCTGGAACGACTGACTGGCAAATCAAGGTCCGGTAAATTGAATAGGCCACCAAACGAGAGCGGGACAGCGTCAGAGAGTAGGTTCGGAAGACGACCACGCGGAATTCATTGACGAATGTTCAGCGTCGACAGATCAGCCGATGTGCTGAAATATTTCACCATCCCAAACATCCGCATGAAAGAAGAACACAGAGATAGTGCGCACTAACTCCCGTTTATTCTTATTACGGAACGATTTCAAAATAACGATAGCAGTGCTTTCAAAACAAGTGTACATATGAAGTTAACAAAACGGAATATGTAATGACGTACAAAAATAAATTACAAAATATAGCTGTGAATTATGGACACTATAAGCATCACCACCTAGTAAACCACCTTAATCTCAGTCATGTGTTCATACAGTTGCATACGTACACTTTATTAGAATTGGTTAGATCGATTAGAAGCTAGTGCATGATGTGACCAGAATTTTCCCGATTTCTATAGTTTGTTTCTTAGGAAACATGGAACGATATGTAGTTTTTCAGGTATTATCAAGGTGTATATTGTGTATTGTCACGTTTTTATTACTAAGGTACTTTGCATTCTGCGTTTTTTATGAATAGGTTAGCTCAGTGTTGAGGCGGTTGTAGCTTAGCTTAAATATATGTTCTGTCAAGAGAAAGTTTGACCCTATAGATCTCAATCATTTATTACTAACACTTCAGATATGAAGAGCTAATCTTTGAAAGTTGGCATGCGCCATACGTTTAACTTACTTTTTCAGTTAAGGAAAGTCCTGATACGCACAACCTTTTTGCACATGGAATTTAAATCACATAGTTGTGATGAAGATGAAGGTCCATGATGATTCGTTTTTGGATAGGTTGTTAACTTCACCTATTTAATTACAATGAACGGTGAATTGGAGGACTGGCCGTCACAACTGTTCAGATGTCATGGTATCCAACTCTGATACGTATCATCGTCAACACCAACACTTTCGACATCCAGCGAGTCTTGTGGACTACACTACTATCAGTCCTTTATTACACAATGGATGTTCAGTAACATACGCATACACTACGGCACACGTTCGCTGTATCAACCCACTGGGAAGGCGTTCTCCGGGCTCTCTTTTGATGAGACAGGCGTAGGTCTTCATACCGATCTCCGATAGCTCCAATAATTTTGAAGTGAGTTTTTGAAAACTGTGACGAAACAGTTATTAGTATCCACTGTTTGGCGTTTGTTCTGTGATGAACCTGCTGTTATGTCGTCAAGTTAAATCAAGGAAACCTCTTGCGTTCAAAACGTTGCTATCAAACATGTTCCACCATAGTTGCTAATGACTTGAACAGACAGCAAGACGACGTGGCGATGATATCATCCTGGGCGGTGAAAACTTTGACCGTTCTGCTAAGGAAATTTGATAGGCGTGGTTTGTCTGGTTGGTGAGTTTTGGACCATGCAAACTGCTGAAAAGAACAAAAAGCGTACGGTAGTCAATGGCAAACCAGTTTCCACAGGCTTGTTTACCCTTGTTTTGTCCTTCTATATGCGGTTTCATCTTTGGTGTTTTCTTTTTGTTTCGTTTTCTTCATATCATTTTCTTCCCAGGATTTTGGTTTATCTATTATTGTGTTACTCCGTAAACTGTGGTTGGGTGCAACGGCGGTTTGGGAAACAGTACGCACAGTTATGGCTCGAGGCTGAAAATCGTGTTGCTAATAAATATATTGCGTTTACACAAAACTAGCCGTTAGTTTAGCTGCAGCATGCACCAGAAGGTTCCATCGAAAATAAATCGCGATTAACCAATATGTATGTAAGGTAGAGAACGAATCAAATGTAGTATGAATTCGTACGTGCAGATTATACTTCGTGGTTTTGGAGTGTGGAAGAAGCTGAACTGAATTGAGACTGTTCTGTCAATTGTTATACAGTAGCCTTAGACTGCAAGGCTCTCTCGTTGCAACGTGTGACTGGTTTCTAGTCCCTGTGCTACCCATAATTTTCGTTCGCGGATATCCACTGCGAATGTAACAGTTACATGGTAAGGTTATCAAGACGTTTTGTAGAAAAAAGCTTCTTTACGCCCCCACCCCACGAGACTGCTTTGTGTGAAATTTAACAAATCTGCATCACGTGAGTTGTAGTTGGTACTCTAAGACTGTCGTGTCTTTCGATATATAGGATGAATTGACTCAGACGTGATTTTAATGAATGGCCATAGCAACACATCATCACGATCGAAAGACTGAAATAGTACACTGTCGTTTCACTCCCGGCTAGTTAACGTGATAGTAGACTACAGGAAAGTTTTAGTCTTCACGAATCATAAAAAGAATCAAAATCATGATGTTTTTACACTGCTAAACTGATGCATAAACACAAAAGAGAAAACTGATGAATCATTGTTGAACAACAGGAAGAATACCTGCATAACCTGTTTACAACAACCAATAACAGTAGACAGTGAGAAGTGATAAACACAGTTTTCAGGACAACACATTCTGATCTAACTGCGTTTAGTTGTTCAGTACAACCCCGTTAACTTGTAGAATCGCTTTTATTCATAGCTTGATTCTTATGTATTACATCTTGCGTAAGGAAATCCAACCGTGGTCCATCTGATCAGACCCTGCTATAACATATGGCGGTTTTGGTTTAATACATGCTGCACCATTATGCAAAGACCCGGAAGAAACTTACTAAAAATCAAGGGATCCATGCAAACAAGTACCTCGTTACTACAGATGACTATGGTGGAAAGAATTGTCTGCAAGAAATAATAAATGCTACGCAATTTTCAACTGAAACGAAA
This sequence comes from Paragonimus heterotremus, assembly GCA_013368495.1. Lineage (NCBI taxonomy): Eukaryota > Metazoa > Platyhelminthes > Trematoda > Plagiorchiida > Troglotrematidae > Paragonimus > Paragonimus heterotremus. The sequence continues at coordinate 252,290 of LUCH01000268.1, read as the reverse complement.
GGTCGGTTTCAAAGTGGATATATTGTATTTAACAGAAAAGTATACCAGTAGAGTTCACCGAGCGAAACAAGACCTACTGTCAGTAGGCTTAATGAACGTTAGATGAGTTACGTACTACTTGAGAACAGATTTACAAATACCAACAAATATTTACTTACTTCTGAAAACACATGTAAGACAGTTCAGCACGTAATAGAAGTTTGCGAGAACTAACGTTTAACACACTGGATAAACTCTAGCAGCTCAGCAAAACTGTGTGACATATCTTTTTTAATTCATTTCGCATATTGTAACCCCGAAGTTGACTATAAGATGGTGATGTTAAAATGAATCATTAAACGTAGGACATAAAAGGCCTCACAACAATGTTATTAAGTATACACACGCATTCAGAAACATAAGATGCTTAGTTCTGTGTTTGACCTTTTTAATTTAGAGATGTCTTTGATGGCTGACTTGGAGCGTCTGGTTGTTACAGGACGAACAGAGTTCTACATTTCTCCGTGACTGGTTTTATCTGTGTGCTGAAATAATACTGAACATATTTATCTATTACGAAGGCGGTACATGGATTAGTCTTTTACCTAATGTAGAGATAAAGCTGCTCAGAAGGCAACAATCCCTAAATTAACTGATTTCGGCAAAACTTTTAGTCCGTACGATCAGTAATTTAAAGCATCTGTAGTGGACAAGTGGATGTGAGCATGATCCTTGTCTACTAGCAAGTTAAACTGACTTTTCCGAAAAGAAGTTTAACAGTGATCTCAGCGGATATCTTAAAAAAGAGGTTGTGCGGTTTTAAAACAAACCTTATGTTTGCATCAGCGCTTGGAAATATGACAAATGACTAGCTTCGACCTATTACATGATCAAAAGCAGCTACCATAAAGGGAATTGTTGAAAACACGAATTGGTCTGCATCACACTCGGTAGCACTCAAATGCGCACCAACAGAAAATCGCGTACATCCATTGATAACGTTGAACAACACCACGAAAGATGCAGGCAAAACAACTTTGAAGATTAGGCATCAGCTGCATGTAATTAATTGTACTGCAGATGAAAGTGGCTCTGATTTCATGCCCGACTTCTTATGTGAAACATACGTGGAGATTTGTATGCAGAACAGACATACAGGAAAACATGGTTACAACCGAGAACTTTAGGTGGGCCACACAACTGTTGATCACACCACGTTCAATGCGACTTCACTGGAGCAGTAACCAATGATCAGAATTAGACTTTTGTTCAGGCAAAGTTGTGTACCGCAAGAGAATGCCTCTTAGCAAGCAAAACCGTCCCTATTGATCGAAAATTTGAAATACGCCTTGTTCAGTCCATCTGAATGTTGTTGTCTGCATGGCTGAAATGCGCAGCAAAAGTAAGTGTATCTTGTATTTGTTTCATTTTACCTCGGACAAGTGGTTCAGAAGAGAATTGTTAGCCGAAAACATTTGTGGATTCACTAAAAGATTGGCTGACATCATTTGTTAACTCCACTCTCCCGGTTCAAAAAATGTTTCTAAATAAACAATTGTTTGTTCGGCTTTCCAATTTACTCTGAATAAATTGACTTTAACGGTTTTGATTCATTTACAAATTAACTAAAAGTGACTGTAATCCTTTCTACGATGCCAACAAGTTTTATAGCAGACAGGAATTGTTCAAAATGATTATTGCTGCTCTGAGATATAGCGTGTTAAGTCATGGTCAGTTAAAACGTTAAAGTTAGCAACTGAAATGCGATAGATCTTGGAATAAGCCCACCGCTTCATAAGGTTTTAGAGAAGAGAGAAAATCTCCATTTGTATCCCAATTTCAGTGATGACTGAGAAACGGATCTTACCTTTTGGTTTACAAGTATAGCGAAGAAGTCAGTAGATAATAACAAAAGAAATGTGGTAAGTTCTATTGGTGTTACTTCATATTGGCATGAGCAGTTAATGTTTTGTAGCAGCAAGCTAGGGTGGTGACCGGAAGCCGTTCGTTGTAATGTGTCACGATTTGAAGATTATAGTCGATTTAGTATTGGTCACACTGTCGAGTACTGCATTCCATTATGATCATATCGTGACTGCAAGGAGAAATCACTCACCCAATAGGCTGGTAACAGAGACTAGCACCGTGTAACTGCATTGTTGTTTATAATAAAATCAGTCAATTAATAGCTTAAAATGTGAATGCTTCCGGTGAGCGAGGACACACCCGTCAAGGGGTCTGTCGCGTTTCGGAATTATCAGGTATGGATATTTCCTGTGGACTGGATATTCTTTTTGGCCCCTGTGTCTCTTTTGGTGATCTGCGTTTGGGCACTTCTAGAGATTGTGGAAAGTTTCTTAGCGCAAGAGTTACAAAAGTGTATGTCTAAGTGTGTGCAAACTATGGCGGTGTTGAGGAGGTTTTTGAGTGGAACATTATGCAAGTACTTTGTGGGAGTCTGTTTTAGTTAACTACGGTTACACAACCGATACACAGAAAAAGCTGTACACCGGGAAAGTTACTAGATCTTATTGGCATACAGAAGCGGTTAGTTTAGTACTGATAATGTAGTAATCATCACTATTCTAGTGGTGAATATGCATGATTTTACGTTTGTTCACAATGGACTTCAAGTCGTCAGCTGTGGAAATTTTGGTTACTTTAAAGTCTGTCAAGTGTGAACAGGCTGAAAACAAAAGCACTAAATTTGTAAAACGCTGGCGACAAGATTAACACAACAGACTTGTCAACACAAGAAGGCTTATACGCATTAACTTACTGGTATCACATAGAGTTTCTCATAAATTTGTTCTATTATGAGTGATGCGACGTTATTTTGGAGAATATAAAAAGGATTCTACATAGTGACGTTCAATAATAACTCGGCAAGAGTAGAAAGCCCAACGGGCGCATACGCGCCGTTTCGAGTAACATAGTTAATAATGATTAATTCGTGTGGGAAACAAAAGTGAATAAGCTTCACTCTTGCCTTTTCGACGAATCAGATTCTCACAATTATCTGTTTTACAAATATAAAAAAATGATCAGGCTTATTTACAAAAGATTTATTTCCTGATGTGCTAACGCAAAAGAGACCGGCAGGTCATAAAATCCTTCAACAGGGGCTGTGATTCAATTTGGCAAATTATGTTTGTAATGTGGATGGTCTAATTAAATTTGGCAGTTGGTACATGCCTAAAAACATGTTACACAATTCGCCTGTGTAGATAGATCAAAAACGCAATGTATCATATGTAAGTTAACGAAAAATCGTTGCTGTACTAGGCCTGTTAGAAGCAGTACTGAAAAAGACCGCGGAACATATTTTTTAGCCACTGTGAACCTATCGATGTTTCTGATTGGTTTGTGTAACCCCAAACAAGTTTTACAGGAAAATACGTACAGACCTTTTGACAAATTCCGAAACGACACTTAAAGTAACTGCCTGTGAGGATTAACTATGAGGAATGGCAAGCGAATAACACGCTTATTTAAAATAATATTTAATACAAACATAATTCGACGAGTTGGTGGGCCTATTGTTTTGTTAATTGTTGCTTACGCCAGATTGTTTACATCTGCATATGTTGCTTGTCGAAGAACGCGGTAGACCTCTGGTCATTTTGATCTAGTAATAACGCCATCAGCAGATTTAAGTAAAACAGACTAAAATGCAACTAACAAAAATCACGAAATTCAGTTGGTGGACTTAACTTGCCAGTTAGATCGTTACTTGCAATACATGAATAGTTGTATGAGATGTAAATCGAGCAACCAAACGATGTTTGCTTGTACAAATTATTCGCACAGGTAAAAGTGTAGCCCCCCCAGTTGAAAAATATCTGCGCCATTCAGGTAAAGTATGAATACATATTCTTTTTACGACGATACTTGAGCTTCCTTTCACTATATTGTGACCGTAAAAGTTGACCGATCCGCAAAGTTGTTTATTGTATGAAATCCCGCACAGGTTATGTAGAAATTTAGGATACATTTGCACACATCCAGAAGCAGTACATTGTAATTCGCTCTCATGACACATCACCCAAAGTGCGTATACATTGTTCCAGTAGTCGCTTTTATCTCCTCATCTTACTTGCGTTCAGATCCACTCTTTAGTTCTCATATTTACGCATTATACTACTCAAAAACGAGGCTGCATGTTGCACAACAGCTGGACGATTATGTTATCCGTTTTGTGAACTCGAGTGTAAGTTGAGATGCTCTTTTGCATTTTTATTCTCTCAGTCTTTTTGAATCAGCTATGTTGGAAAATACATGAAGGATTGCAGCATGTTTATGGGTTGGTGAACTTCTATTCACAAGTGAACCTTTGTCGATGATGATGAACTCCTTTAGTGTCACATCAAGATCACTTAGCAAGGTAAATCATCACCACCGTTTTCAATGACTCAAGCGAAAAATGGAACCTTACAGAGTACGAAGCACTGTATTGTTATTAATAGTGTAAATATGCTTACAAACGTTTATCTCTGCCGAAATACAATCAGAACGTCAACGTTGATGAAGAATCTTGACTGTTTTGCAAACTGTCACGTGAACATATGGATGAAAACACAGCCCGTCCATCTGAAAACGGCAACAATTCTCTGGCTTAGCTGCTACAATCTTGTAGTGGTACTAGGGAAGAAACGTCGGCTCCATATGTAGTATCTTCTCCATTCTTCGGAAGACAAATTTCATAAGTGACAAGAAGAAAAACGACGTGAGGGTAAACAAGAGGGCTGAGCTCATACATCACCAAGTATTGAAACTACTAACAAACTGAAGAAGTACCCATCCCCGTTTTATTTGTCTACTGAAGAAATACACTGACATTCCGAATACTGGCCCCATGTTTATTTAAGAAAAACAGCCAAAAGTAGACTATTTTGCTTTCGAAAGTTTCAACTTCTCCTCAGACCAGATGACCAGAGCCCACTGCTGAAAGTCTATCAGGCTCCCCATTTTCTGAAGCATTTGTTTCTGCCTACCGCTTCAACGTGCGCATTGACTAAACAGTTCATTCTTGGAGCTCACGAGCGGCATGGGTTCAAGAGAGGATCATTTCCGCGCACTTGAAAATAAGTTGAAAACGACCTCCGAATGACCACTTTATAAAAGGTGAACGTGTTAGTTGCGACTGCTTGCTGCACAAGCTTCTGTTTCAGCTTGAGAAGCGGTTACAGTTACGGTTTTGGTTCTCATACTATGAGAGTGATGCGTATAGTGGAACAACTCGAGGACTTTTAGAAAATTTTACATCGAGCAACTGAAAAATATTGCTAGTAAACAGATGGTGCTTTGAAATAAAAGCTCTAATAGTGAGGGTTGTCAGTGTTGATAATAGACACTTCTGCTTACAGACAACCGTTACGTTCAGAATGTTTTGGCTCCAAAAGTGTTCCTTCCAAAATTACCTGTGTATGGTTGAGTTAAAATCTTTTCTTTGTTATCTCAAATTTGGAGGTGGATTTGAAATCAGTGCATCATGTAAGACCCATGAGGTTCGTTTGGAATTAAAAGCGTGTTCCAAGAGTAAGCTGTAAATCAGCTACACAAGTCAGGTTGAGAATAGAAGAGACAATCCATCGCCGTATTTCAAGCTTGTCCATCTCCAAAATTCAGAGAAAGTTGATGACTATTCTCTCATTTTCTTCAGGTGTAAAACTAGAACCGTCTTACTATCGAGATTTCATGGCGGGTAACCATAAAACTGGACAACTGATGCAGTGTTCGTAATGATAATAACAGTAATTAGCAGGTTACATTGTAAGGCGATCGTTGAAAATGGACCGTACATTCTGTAATAAATCAGATTAAATAGACTCCGCTTGGAGTTTTGAAGTGTTAGAAAAATTTGGTGTGTAATTCAACATACCAAACAGCAGCAAACAACTCGTCATACTTGTGACACCAGGTTAATTTTCATGCTAACTGCTGACTCTTACCCAGAGTAGGAAAATTACGAGACTCTAGAATTTACAGGTTAAATTGATCCCCAGTGTAACCTGGCATGCTGGAAACTAGAAAGCCAGTTTGAAATAATGAGTGAGGAGAAACAGCGTATGTGTAACTTTTGTGTTTCAAGCAAAATTTTTATTTGCCTTCATCTAATTTTTTGCAAGACGTAAGCAAACCAGTAGTTAAATAACATTGTGTTATGACCACTAGCTTCAATTTGATGTCGTAACACTCACGGTTACCAGCCTACAGCAAACGACTTCTTTCAGACCTCACTTGAAAAATCGTTATGGTCAGTTAAGGGCGAGATCGATGCTGATATTTTGTACTTTCCAATTGGAAGGGTAGACTTATCCGTCTGCTGTGATCTTCAGGCAGAAACAAATAGTGGTACGGCAGGTTGTGGGCGGACATAGTCAAATGTCCTCAGAATATCTTGCATAAACAAATGCATTTATTTCGCTCAGACACAAACTAACTGCAACCTTTGTGGTTGCTGCAATCCTTTTACTTGGTCAATTGACACGGTTTGTCTGCAAATTAAACAGCATCTGTTATGATCAAGAATACTGCGTTAGAAGTTTTGCAAACAGTTGATGCTATTCATCACAGAAGGCAAGTGGGAGGCAGTGGATTTTAAACTGTGCTTCTCCAGGTACCCCGTAGATTTGACTCCTCGGAATGGTTTTTTGTATAAAAGCCGAATGTTATGCTTGAACCAAAGATTCCTAAGGCTAAACTTATAAAATTTCATTGAGTAATTTGAATCATCCGATTTGTATGCAGATGACAGCTACTTCCTATGGAAGTGTTTCATTTTAGAACACATTATTGGTAGATATTTTTAATGCACAAATTAGTGAGTAGTTTAAAACAGTACATGAGCTTATTCTCACGTTCCCGTACAGGTTGCACAATCGCGTTTATGCCTTGGAATTTGAGTTCAGTCGAACGTCCCATGCAAATCCGTTTGGTTCTGACCATTTACATGATGTTTTCTGTTGTGGTTTTCGGTCTAGCAATTGTTATATATTTGACTGATTTTTCCGAATGGTAACTTGTTCGATTCAACCAATGTAGGCCTGGAGCCTGTACAGTGCGTGCACAAAGTTGTATATTCTCACAGGTAGTGTCCACAGAATGCTTACACTCAACCATAATCGTTTCCAAGGTATAGTTTTGGAGGAAGCGCCAGATATGTAATGTGGTGGTGTATATGCTTGTTTTGGTTCGCATCATCTAATCTGACCTAAATTGTATACGACTGAGAAAGCACCGGTGACTGATCTATCCGAATATCTGTTCATTACAGTTCCATCATATCTTTGTGACTTACTTCATTGCGTTTTATTTCAGACCAATGGAGTAAGCAATGTTTTCTTCAAGTCTGCTTTCACATGCTTAGCTTTTTAACCGTCATTGACTGTGGAAAGCAATGCACACCAGTTGCAGCCAACCACACGCGAGAAAGTCCATTTTGGAGCATGAGAGCTCTCGAGAATTTACGTTATCCTTACGGCTATCCACTAGATTTTATGGGCGGGATAATTGGTCATTTCTTGGTCAACCACACAAAGTGCACCGGAAAGTTGTCTCAACATGATGCATTGGTATGCATATATGGCAATATACCGAAATACTGTCATTACGGTTTGGCACAAATGGCTCTCGTACCTAATGACGGTCACATCAAATGTCCGGGTACATTTATGCCGGATCTTTCTAGTCAGCCAGAGCATACTAACGTGCCGAAGAATCTCAGCGTGATGCAAATTATCAGTCTGAAAACAGCCAGAGAACTTGGAGAAGATTTACCGGAATGGAAAGAAAGTTTATTGGAATCGTTCAAAAAGTGCGCCGAATGTGACGGAATGCAGGATATTGGTGGAATTTATGTGTGTGACTATTCAAAGTACTTGAAAAACTTTGAATACACTGTGAGTGATCCGAGAGTATTCTCTTGGGATAAATCACAACAGAATATATTTGGTGAGTAAATGCTTCTTACAGATTACTTCACATTTCTATCGCTATTCTCGCATAAAAATCTTTAAAAGACTGTATTATTATCACAACACTGTCATTATCATCATCATCATTACCTTTGCCAAAAAAATCATCACCATGGTCATCACTCTCACCGTCATTACCAAAGACGACAGTGTATCGGTAGTTCTCGCTAATGATTAACTACCATGAAGCAAAACGACGAAACCTAGTCAAGGAAGGAGAATCAAAAGGGAGAGAACTTAACTACTAAAACAAACTGCCTGTGATCAAAACGTTCAGCATCAAAGTGCTTACGTCTCATAAACAAACACCCGAATCATCAGCGAAAGGAAGTCGTCACGAGCGTGACAGTTTCTTAAGACTTTCAGTTCTCCACGTTATCCTGTGGACAGACAACTGCTATACAACTCTGTCAAACAACAATAACAACAATCGAGTGATTGAACCTGAATAGCCTTAGTCTTGTCTGAGTTCTGCCGGCATCTATTCAGAGATTCGCGTAAGACCCAGGTTGGAAGATGAACCAGTTCCATAGTGATCAACGAACTTGTGAACAACACAAATTTTCTACCATAGGTCACCATCTGACCACCTCGCACCTTTGGGCAGTCAGCCACCGCATCAGTGGATAGCGTTGGGTGTGACAGAACACTACTTGGCATATTCAACACATAGCCTAACCGTTTAAATCTGTGTAGACGAAGGGATGGAACAAAAACTCGATTAGCAAACACCACTAAACATCTGCCTCCTAACCTCTTCGTCGGTTACTTGTTGATGCCACCTGATGCGAGCAATCGAACACAGACTTCAGTGATGAAATACCTGAAGACAATTCACGTCTTATAACCCCAGCGGCCCAGTTTCTCCCTCACAGTTGCCTCATACTCGCGACTTGTAAAGCACAAAGAAATACCTCTCCTTCGTCAGAGGTGACCTGGACTGGTGAATACGAAAAACGTTTGGCATCCTTTTTAGAAGATGTATTAGTTTTGGCACACCCACCCGCTGCCTTGTGGTACAAGTTTCTGAGCCAAAGGCTTTTATCGAGAACCCTAATCATTCTTCTCTCTAGATCCGGGCGTCTTTGCAGTATCTCAACGAACATACAACCACGACTATTCACAATACCAGCAGTTCCATTTTGCATAGGCCTTCCCGGAGGATAAACATGACCAACTTATCGGCTGCTTGCAAAATGGTGGATAGCAGAATGCATGTTATTGCTTACTCTTCCTCAGTATCCTACTAAATTCAGCTCTCAGGTCCCTTCTGAATATTACTGGTAGAAGTTCGGAACATGTCTCATCTCGAAAACAATGTTGCAGTCAGATGCAGTAAAACGATTTTCCATTGTTGTGGTGCATCACTGAAGTTAACCATTTACTGTGTATCAAGCTTATGACATTTAATTAAGTAGTCCATGCTTACCAACTAGTTTTGTATGTACTTGTCGGTTTAGCACAAGTGGCGAAAATCTGAAGCACAAAAACCAGATAAAGGAATTTTTACTCCCAGTGGTTATGACACTGCCTCACCACTAACTGTTTGCCTACAAAAATTATAATGTCAGTTCCCAAACCTCTGTTAAGGGCTCTAACCATGCCCGGCGGGTACAATAAAGACAGTTATTCCAACCTTCAAACATGCAGTTATAGTCTTGCTATTAAGGTATCGGTGAATATAAGCAACAGAAAGGTAAACCTCAGAAATTTTGCATGTTTCGCTTTAACTGATTTGTGTACGTAGTCGATGATCAGTTTGAGCGCTTTCTCAACAGTTTTTAAGGAATGTTCTATCCAGAATATACAGTGAATGCAGTCAGTGGGTATCCGTAGATTGATTACGAGCCTATGCCCCAGTAGATCATGACAAGAGCCCAGACCAATCGTTCGCAAAAGTCAATTTATCCTTGTCCTGGTTATTTATGTCTGTATGTAGGATATCCAGACAGTGTGAATGAAATGAATGTATTAATCACAAGGGTTTCAATACACCATAACGAATCTTACAATACTTATGCCAAAGCAGCTTTCAGCCATGTGCGTCTGTTCTGTTTGCAGTTTGTCTGGAAAAAGTCTCTTCAGTTATAGAAGGCAAGCTTTAATGCGTTTAACCGGTTAGAATCAGATCAAGAGACAGAAGATAGCGTTTCGGACAATTTATTTACCGTAATATCCATAGTAATTACCAAGGGTTAACATTTATCTAAAGTTTTAACCGCTTATAAAGGCTTGAAATTCTATGTTCAGTATTACTGGCATAATCTGGCTACCCAGGGATCTAGTTTGATTATGATTCCCTGCTATGATCGAACGCACAGCTTACACCCAATCCTGGTTAAATTGATATTCTTTTGTCAGTGACTACTTCAATATAAATATCATTCCCTTCTACTTATCTAATCAGTTTCCGTTTGTTCCGTAAAATATACTGTTGCACATAGCCCTATACGTCTACTACTTTTGCACCGTCACCTGGCCGACATACATACGGAACAATCCAGAGAAAGTTCACCTCACCTATCACCCGTTTTGTCCAAACCCTTGTTCCGTCAGACGCAGTCCTTGTTCCAAGTTGGCGAATACGTTACCAGCGATGAACAATCCACACATACTCAACTCGATCAGTGAAAGCAACTGCGTTCGCCAGAACTACGGGTTTTATGAAGGAGAGTATGAATGTTTGTGCAGAAAAGTAAGGTGATAATTTTTTAGATTGATAGTGACTTACGTCAATTTTGAAGTGTTTCCCGTGGAACCGTTTGTGTAAGAAATGATGATGAAAATCTTTATCTTGAATCACACAACTTAGTCTAATTAAACTTAACCTTCATTAGTTAATGCCAATCGTTGTTGTGAAGCCACCAGGTAATTCTGTTGGTAGTGTTGAGTAAATGGTTATGTTTTTCAAATGTTGTTTAGAAAACGACGAGGATAGATTCTACTACGTTTGTTACTTGTGTTACGGTGCAATTTGAATAAGTATTTCTTGTGATTCCCAGGTGCACATACATATAAAAAGGTTTCAGTAGAACACATACTATAAGAGAGATGGAGGAAATCGTGCAGAACCCCGTGCACATAAGATCTGGGCACCAACTCTCCATTATCGCTTAAAATTAGGCTTCTATGGCGGACGGATTACCAACGGATACGTTTGGGCCCCTTTAAAATTACTGTATGTTACGTCATTTTATGGAATGGAATAGGAAATTGGCACTGAGTGTATGTCTATCGGTTAGAGGGAATTGGCTTCGGTGTTGTCTGGCAAATCGTGTATTCAGATAAACTACTTGAGGTTAAATTTAGATTGCTTTCACTGTTGTCAGTGCCCAGATGTCAAATAGCCATCTGCATACAGCACTGGTCGAACCCCCATAAAGGAAGGATTTGACATGCTTACTTTCTCCAAATGACCGGAGCGTTTGCAATGCTTAATTTATCGTATGAAGTTGGACAACATATGGAATTCACGTAACGGGTGAGATTTTTGGTGACAGCGTGACTTCGACTGCCAAGAAGAAAATAGTCTGTTGTCGTCTGACTCAGCGTCTAACGGTCACGCTGAGCTCGAAAATGATCCACCTCGACCTTGCGAACAAAACATTTCCACAGAACTGTCTGCACAGAGTAGATTAGGTAACGTCAGTTTCTACTGCATGCCATATTCCACTGGGTTAATAGCATTTATCTGATTGGCAGTATACCGCAAACAAACTTCAAGGCCCGTCAACCTACTCTCTTGACGGTTTTGATCGGGTTAACAAATTTGATTTGGCCCTAGGTTTTTTTAGATTTATGTATGAGGAAGACTTAGAATCATAAAACTGTTGCCTTAGAATTTCAAACTTTCCTTGTCGAACCATTTGATTTATCTGACAACATCCCGAGCGATCATATTTCAAATGTACTTGGAAGTTCTTCACTAACACGGTTCGTTTATTTGAACCACCAACTTGGCATATATATTGAATGCTGGCGATAATGTTTGATTTAACTGATATATGAACTCTTTCTGAAGCCTTAGAGATTAGTAGTGCGAGTCAATTATTTCAGTATTTGGTTAGACATGCAAACAAAATTCCCACTCTGTTCTAAATCAACCGTTTGTCCAATCCAGCCTACGTACATACAGTTGAGCCACGTGATACATACACTTGTTTTCCTATTCTATTCGAACCGTCGCTGAACTAAGCCAAATGTGCAATAAAATGTACTATTAGCACATCAGTTCAAGTTTACTGACAAGTTAAATTGTAGTTCATACTGAGTAGAAAAATCAAACCAACACCTAAAAGTCTAGTTGTCGTAATTTCTTGCTGTGTATTGCTGGTCATTTTGTTTTGTGATTTATTCCCATTTGGCAGTTCCTCAGAATTGATAAATAATTTGATCATCATCTGTTTCCTAGACATGTCCCCATCAGCCAATCCAAATTAATAATTTTTATTCTGTTGATCAACTGAGACAATCATTGTCCTGATACGAAAGGCACACAAATCACCTGATCCCATCCGTTTGTCATTTCAAATCGGGTGACAGAAAGTAGGATTTTCTTCGACATTTATCTGTCTTTGAAATTTTTGGAACTTAGTCTGCCACATTTTGTCTAATGCACTACAACTTGTTCAGATGGTTTTACTTACTATAGGCAGCTCTGATTGTCCTTATCCGTTTCATATTTGTTAGCAATATTGCGTCGGTGTAGTAATATTCACAACTGTGTTGGCGTAGATTTATCGACCACTTTCATAAAAATTACACCAAAATACGAAGGAACAGATCTGGAAAAAGAGCAACCGGGTTACTTAAATTTAAGAAAGCGTTTTATTTAACGACTGGATTACGTGAATTATGGGTAACTGTGGGATGGGTAACCAGCTGACTACGAAAATGCAGCTTCTGAAAGAAAAAGTGGTTCTTCGGGTGGCTCTATTTTCAAATAGGTTCCCAAATTACAGGATAGGAAGTCTTGAATACTTATGACTTGAATGCATTTAACGCCTAAGGGGGATCTTGTTTCTTACCCCATAATCTCCACACATTTTAAGGAAGGAAGTGAGTTAATTCTAATCGCAGGAAGTACATCAAAAGTTGATCTATGTCACGAAAGACGATTTCCAACAGCAGGGTCTAATCAAGTAAGTCCACCAACTCAAAGTCACATTCTCTGTGATTTTTAAACCGCAAGATTGCTAAACGGTACAAATATTTTGTACCTGAAATTTAGCTTTCCACGGAAAATGGACAGGCAGGACGTTGGAGTCAACAGCTGCGCGATTTGTGTGTACACGACACCATCTAGTCCGTCGAAACTGCAAGGAATATGCGTGTCATGGAGAAATGTGTCACCAACTGTGTCAGTGACATAAATGTAATTCTCCTGGAATTCAAGTTCGTAAAATACGACCAAACAAACCTTCCTGAAAATGACTGTGAATAGATGATCTGTGTGAAACACGTCTCTGCACGACATAACAAAACTGTACCGGGTTCCTCATCAAAATTGTAGACATTTCTTTCGTGCGGTAATTATTTGCAGCACTTGTTATCCATGAACAGAAAGTGTGGTGCATGCCAAACGACCACACGATTTATAGCAATAAACAATAAGTAATACACCCGACCATGGGTAAACTGAGCGACTGTTTATCACTGAACACAATCCGTTGGTTCTGATTACTAACACATCCATAGAATTTCATTCTAATTGATTAGATGTTTGGGATGCATTTTGAGGAGTAAGAAATGGCGCAAAAGTAGTTAAACTATCCGTAGTTGAACGAAATTTTGTACTTTATGTATTTCAAGCTCACCCTGAAATTACTGATAAGGTTAGTCAAGGTAGAACTACAACTCACCCATTTTGTGCTTATGACTCAGCTCACAAAACCTCCGACACCGTAACAGTCCAGGAGTGGTGGATAAGATGCGTCCGCATATGAAGAGCTAACAGAAGGCTGCTGTCAATAAAGAATTCACTGGTTAAATTGATCTGGAGGAAACGAAAGATGGATAACTATTTGCTTCTAACTGAAAGGACCATTCAGAAGTTCTTTTCTGTGCGTGATCTGTGAAAGTTATGTTAAATCAACCAAATAAAAATACAAAAGTCCCTCTTGCGTAAGTAAGTGTTATTTTGCCCGCCTTGTCTTCGTTTGTTTATTTCAGTTCAAGACAGTTCCACAATTTATGGGCCCAAAGGAATGAGGTTACAGGTTCTTGATGCTCACATCTCCAGCAAATGGAGACGAATCTACTGGATCTGCTTGAATCCCAGAGTAATAGGAATACTAATCATGAACATTGTGGAGAAGTTAAATTTTGCAATATCCTCCAAATGTCATGCGTGTCTTCAATGTTTATCACAGGCCACGATCTGGTGTGCATTTCTTTATACGGATGCCGGTTTCAGGTGCAACCTGAAGGACTGCATAATAGTTAGATTCTGGTTCATTCAGCCTACTTTGTTTTCATTCACTTTGAACTTACATTAACATAACAAAGTCGACCAACAACGCCGTACTATCTAACCACCTTGACAGAGTGACTGACGCTTTTTGTTTGATCTATCTATTCAAGGTCGTCACATCGTAGGTGGTAGGTCGTGGGATTCTATACACAAGTGAAATCCACGTCTATGACGCGACCAATTGAGTCCCAAAAACGTTTCGTTTAAGAAATGGAATTACTTTGGACAATTTCCATATTGTTCTCCTGACCAGACCCACTGTTCTAGGGGCCTCTTTAGTAGATCATACTACTGAGCTCGTTGGTCTCATTAGTCTCCTCGTTCTGTTTACATCGCCAGTGAGTCTCGTCTAAAAATGTGCCATGAATGTACTCAACTTAAGAATGTTTAACTGGAAACCTGTCTATTCCATAAGCGGTAATTTTGTGAGGAAAGTATTTATATTCCTAAGAAATCTTTATTTTTGAGTTTTGTTGAAGAAAACGTGTGTCTCAGTGTAAATACTGTAGTAAAATGTCAGTCTCACTATGCATGTGAGTTGTTGTATACTAGTCTGTTTCTTGAATTGAATTAGTGTGGGTGAATTGGAATCAGCGACAGAAATAACAAGCCCAGACTATCTAACACCCGAGCCATTAAAAGCCACACCGGAAACTCAGAGACTTTGGATTTGGATTCCGTTACGTACCCTACCCATTTTCATATGTAACCTATCAAAGACCCCTGCTTCAAGCAAGATTTTGAAAACAGTTCACTCCGAAATTCACCAATGCCCATACTAAATAATGAACTTATTTCACTGATTAATCCAGATTTCTACAACCAGGCCGTTTTTTTTATCGTACCGCACCTACCACATTGCATTTTAGTTAAGTCTTTTATTCCTTGATGAATATGTTCACTAGCGGTGAAAGCGAACTGTGCAAGTGAACGTTGCAGAACACTAGTTTGGATAAAAAGGCGGAAGATTACCACAAATTAGAAAGCAGGAGAAAAAGTTGAATGGTGCTGTTATGATGCCGTTTCACAGTAAGTCATAGACGGCGCGTGAAATGATCCACGGGGAAATAAAGGATTTCAACAACAAAATGACATACAAATAGAAATGAATATAATGTTGTTGACAGGCGGTACCTCGTACATAGCTGGTGAACGGTGACATCGAACATGTTTTCTTAATTGCACCCCGTGGGGAAAGGAAATACATGGGCTTCCGACGCAATATATAATACATAGCTTCTGAAGCACATACTGTAGGCTGGGTCTTTTTGGATTGACAGTAAAAGCGCTTCTAATGAATTTTGACATTTTTGCTTGCTGTTAACAGAAAAAACAATTGCCGCGTTGAACACAGTTCGTTTCCTTCAAAAGTTTGAACAACATCGTTAGAACACGGAAACTGGTAGATGCTAACATTTCGTACTGACTCATCAGTACCATATTTACAATGCCACGAAAAGGTTTTTTATCGAACAATTAGAGCTTGGTGGGGTGGATAGTCGAGTGCTGAGTTGGGAAATGTCAGTAAGTCGAGGGCAGGGTCAAGCTCATGAACACTTGTATCTGATCACAGTATCGGCTTCAGTCGAGAGATTACAGCAACCTCAACAAACGGCTAAAATTTTGAATTTGGATGACGTAATAAGATTCTGAATGCACAAGCCGGGTTGATGGCATGGCGGAGATTCTTGCGGTTTGCTGAGGTTGCTGTAATCTGTCGACTGAAGCCGGTCCTATGTGTTCAGATACAGCTGTTCGTGAGCTTGACCCTGCCCTGGATTTAGTGACATTTCCCAACTCTGCAATCGACTATCTACCCCACCAAGCCCTAATTGTTTGATGAAAAAACCGTTTCGTGGTATTGTAACTTTGGTACTGATCAGTCAATAAGAAATGTTTTCATCCACCAGTTTTTGTGTTCTAACGGTGTTGTTAAAACTTCCCGCGTCTGTTTCATCGTGGCAGCCATTCGCTACAAGATACACTAAGTACATCATTGCCTGTTTTGATCGTGTGGTTTAAGAGTATCAGGATCTCAGGCAGCGTTTTCATCCGATCCCTGCATTTTGAAAAAAGGGAGACATCAAAACATTTCGTTCACCTGTGTGGGTTTCTTGAAGCATGCACCATCAACCGGTCAGTTTTGTTGAAAACTATATAGTCTGTTACTTGCCAACTAGGTGGTAATCCTTTACTCACTGGATGAAAGCTGCAAAAAGAGTCTGAAGGAGAACCTACTGTCAACAACACAAGTATAGATGAAGTAATCTACAAACTGAATAAGGCAATCAAAGTCTGCTCTGTGCTCAGTATGAGTTGCGTTCCACTGTACACCTTTTACCTAAAATAAACATGATTGGTCTGATTGAAATGAGACTACTCATGTGATCACTTTAGTTAGGTACGTTGTTTAAGAAAAGCGACATTCCAGAAACTAAACTTGAGGTAAATCCAACCAACTTTGTTCTCATCAGGGTTTTGTTTGGAACCATGAGGCAAAAGTATGCGAAGCTCCTGACTTGTGTGCTTTGAACGAGGAACAGCAGAAGCGTGACTCGTCGGTCAAACCAATTTGCTCGAAACGTGGCACACTTCGTTGCATATCCTTCCATCCTCCACCAACAGAAAAGGAAAAAACTGACGAGTTCCTTTTGACTGGTGTTCAACAAGTTGTCCGGTTTTCATGCGTTTGCCGGGATGGTTACATGGGACAACGTTGTGATCGTCTTCGTGATCCATGCATTGAAGTAGGTTGCAAGAAATTTGTGTCATATATGACTTGTGTTTGTGAACTTGTACCCCATTATCTTGACGATGTTGCTGATGAAAACAAAATCGTACAACTTAAGCAGTCATTCTGAGTCAGTCAAAACAAGCTCAGTCAAAACCAACGAGGCTCAAAATTATATTAGTCATTCACGTAAAGGTGGATATCCTGCAGGGTGCTCTTGGATCTTTAGTTTGATGAAATTGGTTTTGATTGAACGTTTGTGACAATACATTACGCGGTTCAATTCTGTTCACTTTGAACATGTTCCGATCAAGTAAGACGAAACACCGTAATGCAATCGAACTGGTCTGAAATTCCTGTCAAGTATCAATGCTCTGAAGTAATCTCACTGATAATTCACTGTAAATGGTCACGTGTTTGCTGCCTACACAACGACAGTCATCAAGCTTTTAGGTTTCTTATCATAACGAATGCAGATCTTATCGTCTCATCGACAGCAGATCAATGTTTGGACAGTTTTTATCGCAGCATCTTCCCTACAGTCAAAGTAATATTTCATCTAACCGCCAATTATTTTGTCTCTAGGTATCACCTACCGCATACATCCACGGTACTTGTTCAAACGTTCCTGCATCTGACTTTTCCACTGTTAACCAAGTTCTCCCTTTCGGATCTTATACCCACATTCCAGTGTTGACAACTAAGACTTCACGAACAATTGTGCGAGCTCCGTCATTCACTGACGAGTTTACCCCTCTACCATTTTTACTGGGGGCGGGTTTAATTTCATTCTTCTTGTCGTCAGAAGAATACTTCTGAAACCAACAAAGCACCGTTATTTGGTTGGTAAGGCCTTCTCCAAATGCCATTTTCAGATGACTAACTTTTAGACCCATATGTTATACAAACTGTAAGTTCTATAAAATACTGATCGCAACTGGAAAGCAATATTTCATTTGCAAGTTATTTTTGCTCCGCCTGTTCGACCGATAATATTGAGTACAACCAGCGCTGAACTTAACGTGTGCAAGATGGAATCAAATGATCTTAATCTGTTCCCCCAAAGGTTAACATCTCGATTCGAGTAAACCATTAGACTGGTTTAATTGTTTTATTCAATTCTTCACAACCTTCAACCGGCCGGTTTTCTCACAACTTGGAATGAATATCCAAGCTTGCTTTCAGTACCTCGTGAAAGCAACTGTCCTTGGTATGAAGACAACACTATCCATAAGCTCCTTCAAACTATATCGTTCATTAGTTTTTTCAGGTAGACGCTGTAAACTGTAACATTTATCAATACCCTTCCCTGGACTTAGAGACATTTTAACCTTCTTAATGATTATTAACCCCTTAGCTTGATATCAGAAATCATCGGTTTCATTGGAAATTTGGCACTGACGAGTCAATACTAGAGGGGGTCGATAGGAAAGTCTATGGGAATGCGACGGCTGCGATCAGTTGTGGATGATGTTCCATCTATATGAAAATCAACATCCCATACTACTCATCAGTAATCAAATACCGCTCAACAAATCAATGATTTATGTGATTTCCACTTGGAGAGAAGTCCTAGTCGAGGGGTCATTGACTAGAGTTGAGTTAACAGACAGTAACTCGGTCTCTTCTCGAGATGATCGGGCAACCTGATCATTACTCACAAGTAAAAGCGGTTCAGTACTGACATATGACAATTCGGTCGTGCCTGATGTGAGGTCAGTGGCGTAGTGGTAAACACGGTTGCCTGCTCATTAACAGCGTGGACGTGGTTCTAGTCCCGACAGTGCCGAGGTTATACACAACTGACGAGCTCTAACGAGAGCGAAACTCGAGTCTAGTGCTTCCTCTGTTCGAAAGGGGCCGACTGGAAAGTCTATGGGAATGCGACAGCTGCGATTAACTGTGGGTGGTGTCCAATCTGTATCAATACGAAATACTTGCATCCACCAATTTTCTTGTTCTAACTGCTTTGTTCAAACTTATCATTACGACTTCCACATAACGGAGGATATTAAGTTCAAGTATTTTAGATTCTTCGTCGAAGTTCTCACTCTGTAAGCAATATAATGTTGTCCACAAAGAATTAAATCTCCTAAGGCTTCCTCAGTGATGTTTTTTTGCGCAAACTGAGGCACTCAAATAGCAATAAACGCTCTTTTCGCGTCCTAGTGTAAGCAGCTCACAGTAACCCATCATATTCTGCTGTACGCATTCGGTTGGTGAGCGAATTCCAACACAGATTTACAGCATCAAACAATGTCTTCAGACGACCTAGCCATCTGAGTGATTAAAACGGACTAATGAAACGTTATAACGTTTACTGTTTTATTTAGGCGGTAGTTCAATGTAAACTCAATTTGTTGACACATACGTTCAGTCTTTCGTATTGCTAACACATAAAACAATAAACAATCCGGAGACTCTTTACTAAGTCTTCTCAACACAGTTTCAAGTGTGCACACTTTTCCAGCCTGTTTTCTACTGCGAAATTTCAGCGAATGAAATCAATCAAATTAAATTTTTTATGTCCGTAGAAATCATACTAGTCACTCTTTTTTAATTTGAGTTGCCGAGTAGTTAAAACGGTAACAAAAAGTGTTTTGTATTAGATGAAAGCTCATGCACTCAATTAGTGTGAGACTTCGTAGCCCCTGGTCTGTTTCTTTCACAAATGCAACAACGTAAAAACAAAGTTTTCACTTTGGCCAATTCAACTACAAATCAACAAAACAATTCCTATGAGTTTGCACCAAAATGTTACTCGGTATTTAATAGAATGGGAAAATTTAAACGTTTCTCAGCCCATTTGTATGAAACAGTGTATTATTATGTTTAAGAACTTTCTGTATCCTTAATGCCGTGACCCAGTTTTGTCAATTTTCATGGACTAATATTGGTCACTCATTGTTCCTTTGGTCAACGTTTCTCTTGATATAATTTGAGGTTTGTGTTGAACTCATTAGCAAGTGAAAAAGGTTGTTTAGTACCCCCAGACACCTACTGGATTAGTTATTTATCACTGTCCATAAACAAAACAAATTGCGTCTCGGATAATTGATAGGTTACTCACATAAGTTTTTCTTAAACATTCAGATGTACTTTTCTAGGTAGGTCAGGTAGGTAGGCAGCAGCACGGTAGACAATAAACAATCGCTAGGACTGAGGTTCACATCTTAAATCGGGTGTATGTTTTTGATGTATCTCGATGAGTATTGTATACAGGTGAACGCTAGTCGATTGGAATGTTCGGAAGTTTAAAAGACGTTGGTTGTGCAAAACACTTCAATCACAAGCGTGACTAGATCCGTCTAAATGATCCAGGTGACCTTAACTGGCCGAAACACTCCTTCAAACTCTCAGGAGGACAGTAAAATAATATTATCCGCTAGACACACAACTTTAACCAGGCAGAATTCAGACAGAATTCAGTAAGCTCGCAGCATTTCTGTATTGCTTTATGACAAATCGACAATTCAGCCAGATTTCATTGGTTAACCAACTGTAAGCGGTCATTTTTATGTAAGACGGAAGAATGATTCTGTCGGTATAATTTGAGGATAGCGAGTAATAGGGCGTGCAAAGAAGATATTTTTCTCGCTTCTCATCAGTTATTACAATGAAAATGTTACAAACTATTTGTGATGGGCGGATATGGCAAATGGACTCAAAGACAACAAGTTAGTTAATGGCAAATTAATTATCTTCTGGATACAGTAGTATGGTTATCCTTTTGCTTCCGATATTAGAACTATTGCAGAATTATCAAGAAATATGATTTAAATGCTAACTGGTGAGAGATTTTAATCAGAATGATGTGGATGGTAAAAATTAGGATGACGAGAATCAAGCTGAACTATCAGATAAACCTTTTAGCTGAAACAGTTGAATGTAGGTCGGAACAAAAGATAATCCAAAAAAGAGTAGGATTTACCAGTGGTTAACAAAGAACACAATTCCATTTTCGTACAAAACTTACACGGTTAGATCGGTGGACTTTCACAGTCTCCACAGCCTTCGGACTGTGTCGTTATGTTAGTTGGCACACTGTTTGGTAGGCCTTAGTTTTGTTCTGTCTCTCTCAGTGTTTATTAACGGTACCACGGGAAGTCCCGTTTGCAACATCACTCAGTCATCCGTGTAGTCCACTCAATGATGTGCTCTTTTAGTTGACTTGGCGCACATGCTTCCGAAGGTACAAATAAAACTGCAGATCACGTTGAAGCTGAAGGACAAGACGACTGAACCATTTCTTATTGACGATGAGACCGGTGTTAGGTTCTCAGGAAGCGTGAGTTATCTGTGTTGTACGCTCGACTGACAGCTGACCTGAGTCTGCATCCGATAAGATCGTGATTATTATCTCTCAAGCAAGGTAAAGAGGGATGAACACGTTTAGGGACTCACCATTTCCAATCTATTTCGATGGAAACAAAGAATTTTCCACCTATTTTTGTTTGCAGTTACAAAAGTATAATTTCAAATGGGGTTTTTGGTATAGTGATTGTAAATTGAGGAATATGTTATACACGTCCGATTTTTTGTCGTACGATTAAGAAAGAATGATAGGGGGTAAATGCAACAGGTTCTGGCAAGCTGATTAAGTGAGTTGTAGAAAGTTGAATATGCAAAACACGTTGGAATAGGGTGAACAGATTACTGCGTAACAGAGAAAAACATAACAAACACGGTCCAAACAACGTGCAACAGCACAGTGTTAATCTTAGTTTGACATTATTATTGCTGTTGTGATTTCACGGCAATTGAGCGCAAGAGGGTATTGCAGATGTATTACCATTACTGATGCTGATTACGACATTTCAGATTGTAGACGAAACATTTGACAACAAGGTGTTATGAATGATTGTGTATATGTAAACATTAGCAAAATTACTTCGATGACTAAGTAAAAGTTTCGGCTCGGATTTCTGAACACTAGCAACAAGTTCGTGTTTTAAATCAGAAAATTATAATACCGTGAATGCTGGCTCTGGCAACAGGTTTCACTCCTGATGTACTCGGAAACTAAGCGACTTTTACACATGTACTAAGCGAGTATTTTATGCTGTTGTATTAATGGGGTACTTTGGATATAACGAAGTGAGTTAAATGAAAGCAACACACAAACTGACGGTTTAGTTCGTGAAGGTTCTAACGAGCTAAAATTGAATCAACTTCGACAGATTGATAAAATCTATAAATTGGTCTAAGCTCATGAAGTCTGTTTGAGTATAGTAATGGATGAATCTCAGTGACTTATTTTTCAACCAACCGTCTGTTGCACCAACCGAGATGAACACGTAAAACAAGTAAAGCTGACAACTTTTCCCCAAACACAAATACCGGATGTCCAAGCTTTTGCCAAGTGTGGAATATTGACACACACGTAATTTAAGCTATCTACTCTACTGCAACGGAGCTAAAACCCACCGTAAGATTGCCAATGCAGAGATTTGATGAAGTTTCTGAAGTAAATATCTGATTTCAAAAATCGGTTGTGCCCGATGTCTGCTTTCTTGAACTAAACATCATATGTTGAACGTGTTTGTGGATTGTCACCCTTCTCGGTAGATATTACAGTTTGTGCATGTTATATCGATACTTGTAATTGCACGGGGTAAACAGTCGAAGTATTCAACTTCTTATAGAGTACAACACAGTGGCTGCAAGTGAATGCCGCCATCACTTTAGCCAAGTTTGAATATGCCAGAATGCAAAAATGCTTCTTAATGGCGATGTGGAACGTTGCTGTTTTTCTCCTTTAACATGACTAGCGCACGCCAATTAAAAATTTCACCTAGCAATCAGTCCGTATCATCTCAACACAAATTTGTCACTTCCTTTTTGATTCCTTCATGGAGTGAGAAATGACCCTCATGTGAAGTCCTACTTTGCTCACTTTAGTCACCAAGTTTCATAGATAATCACTGAATGTCTGGTTTTCTTTAAGAGTGGGAAGCCTGGAGCGGTATCGGGCGAGCAAGCGTGTCGTACATATTTGGGCAACAAATGCACCCCGCACAACGGAACTGACTATTATTTTTGCAAATGTGCTGAGAACTGGGTGCACGATCCAACTTTTCCATTCCCCAACTGTTATAAAAGAAGAACAATTTGTGACCGTGTAAGTTCCTTAAACGTTCAAAGTTTTTGCTTCGTCGTGATCAACTTCTCAATCTTGCCATTTCAAGCAAACGATAATGCAATACAACCGCATATTACTTAGGCCCAAATAAGTTTAAGTCAGCTTATGCTCGGTGAAATTTATTTATAACATGTGTTCATAGGCTGCTTGACTCATTTGTCAAAATCATACAAACTGATGACGGTTTTATTCTTAGATTAGTTGGTGTAGATGATGTAAGTAAGCACTTGACATAACCTTACAAAGTTGTGAGGAGTGAGAAATGACGCACACTCAAAGGATTTATCAAACATTGGTCCGAATTCTCATCGGCTCAGTGCATCTGTTAGTGAATTTATTATCAAACAACCGGTATACGGCACATTCGACTGAACCTATTAGAGGTATGCACTGTAGGATTGGTTTAATTGTCTGGTCCGAAGTATTGGTACTTCATCTCTAGTTCACATTGTCTCTTGCCTTATGAGATATAAGTTACATTGAGTG
Organism: Paragonimus heterotremus; assembly: GCA_013368495.1. Taxonomy (NCBI): domain Eukaryota; kingdom Metazoa; phylum Platyhelminthes; class Trematoda; order Plagiorchiida; family Troglotrematidae; genus Paragonimus; species Paragonimus heterotremus. The sequence goes on along the minus strand of LUCH01000268.1, from coordinate 228,504 downwards.
ATAATGCGTCCTGTCTCGAAGGGAATTTTGGCAAGTACTATTCTGTTGGCACCACTCGGTTTCGTATATGGTGGAAATAATCTGTTCTTATGAATCAAACTTGTGTGGACCTGTTTAATTGCCACGTTTTTTTCATCTCAGGTGATTTGTCGAAATCGAGGGACTTGCGTTGGGTCGGCCGATCAGCGGGCATTTCTATGCATCTGTGAATATGGCTGGTATGGTCGTCTATGCGAACTGCCAGATGTGAGACATTGGTAGGTCGTCTGTTGTATGCAGATGTGATTCTTGATTACGGTAACTCCCAATTATGCAGCGTCCTGTGGAATATATACCATCATCTCAGGAATATTTATACGATGGAAGTGGGTACATCTTGATTACATCCTTCCTAAGTGAATAATCGTTTATTCGAGCCAGTTAAATTGGTGGGAACCGCAAATGAAATTACAAAATTTGGAGCAACAAAAGACCAAATATTCGCTCATTATAATCAGATTGGAGAGACATTACGAGAGTATATCATGCCACGCAGAAAAATACGTACTTTCAAAGACTACTTCATGGCGCCTGGTTACAGGCAACATTTTGTACAGTTGGTACGGTTCTTCCCCTAAAATGGGAACTTTATTCGATTAGTTATAAAATACATTTGAAAAACGTTTGACTGCAGTGAATCTCAGTCTACAACTTAAATACTTGACACGTGTTCTCTTAAGTCCGTGATAGCTTCTCATAACACACAAACATTTGTGTCCCTAACTGGCTTATCCGATTTATACGATAATCAGTTTGGACAATAAACTTAATGTCTACGGTAAATCATTACTTGACATCGTGATACAAAGTGGCTAGAACGTTCTACAAACATGATGATCTCACTTTTTTGCGATAAGTTTTAGCAGTCCTATACACTTGTCCACCTTGTTCAGACTAACATTAAAACACGTTTTTAAGATGATCGAAAAGGTTGAGTAGGGATTTTCCAAGTATCGTTTAGCCATATTCTTAATTTTTCTCGTTTGTTGTGGTAACACTCGTAACTGCTCAGAACAGTTCTACTCCAGGTGTACCATCCTCAAGAGTATCATAAAATGCATGGAAATTAGTAATTATTCAATGCGATTACCCAATAACTAATATTCGTTTTCACAGCATGTTGTGTACAAAGTCAAGGTTTTTATCTACTTCAAACATTCCACTAATAAAAATCTCCCATACACTTATACTCTTTTGAATGCTACCGTAATGAATCGTAAAATAAACTGCTATTTACCCTCGGTCATACTTTTCAAAAAAACATCCTGATCATACAGTGGCTCTACGGTAGTTCATTCCATGTTTGGTGCACCTGTAATCATAGAAGCTAACGGCGTAATCAAAATTTCTTTGAATGACATTATATTGAACGATTTTTGATTAAAATCGATCAAATGAACAAAAAGATGTAAGTTATTTTCAATGCTAACACGCTTAGAAAAGATAGTGGATATATAGGAGATGTACATGAAACAACCGTTTGTTTGGCACATACAACCTACTGATAACACTAGCAAGGCCCATTTTCTGACAGGGACATACTATGTTGAAATCTTTAGCTAACACGATAGCGTCATAAGAAATTAAGGCTTGGTAATTTTCAACTACTTTTTACGATTAATCATGGGAACTGAATCGAGTTAATTTTCCCATTCTCTCCCTATCCCTAAACAAAATAAGTTGACAACTTTCCTTTAACACCCATTCTGCCTCACTTTGTTGCGTCTGTCGATGTTAATCCTAAAAAAGCACATTTACGAACCGATCTATCAGAAAAGTATTCAATTTCGTGCGATTTTCGAAGCAGGTCATAGTGGTCAGCAGGTTATCTAAGCAATCTGGGCTGTTGGTGGTCGCCAGTTGTTGGTTCTCATATGCTGGGATCGATAAGTTCCACAATTACTATGACTTAAAATGACATCACACCACAGAGAATAATGCAGCCATTTAAGATAAACTCGATTCGAACGAATAACGAGGCTGTAGTCTAATGGAAAATTTATCGTGTACTGGCGCTATCCTCTGACCGTATTGGTATATATTAAGCATGTGATGAGGTTTAACTGATTCTAAACAAAAGTGTGTGCAAAACTGGTCTGTCCTTTATTAAGATTTTGTGACTGGTATTCTAAAGTAAGTCTCCCAAATTGAACAGACAATATTACTGAAGTGTAAGTAGACGAACGTTTTAACTAAAGGGCAGGCTTTGATTACACCATCCGTTCAATATGTGAATAGACTTTCTATTATAGATACAAGTTGAACGTCACTCACATATGATTATAAATTTTGCATTTAGCTGGACTTTCCATCCAAAGTATTTCAGAAAATGGTTTCCGAATCGATATTCTGTTTAAATAGATTTCATCAGTCATGTGATTTGAAACTGACGGAGAAATGTGCAGCTGTATGTTTCATACAGATTGAACATCACCCACAATTGATCGCAGCTGTCGCATTTCCATAGACTTTCCAGTCGGCCTTTTTCGAGCAGAGGAAGCACTAGACTCGAGTTTCGCTCTCATTAGAGCTCGTCAGTAGCGCACCTCCTCACCACTGCCAGGACTAGAACCACATCCACGCTGTTTATGATGCAGCCGTGTTTGCCACTGCGTCGTTGACCCCACGTTAGCCACGACCGAATTATCATATGTGAACACTCAACCACTTTGGCTTGTGAGTAATTATCAGCTTGCCCGGTCGTCTCGGTAGGACACACACTTACTGTTTGTTAACTCCAAAAAAGTGTTCACATATGATAATTCGGTCGTGACTGACGTGAGGCCAACGGCACAGTGGTAAACACGGTTGCCTCATGTACAGCGTATCCATGGTTTTGGTCCCGGCAGTGCCGAGGTTATGCACTACCTAAAAGCGATTTAAACCTACCACTGCAGCGTTGCGTAATTTTGTTTATCTATATTTCTGGTGTAACTATTTTGGTTAAAATCTTTTGGGTATAAATCTCAACTATGGTGCAATTCCAACTGGGAAGTATTCGTCTGTAAAACATTATGAGATGGTACATTCGTTCGGATTATATTTCTCTCTGTGTCTATTGTCTGTTCCGATGCACATGCCTTAAGCAAGTACCTTAGAAGTTACAGAATGTTTTGATAAACATGTCAGTCAAACTTGCCCAGTAATTTGTTGATCCTTGTCCGTAAGCGTCAGGTGTTCGTACTAGTTTGTGAATGCTAGCTCGTTGGTTTTCGCTGGATGTTTTCTGTTGCCATTTTAGTGTTTCTCCGCCAGAATAAGGTTTTCACAACGTTACTGCTTACCTGACAAGTAAGAAAGAAATTGTGCATCTGGAGTTAAGCACATTGTGAGAACGGACACAAGGTCACAGCTACCTGTCTTTCAGTTTCTCAATTACTCTAACTGTGTACAGTGGGTTTTGTATTTCTGTCGTACTCTGTTTAGTTTCTCATTTGTTTGCGCCTGTGCATAAGCCAAATTGACGTATCTGTCCACAAAAATGATTTGTATGTCGCCTCGATCCGTTTGAATCAGGATGCCTTGGGGAGCTTGGACATTGTGTTCAGCTCCGTTGTGTGGTGGTCGCGGATGGCACAGTCGCAGTCGTGAGTGTCGTGTACCGGTGAGCAACGCAACTGGATTAGGCCAATGCGAGGGAAATTCACTGGAACTTCGACCGTGTCGAAGCGGGTAGGTCTGTCCAAAGGGCTAGAGTTTTGACTGAGTAGAATACTGGAATGTACTAAGTCTAAAAACGTGAAATTACCGTAAAGACTCACAGAAGAATAGCGGCGTTTTAATCTTCAATTCTGATGATGTCCCACATATCATCATTAAGTATAACTTCTCGTAGAAAGCCGCAGTTACATCAGGTTTGGTTTGCACAAAAAATGTCTTTCCTGGATACAAATTAACCCAAATTTGCAAGCTTCGCTGAACTGATCTTCAGTTGCGGCGTACTTCTTTTGCGTTCCAAAAATAAAATCTAGTGTTCACTACATCTGGAGCAAGTTGAACCTACTGAAAATTGGCTGAGGGCTTGGTATTTTAACAAACTTGAATATTACCTTTATAAGCTCAAAGGCTTCTAGTTCACGCAAAAGTTTGACTCGACACATTTTGATAAGAACACTGAAACGGAATTTGAATTTAGACACAGGCTGAAATTTCAATGCATGTAGTTATTTACATCGAAATTTGCGAATCAAATATCATACTTTCCAGACGAATTTCTGATGCGGATTGCGTTATTCTTTGCCGTAAATGATTCAGTCACTTTTGTGCCACGAGAATGATGGCTTATTCACTTCCACCCATAGAAACCTCCTGCACTGGACGTATCTCGGCGTGAGCAAAATGAAATGCATTCACACAGTTTGGTTCCACAGTCGGCGCATGATGATGTATGCCACGACGGTCCACTGTAATAGGTCATCGGCTGGAAAAAGCACTCTTCATGCAACCTTCACTGCGCAGACCATGTCCGGGCTATGTAATACGAACACAACAACTAGATTGATATATGCGGAAGGTGAAAATTCCAGAAGCACTTAGCTGTCCAGGAGGTTTGCTACACTTAGTAGAAGACGTGTCCAGAGCTTAAATTCGTACCACTCGGTCTGACCACCTAGATCAAAGTTCAAATGCATTGACAGCAAAAAACGGTTTGAGGCAATACTACGTAAATAGATTTCCCCCGAGTTTATTAACTGTGAAAGTAACTTCAAAAGCAGACTTGACAGGACTTAAAATAAAATTTTCACAGTACATGAATTCTTTGTGTAACACTTCTCGGTTCATATAAATTGAGGTTTGACGAAGGACGACCACCAGATAAGTGCTTGTGGGTTAACCAATAAAAATTAGGAAACTGGTATCCCACTGTTTTTCAAGGTGCAATGAGAGATTGCTCGAGTTTGGCTTACTGTGTAGTGGTCTGCGTTTAGATTCGCATTATGCCACAGACTTTAGGTCACATAAGTTCTTCGAAGTCGTAAGAGGCTAACGATCCGCACATGATATGCTGCTCCACTTCTGAAGTGGGCTTACTGATAGTGGATGCACCACATTGCAAGGGTTCGTCCAAACAAACACAACCTTCAACAAAATGAGATAAGATTTGCTTAATCAGTTATTTAAGACCAGTACAGTAACAATTTTTGAAAAGGTAAACCTGCTAAATCTAGTTCATTATCTGCTCTGTATGATCGACCTATTGATTAATCAGTTTGAACACTTCTTATTACAAAAAGTGAAAACCTCATTATGATTAACTCAAATATGTAGAAATTCGATGATAATCTCAAGCGTTTCCGTCTTTGGTATTAACTGACGGAGAGTCAAAATGTGGTATACGTGCTTATGAAAGATATGTGTTAACTATTGTGTTGTTTATATTAGTGTACAAGATAAAATTAACACATAGGAATGTTCAGCTCCATTCTCCTGTCAGTGTTGTAAAACATGTGTATCTAGAAAGATCCAGCCTTGTACCAGCGATCAATAATATTTCCCAGTTAATTCAATAAAACCTCTGAGTCCAGCTGGGCCAAAAACTCAAGCGAAGTCCTAGGGATTTAACATATGCGATCAAAACGAAAAGCAAACGATCATTAGGTAAACAGTTGCCCAAAAAAGTCTACGTGAAGTTATAACCTGTGCTAAAGTGTGAGTAGTACCCAAATTGAAGTATTAAACATGTCTGGCCACAAAATGTCTACCAAATTAAGATGTAGAATCTCAACTCTGTGTGGTCAGTCGATAAAACCGAATTAGAAATATTATGTACCAAAAATATTGAGACTGCCTTATTGAGTAAAAAAATATGATAGGTAACACCTAATCTGTCATATGTGGCCACGCAAATAGTTAGTTAGAAACATTATTTAACCTGAAGCATGCCTCAATCAATTGTGTGCATTTCTGGATAGTACATCTCATCATAATCGTCATCACAACGGTCATAAGCCTGACCGGAAGATAATGCAACTCAGACCGTCGCTCACCCTAACACTGAAGTGGACTATCTCAGAAGGAAACGTTACTAAGAGGGACAAAGATTGATAAAAGAATACTAAGCGGAATAATTAGAAGTAGTACGGATGCAGGTATGCCATTGACTGCGGCGCATTGCACCTTGTTTTAAAAATGTTCCAATTTGAATATTCTCCGCAAATATTGTGGTGTCCAGCTGTTATATCCACAGACCCGCCCGATCAGGGTTCTAACCGTCCGCGTATGTATGAATTCACTATAGTTTCGTTAAAATCAAGTGGACGAATTTTATTAAGGAAAAAATATACAGAAGCCCAAGATTTGACTTAAGCAATGCCTCTGAATAAATTCTTGTTAGTCACACTATATCGCACATACTGTGTATTGAGTATTCCGTCCTGTTTATGGGTTACAGACCACATGGTCCTCTGTCTGGATACTTTACTCAAGGTGTTTTTACTCTTTTACAGATTAAAACGTTGTATACGGATTTTCTGCTTAGTCTGTCAACCTGAGTTTGTTTTGAATCGAACGAAACAAAAGACAATTACTTTTAAAAGAGAATTATACATTTGTGGTTGGGTACTGGAGAAGCAAGATAAAGTGGTCGCGGATTGCAGGAATTTGTAAGCACGGACTGACTTTTTTATGATCCCATAGTTTTCCATTGTTTAGTTTTTGCGTGAGTTGAACGATAGACCGACTACAAACGTTTGATTTAAACACAAGTCCACTCAAACTGGTCAGTCACATTTCCGTAGTCTATTTTGCATATAGAACAATTCCACTCCGATATGGTGAACTGGTATTTCCAATATATCCATATTAGAGTGGAACACATTAGCCAATTTACTGGAAAACGGACAAAACTAGATGCGCTTGAAACATTACGTGGACGTACTGGTGTCATACTCACGTAATCTAACAAATGGGCCGACGCAACGGTCCTACTGGCAAGATTGTTTGCAGAAAATGTAAAACACTGCTGTACAAGATGGTTCTACTATACCAATTCTTAATATGTGCAACCCACCACAGCAGGCCATTTCAAAACGGTCGGTTGAAATTCTGGGCCCCATCCGTCGATGAGCTTGCTGTTCCGGCATTCATGACACATCCGAGTTTCTCTCAAAATTGAACACCATACAAACTTTATCGTAGCCTTCGCATTGAGATAAAGATTTTGGCTAGTTCACTTCGAAGGGAAGCACTAGGCCTGCGTTTCGCTCTCATTAGAGCTCACCAGTAGTGCGCAACATTATCCGGATCGGAGTTTGCTCTCTGACCCTCGTGCTTGTGAGACTAGCGTGTCAACCACAACGTCAGCAACCTCACAATATGCGTGATCAAATAATCAAGTCCAAACGCTCAATAACAACCCTGTGTGAATAGTGTTCAGCTTGTCCGATCATTCCGAGGAGAGAATGAACAGAATCACTCCGTCCTATCCAATCGTTAACCCCATGATTGGGATTTCTGAGTTAGTTTGAGGTTACTGTCTTCATTCAGCCAACTGATCAAGGTTTGAATCAGCAGTCGAGGTCCGGGGGCACGAGTTTGTCGAAGCTGTAACAGGAACGAACGTCATTAAAATGTGCATGGAATCATTATATGTAACATCAATGTTTTCAATGAAATCATCACTTATGTCCACAAGTACAGTAATAGATCAGATATTAACATCAGCATCCCAACGGTGGCTCTAAAATTGTTTGTATTAATTTACAAAAGTCGGTCACTCAGCGGTTCATTTCACCTGCAAACAGAGTGCAATTTTGAGGTTTCCATTAGGCAGTTTACTTGTCGATACTTTTACGAAGAAACTCAAAAACGAGCAGCTCGACATCGCACAGAAAGAAATGGGCTTCTATCGCCGGCTTGTACACGTTGGTTTAGATATCACTGAGAGTTTATCACAAATGTACAAAGGCAATAACAAGCTCAACTAAATTCATCGATTCCGAGGCTGAATATGAACTTAACCAGACGACTTGACAATGATTTGAAGCTGGTTGTACATCACGCATCAACGTGCGGTGGACAATGTACGAATTGTAAGGGATTTTGCAGCTTGAACGAAAAAAATAATTTAGTTTCTTGCTTCAGTCAAAGAGCAAAAAATACCTGCTGGAAAGATACAAGTGATCATGAATTGAACTTGTCATCCAACATACTTCATGAAAATGAAAATCCAAGGAGAAATCTCAGCAAGTGTGGAGGCTAGCGCAATGGAGTGTCAAATGAGGTCTGTGAGAAGGAGGGCCGTCAGTTTAATTAATTTCTTGTATAAGGGTGATTCACTCGAAGAGATGTTCAGTCGACGTTAATACAGGGCCATTCGTCGAACATTTCCAGCGGCCGCTTCCAGCTCTCGGTTAAAGGCTTTACCATCTGTCTCTCAGTTCGAAAATATAACCACCTGCCTAGCACTGATTGTACTTGCCTGTAAACACTTACCTTCTGTAGAGAGCAAAATAAGGTAACCGTACAGAACTACAAGGGAGCATCAAGTGTCCTGGCTAACACAAATTAAAGACTAATTACAAGCGAAACCGCCACTCAATAAGCAGACAGCATTCACCCATCTTACCAAATCGATGCTTGTTACGTTCCAGTCATTTAACTTGGGTGAGTGTGGCAACGCTGTCTAACACTGAACGGAGCGTTTTGCTTAGATAATTCGAAATTCTGCCCATAGTAGAAGCCCGTTCATACTCTTTGCTTCTTTGCGTTTGATACTTTACTGCAGCCGTAAGTTAAGCAGTATCCATTCAAGGTGTACTACCTACAAACACTGAACCATAATATCTAATGTGTGAAGTATTATACTACGCATAACTTCACAAACAAGCAAACGCACGTTTGTGTTTAACGAAATTTTATGATCGGGCCATTTCATTACTTCGCCTGTGATTCGGTCTGATGGGTCGAAACCTAAGTATGGAAATGATTTTCTGCAAGTGATGTCACTCATTTTCAGTTAAATGTAAATGTACTGTATCCCATGGACTTTAGGAAAATGTGCGACGAGATGAACTATGCACTCATAGGTTTGAGTAAAGGCATGGGCTTAATCTCAGTTAGACAAGTATAATGGAAGCAGGAAAACGCAGCCACTCTCATGTTCATCTGGAAAACACCAGTTTGCGCGCATTATTTTGAACCGATTCACTGGTACTGATGTAAATATTATGAATGCCACTCATTTTTGATGTAACTGAAACCACAGCAGCAGCAACAGCTGTGAAAACTACACCAGTGATCATGCGTATACCGGCCAGCATGCAAAAACACAACGTTGTTTGATGCGAACGTCAGTCTTCAATTAGCATAGGAACAACATCACACAGGATGGACGTGTACTTCCATCTGTACTACGGCTGATGGAAGTTCTAATCGTAAACAGTTTGGTCAGTATATTTCATATCTCACATACTATTAGAGGTTACCGAATTCACAAAGCAGTCTTGTCCGACCGGGTCAAACAAACTCTTTACATTCAATACCTAGGGGTATATGTATTGGGAAAACTGTGCTTCACCTTATTAAAACAAGAAGCATCTGGTTTCATCCCTAAATTCCGAGTAGTCCGGAGTATACAAATATACTGTATACATCGATATTTGAGGTGAAGGGCCTACCCTGGACCAATCAGTGTGTAATCTGTAATGTACTCCAAATTGTTAGGAAAACGGTTCTCCATCCTCAAAATGTACACAGATTAAACAATCAATATCAAAAATTTTCCAACTGTCTATTAACCATTTGAAGAAGAAAATTATCATTTTTACGCGAAGGATGCTTAATAAACAAAAAGGTTGTCTAGGTATGAGTAAACAGTGAGAATATTATTTCCAAGTACAAAATGAATTTCATTGCATGCTGTGTTTTCTGGAACTGATACATAAATTTTACAATCTTACACCTGTACAGATGCCCTGATCCAGTTCGAAGCTATGTGCCCATGATCAAGTTGATTATTTTCTTCGGCTGCTGCTTGCTGCTTCTGCAGGCTTCAGTTGGGATGATATACGTGCTGCTACAGATGGAATATCTGTGATATCGGCCGACATCTTTCTCTCTCTCCCCAACCGTTCTGAAATGTTGCTTGTAATTTCAAGTTTGTTTCTGTCTGATCGCCCCGATGTGTTTGAAGTGAGAAGTGAAACCCTTATTTTTGTGAATTACGATTATGGATTGTAGAAAATAAACATTTGAAAAGTTCCCATGAAGTGACAATCCGTTCACACAAAAACCATGGCTACAAATTAAGTTCAGCAAATTACTTAATGCGCGGTCTTGAAACTACTAAACAAAAAAGCTTCATTGGGGACATCAAAAGTAGTCGAGTGAATGGACTTTATCAGTAACCGCCAGGATGAAATCTTACCCACCACAAATCGATTGAATATTGGAATGTGTAGAATCGAAATTGAAAATGTTGTTAATTTTTGTCTCTAGAGTCCTTATTAGTGTGTCGATAAAAAACGGTTTGGTTTTTTTGACAGTGTCATAAATAACAAGACTGTTAGAGCTCTGAAAGATTGTGCAATCTGGTGGGTGCATAAAATCTTAGGCAACAAATTGGTTTGATGCTAGATAACGGAAACTCTCACCTAAAATCCTTCAGGAGCAGAGTCAAACTGGTTGCTGAGGTTGAGAGTGAATGCCTGTCTCCCTGCTCTTTATAAGTCCATCCTAAAGTTCAACAGAAATTTGTACAACAAACTTCCTACATGCGCTTGCATCCAACGTTTACCGTGTGAGTTTCAAGTTTATTGAGGAAACCGTTTCTCGTCAGTACATTAATTTCAAATTTCTAATGTTCTGATAGACTTTAGTTAGGGAGAACCTGCGAATACAAGCAAGTACGTTAACGTTTAGGTAGTGATCTCTATACCCTGATAATTTCAGGAGAATAAAGCACAATGCGACATAGTTTGAAAGCGGTGAACTCAGTGTATCTTTAAAAACATTGATGGAATGTATAATATTCAATTTTTCTTGTCGACTACACCAAAGAAACAACCCGAATCGTGAAATCCCGGAGAAAACCACAATGGATAACCGTAACGAATAGAGGACCGGAAATGTTGAGAACATTCGTGGGATTGGCATGCTTAGAGTTAACACGAAGCGGTTTGTAGCACTGAAGAGTGAACTACCGCACATATCTGCAGACCCGTTTCAGTTTAGCTGTGAATACAACTCTAGGAGAATGACCCGAAAATGAGTAGGCGGCTAAGACATCTCATTGACAGGAGATTGCGTTACTTTTGTCATTCAAAGTAAAGCTGATCTGTGTAAAGTGTATTCTTTCATATAGTATGCTGACTAATTAACACAGAACGAGAGCACTGTACACGACACAGTTGTTCTGATTTGATTCAAGGGTTTTAGTCAATTAATGCTCATTGAGCACCCAACTGGAAATGATGTGCATTCCAAATGTAAATATTACTCGTTCAGCCGCGCGATTGCAATCACGTTTGCTTCTGGTATGCTTATGAATGACAAACAACGTTTGGTAAATAGTGAAACAATGTATAACAGTGTCTGATAGTGGAAATTAAGCTCGAATCAGCGATTGGGAATTTCTATTGTTTAAACGCAGCGAAGTTGATTTTGCTAGATAAACACCCATGAGTCCACAGATACTGCCTAACTACATTCACAATAGAGTTTTAGCACCGTATACGAGTTCCTTCCGTCTGAAAATTCCAACTAATCTCTTTTCAGATGGAATATCTCAGAAATGAACATTAGTAAATTTTCCAGTGAGTTTAGTTTGAAGTGAAGCTTTTCTGAAAAACACAGTGAACTGTGACTGGCCGATATTGTAGAACACATCCAACGACCTCAAGCTTTCACTACATTTCACAAGTCTTATTTGTTCACTGCTGACCCAAAATGTCTCCTTTTCCCAGATGCCCTCTTGAAATGCTGAGTGCATCGTCTGTATGCGCACTGTTCACATCTTAAGTGCATCACTGTCGGAAAATACCGTAGGGTGGTACTTAAGTAAAAACAGTTCAAAATGGTCTCGCAGGTCAACCTACTTTAAAAGAAAGAACACTCAGTCTGTAGGTGTATGATTTTTGAACGGCTATCCAGCTACATCCTTAATTAGCCTGCTATCACTGACTGACGTTATGGACAACGTAATATTTCGGACGTGTGAAACGGTACATGTAAGGTTTGCACAATTTAACGTCCTGTGGTATGCATTTTAGTAATGAACTTTCTGTCAATTTAGTAAACACTTTCGGTTACATGTTGTTTGCCAGTTTTGAGGCTTAAACTTATAACGGGTCCACTACAGTTGCAAAGCTAAAATGTTAGAGCTGTTGATGACTAACGCCAAATAAACAGAAAATATTGAGGTAAAATGGAAGGTCCGTACAATCACTGTTAAGAAAATGTTGTGGTTGAAGAGCGATTTGTTCACTTGTGAGACACATTTGTAATATACTTCAACTAAGACGGCTTTATCGGTTTGCGCATGCCTCCCTACTAATTGCTGGCCAATCTGCTGTTCATACTATGTGACATGCATGTGACACGGCGCGTAGCTACTCAGGCTACTGTTCTTAATTCAATGAGTAAATTTCAACAAATAATCCATCAATGTGAAAGGTGAGTGTAATGGTGGCCTGCCAAGCTCATGGTAAATTATTAACTATCACGGTTTGCCTTTGAACACTCGATATCAACTTTTTTCCTAAAAACAACTTGGAAACTGATATCATCGTGAGAACGTCCTGTAAAGGCCGTGTTGCTGTCAAACTTGCAACATATGAGATAGGGACACTTATTTTATCACAGCTGCCTACGCTTACAACTAACCGTTAACATGTTACTAGTACTTAGTTAAAAATAGGTCCAAATCGTGAACTTTCGGACCTTCCGGAGTGGCTTAGTAGCTCAGCTGGTAGAGCGTTTGCCGCGTTTGGGAATGTTGTTTCTGTCGGTGGTTTGAATTCAGCCGAAGTCCAGATTTTTCACAAATGGATCTCTTCTAAAACTGGAAAAGTTATAGCCGACAGAATCAAGCCTAAATAAACCCAATCTAACCTGGGAACATTGGATTTAGTAACCGCTCTCGTTTTCCCTTTAGACACTAACAAGTTCATATTGTGATCTTGCATGTGTAGTCTGATTCAGGGTAATAGACGAATAGATCTCAGAGTTTCATACGTCTTATAAGCAGTACACGTTGTGCATCCATGTCAGAACACAAACTGCATCAAAGGCTTAGCAAGAGATGTTTGTTTGTTCATACCAAATAAATTTCAAGGACGTATCATGACCTACGGATTATACCTAAACAGAACTTCGGGCAGACTGGCGTTGGCTTAAGCATCAGTGAACAAGTGAATGGTTTCACAAGTGTGTTTTTTCAAAATGGAATCAATAATTTTTATTGCGGTTAAAAAAAATTAATAGCAAAAATAAACGTGTCTCAAGATGCTCTTATATCGTGTAATCTTATCATTCCTGAACGTAAAACATTAGAGTTTACACAACATGCGGATATCAGTAACAGAAAAGTCTAATCTTTACACCACAACAGTTGCAGGTCAGACAAATAGCCCGAGTCAACAGAGCCAGATGACGAGTTTTCATAAGCGGCACTTCTGAAAAGGCAGATAATCGCGTGTTTCAGTTACGCAATAACACGGTAAGGGCACTAGCTGGTAGACACCGTGACCTGTTACCATGAGTTAGTTTGAGACGAGTGGGGTCGAGTTTCTGGTATCACGCTCTACTGTTTTCATTTGCTGCGTCTTCGCTCGCGCCATCCATTTTGACATGTTCAGCCATCCCTGTCATGCACACTGATCTGTTCTGTCGATGTACGCGTCACCGCAACTGTAAGTGAAGTGATGGATTATATGAAGCAGAGCACTTAGACAAGACGCAAGTTTGGGAAATCCGCGCAACACCCCAAGTTAAAAATAGCAGACACGTCCCAGCCGTATGTTATCAGCTAGTCAAAGCAAACCGCAATTTACTGGTCACGTCAGTTTTGACATGATTATTTTTGAACGGTAGAGTCAACAACATCGGTTTCTGTGAATCCGTACACATGTCTCTCCTGATCTGTCTTCCAATGCTGTGAGAATAGTCAAAGTTCTAGAGGTATTCGTTTGTAACGTAGACCTTCTTTAATATTGCTCCTCCTTCTTATCGTCAGTGCACATCTGTCAGGTTCCGTGAAAAAGTGTTCGCACCAGTGTTCGCAACCAGTGCAAAGAGCAAAAACTCCAAGTACTGACCGCTTTAGTTGCATCGGGTGTTACATTTAACTGCCGTGTCTTCTTTTGGGTTAGATGTGTGAAAAGAGTAAAGTATCGTTCGAATCTGCACAGGGAAAAATAGTGATATTTAGAGCAGCGCAGCATAAAAGCTCAAAACATGCAACAATACAAGTATTAGAGGTGAGAGCTTGTGTCATCTTCATAAAGCTGGTAAAAGCCTTAATCGACAATAGTATCACACCGTTGCATTTCAAGCATGCTTAAATATATAGTCTTTGACATTCGGTCTAGCGGATTACCTATCGCCACATCATCAATATATTTGTATGTTAGTCAACTGAAAGCCAAAACAGATATTCTCCGCACAAACTGCACAAGTTCCCTGAGATAACTGAGAGGGATGCAGAGGTACAAGTAGCGTCAGGAAGTGAAATCACATAAGTAGACAACTTTTCTTATAAATTGAACGTTAGTGCATAAAGAACTGATATCGATGGAATACACTAGTCGAGAACTCACTCATGTTCTCTAATGATTTTGTCAGTTGAATGAAACCCCCTACACAAATGGGAAAGAAACAGATGGCGTTGTTGTCACAGCTAGCACGCTTACCGTGTTATTACGTAACCGAAACCCGTGATCGCTAGCCTTTTCAGGAGGTATTGCCTACCAAAGTTTGTCATCCAACCCTGTATGGACAAAAACTGTTGACAGTTTGTCTGACTTGCAAGTGATAATAACCGCTTCTCTTTTGCAAAATGTGAAGGTTAGAATTTTCCGTTATTGTTATACACATGTCATATAAAATCTAACGTTTTGCGTTCGCAAATGGTGAGATCACACGAAATGTCATACTTCGTCATCGGTGAATTAGATCGCAGTGATACAGTGTTTCAAATAACGTGTGTGGAGGTATCAATCAAAAACTCTCGATAGTGACAGATTGCTTTCGAAGTGCTGTTCTCGATATTTTTCCGAGATTGCTGATTTCATACTGTTTTTACGGAATATGAAGAGTAAATGTAAATGACAGACCGTAGCTTACAAGACGTCTTTGTGATTCGCAGTCGGATTACGACTATTAATCACTGCAATTTTGACTGCATGCCAACGGAGATCGTCTAAAACATATCTACAAAGTCAAATATGTTATGACAAACTAGTTGTTCTCTATAATATACACAAGTATATAACAAATTACAACTGGAGGAGAAAAAAGCTGAACTAGTCCGAAAATTAGTAGTTAACCACAATTTACACTCCTAGAACGACGACGGTTTGCGCTCACTAGAAATGGTCATTCTATAAAGGAATTATTGCAAACAAAACGGACACCACTGAGAGCCGCCTGATGTGTATTCACATTACATACATTACACTACTCTTATAACACAGCTTTGTTCAGTATAGAAGTGATGTAAAAACTATGTAATCGGCTACTTGTCGGCAGTTTACTTAATTCTGCCTTCAGTTTGCATTCAGGGAGACGCAACTGCTTTATATTGTTCATATCATGGGAGGAAATGTTTCCGACAGGTGGCTTATTGCAAATAAGTTGTTTATCAATGTTTCAGGTATTTTAGCGCAAAAATCATACAGCATACGTCGCAGTTATTATACTTGCTTACAACATTAACCACAACATGATTGAAATAATTCAACGAATGACAACAATGAACGGACAAACGCAAGTGCGGGTTTTACAAATCTATTCTGTCTAGACGAGGGTTCATCCTGAAACTCATTCGTATATATTTTAAGATCCTTTGGGTGAATGCTAATTTGGACAGCAAGTTTGGCGGAAGTTTACGGAAGTTATATTCCAAGATCACACCTATTAAAAAATCGGTTCACTCGCAAGCAATCGCAAATGCTTCAATTGATCTATTCAATGTCGTCCAATAATAAGCTTCCAATAAAAAATGTTGTGAATTGATGTGTGAGATGATCAAACTACCTGAGACGGCTGGCACTCATACCTCATTTTTACAGGTCGTTTGCAGCGAGGAAGCCTGTGATACTCGTTGGAGATAAACTTTTCTCCGAAGCTATCCCTTAACGTGAAATTTAATACAGAATCTAAAAGCATCAACGTCAGCCAAAGCTATCTGCTTGAATTGAAACCGCTCGCGCCTCCATTCAGACGGTATTTAATAAAACAAACAATCACAAAATTCAGTATACTTTTCAGACCTTTGTTAGCAGTAGGGCTTCATAACACACTCTGGATAGTCACTGTGTTTCGAATTAACCTGGTAGGGTCCAAACATACAAGATTTACGTCCAAATAATAAATCCCATATAGCCTGTCTGGAACACATTGACGTCCAAACACACATGGACGGTTTGACCAGTACAACGAAACGAATAATGGCTGACATTGTGAACAATAGAAATACGGATGCACTTAACAATCAGTCAACTACACTTTCAGAACTGGCATAACTAGATGGATATTAAGATCAGTCGTGTTAGTATATCATAGGGTGTACACGTCATCCACTCGAAAACAACATTCCGGAGTTTGGGCGTGATTGCTGATTTTCATCAAATTTCAAACCACTTGCAATTGGTATGTTCAAGTTGTTCGCCCTGAGCCATTTTGTGTGTCACGCTCGTTGAAAGTTCAAAAGGTAGAACGATAAGGTATAAACTATTCGGTGTACTAAGGATGTTAACTGATTACCAACTGTTATTGGTGGGAAAACAACGCAGTCGGTAGGTACTGAACAACTGTCACAATTTTGATGAAGACTGTGTGATTGAGACTGGAGGCCAAGTTATGCCTTGTTAACATATAACTAAAAGAAAGATGATCTCTTTCTGCGTATCAAACGTTTACAGATATTGTAATGGTTTAAAATCATGGAATGTGTTTGTGGCCTATTGATGCTACTCGGCCACTGTAAGGTATAGGAGGGTGTTGTTTAAGAGTGTAAATTATAGGTTTTATTTTATCCTAAGGCAGACTGCCGACTATGACACCGACCAGCTGATTCACTCAGCCCCCCTTTTATCACCGAGCTCAAAATCTAACCTTTCTGTATGCAGTCAACCGAAATTCTTGTCATCGCTCTTCCTGACTACCGTGTAATCTAAAAGCAAAACTGTAACCTTCCTATTACAGATCGAAGTGCACCCTTAGCCCCAGCTCGGAATAGATGTCATTATCAGTGCATTGGCAACAACTCTGATCCACCCTAACAGTCACATTGACGTCAAACAGATTTCCCGCAATTTCTTTTACTTTTAATCAGTCAATACAGAACGGTTAAAGCGTTGAAGTTGGTCACTGCCGATTCGGTCAAAATGTTTTTCTAATTTGACTGACTTCAGAATGGGAAATGTCAAACCACTTTATTACGAGGATCATTGATGACGACGCATGTTTTAGTAATCCTCGTCAGGGAATGGAACGATATGGTCCTAAGATTTTCTGAGGCTACCATCACTTTTAAATAAACGCAACGCTATCAGTAGAAACGCAGGTAAAATTAACAATCTGTGTCTGCATTTCTTGGAAAATTTTTCCGCCTCAAAAACATTCAGTCATGTCGTGATCTTTACAGTTTTGCACTCCCTAAACTTTTGATAGTTATGTTTTCTGTTGTTTTTCCTAGTAACTGTGTTCCGGCGAACATTTATCGACCAGCACATTTTCCAGCCTTCAAATATGTATCCATGCTCAATTAACCTAGAATTGTCTGTTTCCTGTTATTTATATTTGCGTAATTTTCATTTCCTGTCAAACGTTAACCATGTACGTGTCAAGTTGTGTGAACAACATTTTAGGAGTTTTGCTTACAAAGACCTCAACATTCTCCATTAATGTTGTTGGGTTTGTTGCGTTATCTTCATCAGAGATCAGTGTTCATATGCAAGATATTGTATACTGGGCCGTTCGACTTTTCAAATTATTTCACGCTCGATGTGTTATCACAAAATAGACGGGGTTAATTAACAGGCTACTAGGTTGAGGGAGCCGGATATAGGCAAGGCTCATTGGGACAGCCAATTTGTAGTTGTTCAAAAGTGAGTGATTCATTGGCGACACAATAAATCTCACGATATTAGATTGTTGTGACTCGAAACCTGTTAGAGTTGTCATATAGTTATTTAGAAAATTTACGCTGGTTTTTAGTCATCACACTTTCAAAGGTTCAAAGCATGTTTAACCACACAAATATCTGACCGCAGTGAACGCATCTTCCTGGACGAAATGTTCAAGTTATCTAAAGCAAAGTTGCACAGCAGTTTTACTTGACACAGCGTTGATCGTCCCGTAGTTTTATTTACAGGCAGCATTTACAAATCCACCTTTACTGAATGCTGCACATTACCCCCGAAACGTCGATTACTTCGAACTTACAATTAATGTTTTTATTCGTGCGATAGCAAAATTGCAGTAACTAACTGCAGTCTGCTACAGTACCAGGCAAAAAGCAGTCGATGCACTGTTCGTTGACAAAACTGGACTAAAGTTATAGCAGATGATGATAACATCAACTGCTAGTTTGTTCACACAACTTTTGCTCTTGTTCAATAAAACCGCGTTTAATACAGAATATGGAGGTTAGATGGTTAGATGTGGAGGTTAGATATGTTTGTGAGCTCTCATGGAATTTTATAAATCGTTTGACTGTCGATGCTCAGCTGAAGTGAGATAAAAGCGCACCTTTTTAACCACAAAGTTCCAGAAGACAGGAGTCATTTACGTCCCTTATATGGTCTGCACAAAACCCCCAGTGATACTGTTAGTTCTTGTTCAACTAATATGACTACTCACTAATTTCTGTTTCATCTTACATTACACGAGCGTCTCACAAATCAAAAATGTATGTATGGCAGAAGTTGGACACAAATTATGCGCCACTTTGCTCCCCTGATGTACAGCAGACACACTCTTCCGTTTCAGACGTCTAATAAACAATTTCACTAAGGTTTGATATCGACCACAAATAACAAGAGGATACTTTTTTAATGGATGAACACTGCCCCTATTACTATGAGTCGTTTGAGAGGTGTGATTCAAGTAATGGGTCTAGTACTATAAGAGTGAGTTGATGTCTCAGAATTTGTCCGAGTAATTCCTTCATTCCAACATTCAAAACCTCATTTTTCTCTCACTCCCCCTAATATAACCAGCAACATGCATGTGCCAAAACAAACGTTTCTAACAAACAGTGGAATGTTTGCTTAATTATCTAGTTGATTATCTGACTAGTTTAATCGAAGGTAGACTCACACGTGTATAGCAGCTACAAGAAAGGAAAATGTTTAGTTTTGCATAGTTGCCCAAGTCCGACAGACCAACCGAGAAGCAACTGAACATTTCACATTTGATTACATTGATAACAACACAAACTTAAAAATGAAATGCCTTCAGCCCTACTCAGTATATCAAATTATGTTGCGTGATGTTTGTTCACTACCTTCAGGTCCACCGTAGCCCTCTCCGTTTTCATATTCATTTAGGTGGAAGAAGAAAGACCTGGCATACGTATATCTCTCATATAGCCTCTTTTACAAACACCTACCATTGATTAAGGATGAATAAATTTGTCTATTAAGGGATGGTCGGTGTCCAACGGGTCATCTCCGTCCATAGTCTATACCTCCATGCTTGACGACTGTTAGCACTTTCGGCCTTACCAAGCCACTTATATTCAAGATTTGGTTGTGACCTTTGTATTAAAGTGGGTTTCTCTTGGTTCACTTCGGGAGCAGCACGTCACTGACGTTTGTACTCACGCTAATGGAGATTAATTGTAGGACCTGGTTAGCAGTATCCAGCACGCACAGATCACGGTATACACAGATATGTACGCGTTAATTAGGCAGTTAGTGAGAAAGAAATAGACAAAGTGCTACTATGGGCGCCGTCGACTAAATCGTCCAGACATACTTTCATAAATTTAAGCTAATTATAGCCTTACCTCTAACCATTAACCGTTTACATTGTAGAAAGTTTCAGCTGAATTGTTTAACCTCCAGACACGGTGTTTACCGGATGAGTAACCGATAATCATCAACGAAGCTTACTGTTAATTCCATGTCAAGGACAAGTTGTTTCGTTCACCCAAATAAGTAAAATTGCAGTAATACACCGATGGAACAATACGGTTTACATGTTCATGTCTGCAGTGGTTGAGTGATAGAAATCATATCATCCATTTACTGTGTAACAACTACTAATAGCACATCCCTGTCTGAAACAGACCGTCTAGTTAACAAATCAAAAATCTCTCCATATGTTCGAGTAAGGTCACGTTTAACCTGACCCCGAGGGTATCCAATTCAGTTAATCACTGTGATATCGTTTCAGTTCTTCTGAGTTGTAATACTGCTAGATAGTTTAGTAGCTATGGTATTTTGTAAGCGCCTCAGTTGTGAAAAAATGACTTCTGGCTTGGCGCGAACATTTACCAGTGATCGAATGTCAAGATGCGTCATATACCATGTCAGTTATATTGCAGAACTGCGCCGGTTTTTCGGAACTTTCACATTTGAATTCAGTTACAGACGATTCCATTGTCAAATGGTATGCTCAAAATAATATAAAAGACTGTCAGACAGTTCAAAATAGAGTCTTCCAAGTTTATCAATGAGTGCTAAGTATTTGTCATTAATGTATGGCTGTTCACGAAGATGACCGTCATATATGTCAGATTATAGTTTAATAGTCAAAAGTCGTGAATTTCTCGGACTCACAATAAAAATAGTGGACTTGCAAGTCAGCGCGCCCTCCTCTTTATCACAAAGTCCGTGATAAAAGTTTCAATTTGGATATGACAATTTTGAACTGTAATATACTAACTATAATCCAGTGATCACTTGTCAACAGCTTGCAGGTGAACAGAAAGGAAACGCCCAATTTCGACAATAGAACATGCATTATCCTCAAATCTATTTACTATAATTTTAACGTACGCTTTCACGATGGTACACATTAGTTTAAATCAAAATTGAAGATGAACCTATCTTCTAGTACTTTTCATGTGTATATGAAGCCTTTTGATGCAATAACCTTCAGCCTAGTGTTACGATGTGGCCGTTTACAGATAACAATACACAGAAGCATTAGTGCGAAACAATCTTCGGACTGTTAAGCACAACACCACAGACATAGATCAGTAACAGTCTCCGGCTTTAGTCATCAATACGTAACGCGTAATATTTATTTACGTTTTTGGATGGATGTAAAGTTGAAGCAAAAAACAACCAATCGACAAATGACCTCATTTTAAACTCGATTCGAAACAGTAGGAAAAGAACTAGCAAATTATGTTGGAATAGCGTGTGACCCCGATCCACTCAGCAATTAATCGTTTCTTCGCCTACTGACTGCAGCAAGCAGCGAGCTGACCTCTGTTAAAAAAATGACTACAGAAAGTTGACTGAAGGTATTTTAGCAAACAGTAATCAAAGAGGTACGTCGATGTGTGAGAGGTGTGTTTTCAGGTCAAACTAACTCGAAATGGCAAACGCCAATCTTTATTTTGCTTGACCTTATGAAATTGTGCTGTGGTATGTACGTACAACTATTCCTGCTGAAACATTCCCAAGCGCCAGGGTAATATGCTTTAGAGGTATACCAGGGTGAAATGCTTCTGAACTGTATGACAGAACAACACATTCTTCTTTTCCTCTTCAAATAACCAAATCTTTGAAAAGACCAGTCACTAGTACACGCGATAAAATGGAAAACAGTGACTATCCAAAATGACAGTTTTAGCCATTCATCGATCGAATTCATTAAACAAACTTCCCAAAACATAGTAGTCTTATTGATCAAAATTCCTAATTGAGTGAACATCACGTATCACGCAGCAATTTCTCAACCAATGCAAGATTGCAACCAAATCAGTGTGCTACTCAAATGTTTCTGATGGCCTCATAAACAGAATCCCAATGCAGAAATCTGACTTTCGACGTGAGGTGCGCGAAAACGCATTTAACGATAATTCAATCGGTTGGAAGCAAATTTATAACGCTGTAGAAATATAATGAGTAGATTTTGTGGTGCGAAGGAAAATGCTGGATAGGTTAATAACAATAAGCAGAAGTTGATTACATAAACAAAGCTGAGGTAATTTGAAACTCTCACATCCGATTAAGTATTTTCAACACAGTAATACTGCTTTTATGTTGTTGTGAACAGTGAGATTCAAACACCAAAACATGCCCAAAATATCACATCCTGAAATATGGATCCATGGACAAATTTGTTTTCTGCAGATAAACTTGCCAGATTAGTAGTGTGATGGACTTTTCTTGTGCAACTGCTCGTTTTCGTTGAAATTGGAAACATATGGGTGAGGCGGTCAACCAGGAACCGAGTTTCAAAATAAAAACTGTAAGACGAAAGAATAACACGTGTACAGGTGCCGATGACTACATTATTATGGAACATACATCACCTGACCGGGTAGGCCATAATTGTTGACTTTTAGTAATTTGAAAAACTCGGAACCAAACATGCGCAATCGAACAAGAAAGTGAACTAGTCTACTTTTGCTCTCCTAACATGATTGATTTTGCGGTTGTCTAACCGAAAATCATTGAAGTGAAGTAAAAAAATTCTCACATTTAAACTGATATGGTATGTTGTGTTTTTGTGGGAAGTTTGAAATACGGCTTTATACAAATACATACGTTTATTTTCCCAATATTTACAGTCGTTCGTTGGAAACCTATTTGACTTGTCTACGCAGATATCAAGAAATCCCCATCGGACTTTAATACCACGTTTCTGTTGGGATAACCATAAGTTAAATACATGAGAGCGTGACAGTAATGCAAAAATGTTTGTAGGTGTCGTTTAGGTTTGGGAGCAATATATAGCTTTATTAACAAGTACACCGAATCTAAAGACGATATTCGATCAAACCCTATCACAATGTTAATGCGAATATAATCAGTTGATCGGGAGTAAAAGTTCTGACGAGAACCTCCAATAATGTCAGTGCGGTTCAGCATCGTAGGCACCGCCCTAGGGCAAAAAATGAGAGAGAATAAAATGAAAAACTGGGCTTGTTAAAGGAAATAGAGCTGTAAACGTGATACTTATATATCAATAGACGAAACAGGCAGTTACTTCTTTCTAACTATTCACCAGTAACATAAGTTATTGGTTGTACAGTTAACCATTTTACCACTGGAAGAACTTAAGTAGAGAGCTCTCTTACAACAAGTAGTCTAAATAAGTTGAGGAACTTACTTAGACTTGTGGTCCTGGTTCTAACGTCCTCACACTGGTTACTTCATCTGATTGACTTTGGCTGACAATAAATAATTCCCACTTACTTTGGAGTAATCCTCTCCGGTGACTGGGTAACTGGGTTTTGCGCAATTACTTGTTATGATTATTCTACTCAAAAACGTTCACATCGATGCGTCAGCTTGTCATCGTTCTTCTCGTTATTATGTAATTTATATAAAGTTTGGCATTATGATTATGACTTACTGATAGGAAATACCACTGTTGTTGTTGTGACCAGAGGTGAGTACGTTTCACTAAAGTCAAGATTGTCTTTTGACCGAGTGGGGCTTGGAGTTCACGATAATGTGCGAATGGATTCGTGACAGCGATGGGCGTTAAAAGATTTATCATTGCTTTTTATATTAACCGAAAGTGTGTAGTCTCCAAGTAAGCCCAATGTTGGTTCCTGAACTGATGTAGGCCCGAACCGATTTATCCCCGACCTAATGGCTATGCAATTGACCAATAGAACGAGTGGAAGCACTACAATCCGACATGCCGAATGCATAGATGCTCCTGTAAAGCCTTCCGATAATGATTTAATCCCTGATCCAATCAGTTGACTGTAGAGTAGTTTGTTGTTTACATTCTGTTTGTCCTACTACGTCGGTAAATAAAAAAAAATGAATGTGCATTAAAACTGAGGGCAGTTGCTACTCTAGGTAGTTAATTGTAGTGTGCGATTCATGCAACCCAGTAATTACACAGTTTTCCGAAAAGATGTGTAGAACAAATTATTCCTATGTACTTACCTCAAGTTAAGGCGGCTTTGCAGATATACCGTTAAGATGTCTGCACATAGCAATGGAATTGGATTGGTGACCGATTCCCTCTTAGGTCATATTGTTTACTGTCGAGTACCCGGATTTCAGTAATTGCTCAGTGAGTTCATACTGACTTGTGAATAACCAGCGGTTTTCATTATTCTTCTGTACCGGTGGAGGTATGATATACGAAAAACTGCAGACTACTTCTGACAACTTCCCAGTAAGGTTGTTCTGCGACACTGTATTTAGGTACAACACTAAAAGTCCACAGTAGAGGGGAACAGCAAGATATCGTGTTCGGGTGAGATTATTATTCAAACTTACTGGTTGTTTTGGTAAACAAATGTTCATTGTTGATAGCAGACTTATACGACTTATACCCCGTGGGGAACATCGTTCCCAGCCAGAACACAGAGAGAAGTTAGTGTGAAATCAATAATTTGATGGTAAGTCTTTCAAATGTCTGAGGTGATGTAGTCTGGGGTCAGCTGATGACAATCCATGAACCTGTATTGAATTGCGCAGTTCGAAGGCATGTTTCCTTCAAAGGAACAATGATATGATTCACATTTGCGTTTTCAAATGTGTATTACTTCTGAACATTACGAGGGATTAACTCTGGTTTACAATTCATGTTTTAGATTTTTGTTTACCTACACTCTTCACTTTGTACAGTGAAAACGTGTGTAGTGTCTTGACGGTAAAAGTCGTGAATATTATGTGGTCTATACTGAGTATTTCTCCCAAGGTTACAGCAAGATTAACATTGAACGTTCATTCCATTTTACATGGAAAGTCTGGGGCCAGTTTGGAGTACATGGATAACATGTAGTTGAACAATGAGCAATCGGCCAAAAAGCGGGACACTTGTTGAATGAAACTGAGTGTCTGCATCCATGAAAATGTATTAATGTCCGATACATCTTCGTTTATGTGATGAAACATTCCTTGATGATAGTAGCTTTTTGGACACAACTTAGCTAGTAGTAATTGGTGACTACGCTCTGCAATTGATTGTTGAATGATTGCCTACATATGTGCACACAGAAAGGCAATCAATTGTTTCAAAACATCTATCCTTCGTTTAGCTATTAACTACGCGGTCGTGGTACAAACAAACATCGCTCGATGATTTCTCAAACTTTGCTGCGAGGCAACAAATTCTAGGGCTTATAGCCATCAAACAATCAATCAACCGAACGCGGACGAACAGTCTTCATGATGCCAGTGTTCTGGTCAACTATATAATTATTTATCTGAAAAAATTGTATTGACCATAGTCATGTTAAAACGAATGAGCAGGCAGTATGTTCGAACTTAATCTGCGGGTCACGTGCTCAAAATATTCCTTGTGATTTCTAACCTCACATATTTTGCAGGAGCATGCGTAGTCAGCGAGTGATACATAATGAAATTAATGCTGCTTGGTCAATGGAAATAATAAATTTGAATAGAATGGTTTAATCATATCTGTTCACACATCCGTTATGATATGAAGTTACTTGAGAACAAACTTACCAAGAAGAGTTAAATTCACTGAACAAAAAAGTTGTGTAGTCGTTGGTCTTTCGCCATTACATGCTATTTGTAACAAAGATGTTGCTTGCAATGTATATAGGATTCCACTCTATTTGAAATAAACATTACGGAACCGAAGGTATTCTTATATATAACAACCTTTTCATCCAGCTAGTATTTACTATGGTGGTAATTATTGACAAATGGATAGAGAATAACATAACGTTACGAGCAAGTTATAACATTCTACGTTTCAGCCACCTCGGGTGGTCTTCTTCAAGAGTGTTGTAACAGAACTTACAGTCGATTACAACACTCCTGAGGAAGGCCGCCAGAGGAGGTTGAAACGTAGAGTATTACAACTTGCTCGTTACGTTGTGTTATTTTCAATCCGTTCCTAAATAACACGTTAAACGTGACACCCAAAATGTTTGACTTCATTCTTACTAAGTGTTGGTGCAGATATCTTTGTGGTAGTTAAGTGACACATACACTAAACGAAAGTTTGTGAGTAGATAACTCTGTAAAACACCTGAAGAAAACAGAAGAGTGATAGTGTATTCAAGAAAGGTTTTTCTCACAAAAGAGCCATTGATTATATATACTTGAACAGGAAACTTCTAATCCACAGAGATTTTATGGCCAACAGTTATGACATTTCCTAATGTCAGATCATCGTCGGACTGATAAGTTACTTTTCCCAATAGACACCGAGTCCGGCACGAATGGTCCATTAATTTAATTTGTGGGGTGACGTGAGGCACATACTCCGGCTAGCAAAAAAGAATATAAGAGACCACGTTAGACACAGGAATTTTCAAGTTGAAAACCCACGATAGACAGACCATGCTGCTTGAGCAGAGGCGTTAAACTAATACTGCTCACTTGAGCAAGGAACATACCATTACTGTGAAGAAAGAGAGAGTAGACAAATGAAAAACAGACGTATAAACTGTAATCACTGTACTGTCATAGATAAATTACGATCACCAAATTCAGAACAAGAGTTATTTGCAGATCACACGACACTAACCAACGACGAACAAATTATCAAAACAAATACGTACACAACTTAGTTGTGGATGTCGGACTTGAGATTGAACTGTGACGCATGTGTGTGCGCTAAAGGATTAAAACTGGACATATCTCACAAAACACAGAAATAGCAACAATAACCCTCGATTTCGGTGAATCGAACCGAACGCCAAATCTACGTTTGACTTGACGCTATCCAGGCCAGTCTGATCCATGTGTAAGGTTCAGTCTGGTCAATCAGTAATTTGCAAAACCAAAATGTATTAGTGTTGGCACTAGAATTCATGTAATTTACGTACTTGTATCTGCATGCCACTTTTTCTTGTATTGTGTCCACGTTTGTATTGTTTCACAGTAAACCAGCACAATAGTCAACTCTGCCAGAATTTGACTACACTTTCCTCGAAAGCTATTGTTTTCTGCGCGTACTTTGGTTCACCGCACAACAACTGAGATACTCACTTGCCTCCTGCTACTCTGACCCACACGAATTATTATTGTTCTTTACGTAGTACAATTTACATATATATGTGTAATATACAGTGGTTGTGAAACATTTCTTATTGGCCGTTTAGTGATTAGGCTTGTTCCGAGAAATTTGGTATTAAGTTCTGAATATTACTACCTTAGTTGTAAGTAATTTAAGTCAAAAACGATACAACACAGACAGATAGTGTCAAACGCAAATATTTTGAAAGACTATTCCAACGGTGTGCGAGCACATTCAAAATGGCGGTGTTTATGTTATACCAACGTTATTGGTTGTGCAAGACGGGAAAATTAGTTAAGCCTTTGGGTTGTGATCGCTCACCACCCTGTTCACAATTTCTTCAGCACATGATTCAACCACAAAAGACGGTTTGTCTGGTATGCTGCATTCTTCAAGTCATCCGTTGCGAGTATATAAAATAAAGAATGGACGTGCACAAAATGTCTCGTGGCTGTCATGTATTTAAATTCTCGGCGATGGCCCATCCATGTTCTTTGTGACGACATGTCAGGCATAATGCATTCACAGGATCTCAATATTCGCTACGCATTCCTGATCGTTGTGACATTGAAACATGTTTTGTGGTTATCGCGCGCACTAGTAGTGCTATACTGCTAACAAATAAAGCTGATTGTTTTAAAACACACGTAGTCAACTTTCGAAATGTGGTCAATTATGTTCGTCACAACTTACGCGTCACAATTTAAGGTAACACAGGCATACCTTCTCTTAACCACAAACCGATACTTTGCATTTTGGGAGGGTAAACACACTTGACGTCTCAAGTTGAACAGCACCTGCAACTGATCTCAACTGTCATATTCCAACATACTTTCCAATCGGTCTCTTGAAAGCGTGGCCAGAGTTCTAGTCCCGCCCCTGGCAAGGATATGCACAACTGACGAGCTCTAAAGAGAGCGAAACTCGATTCTAACGCTTCGGTTGTTCAAAAGGGGCCGACTGGAAAGTCTAAGGGAATGCTAGAGCTACGATCACTTGTGGATGACGTTCAACTTGAAATTAACCGATTCTCGACCACTCACCAACATTTAACATGGATAAATTTGCACCGCCAAGTTGAGTATAGTCTCCTAATCAACCTGCACGTTATAACGCGTAATCTTTTTCTGTTACGACCCAACTCGTGAAATTCCACATCTGCAGTAGGATAGACAAAACTGACACACTCAACTTCCACTGCTACCTGTAGTACGTCAGCTTTGCCCACGATAAAGAACACTTTGTCGGACACGAATGGTTATCCGAACTAGGTCTGATAAACTCTGACGTGCACTAACACACCTTGATATATACCTGCTCGCGCGAATACTGTCTAGGTTTGACATGCTTGATAGGCCCACTCTTATTAGGTACACCTGACCAGAGGAACGTTGTAACCAAAGAAAGAAACGTCACGCATATACCTCACAATAAAACCAACATTTGTTTCCACAGGTAGTTTCGAAATTCTACTTTTTGGCAAACACTGAGAACTTGGTCGATAAAACTATTGCCTAGAAGGGCATGAAAATCTCAAAAGCATGCGTCAAATGAGCGTTTATTTTGCAAAATGCGGTGATGACGACAATGTATTAAGTCTTAGGAGTGGAATGTTAAGACCACATTTCACTAATATGAGTGGGTTACTGGTGACTGGACAGGGTAAAATGGAGTTAGAAAAAATCCGATTTAAACTCACTGGTTTGCAGGACTCGTATAGTTTGAGGGACCGAGATAAGTCGCAAGTATTCGCTTCAGTTTATTAATATTCAGAGAACAGGAATAACTGTCTGTTGCAGGCGGTTGAATATTAGTTTATTTGTGTAGACGCTTTGTAGGGAAAAAGATGAGAGCTCTCATTTTTATTATACTTAGTGGAAAGATGAGAGCAAATGTGTATCTACTGACATCAGCACTTTGTAGATGAGTAAAGATAATGTTAACTGACATTGTGAGACACAGCCTATATGTCTCTAAATATGTTCCATGATGATCACAGCAGACTTTGGACGGTCGTGGGCTGTTACAGAAACTTGGAAATTCTGTGTAGTGTGTATGTATGTAGTTAAACCAGCCTACGGGCTATGCAGTTTCCTAATTAGTTGAGAGTGCAGATTACTTACAAAACTTATGCGAGCAATCTTGCTGCAAAACACATTTTTCTAAAGCACTAATAACAATGTCAGTGATTATCACGCAGTCCGAATAGTTAAGCTGGTTTGCACTGGGTAGCAGAAGAGTAAGTATTTGTTTTGCTCATTGCAAACGGTGAACAAATCGCGAGATCTTAAATAATTGTCAGGGAAAATGGCGATCATTCATGCAATACCATTCATCGCAGTCAGCACATGTTTTGTTTATGGAGGTGCTTTATTGTAACATATATATCCGCTGCTATAACAGACTTTCTTTGAGTTAGCAGCCTTCTGGTCACTACAGGTTGGTCAATTTTTATTTGCAAATTACAAACCTCACAAAGTTTTGAGTTTTGATCAAGCCAGGCTCACATCACCAGTTACCACTGGGAAGTTGTCTCAGCAATTATAAAGTCAGCAGAGACGACAATGGTTATGTCGAATGGAAACTTCAGACTTCAGAACAGACATTGCGACTAGTATGGGAAAGAAGGTTTTGCACGTTGAACTCACATGAAGAAGAGTTACGTCAGTACGTCAAACGTTGGTCAATGATTGTGTGAGGACATGACAAGGTTTTAAGTTAGACTGAGCAGAACATGCATATTATTGAGGAGTAATCAGGGATTTGTTTTAATAAAATCGGAGACTTCTACCTGCCTCGGAATTCCTAATCGAGGAGTTATCGATTGGAGTTAACAAACAGTAATTATGTCTGCCATCGAGACGATCAGCAAACTCATCATTACTCACAGGTGGAAGTGGTTGAGCGTTCACATGCGATGATAATTCGGTCATGCCTAGTGTGAGGATGATGGCGCAGTGGTAAACACGGTCGTCTTATAAGAGCGTGGCCCAGGATCTAGCCCTCGCCTTAGCAAGGTTATGCACAAATGATGAGTTCTTATTAGGGCAAAACTGGAGTCTAGGGCTTCTGTTCAAAAGGGGCCGGCTGAGAGGTCTATCTGAATGCGAAGGCTGAGATCAAGTGTAAGTTATTTCCAGTATGAAAGAATGTAAAGAAACTATGACAATTATAATGGATAGATATTTACGTAAAAGCTCAATTGGCGTTTTACGGAAACAGTATAAGGTTCTGGGAAGAGTTTGAACGACAACCGTTTGCTTTATTTTCAAGTGACTGCCAGTGTTTGGTAAGTGGGAAATGTCCGATAAATCTATAGATTGGATTGCTTGTCGAGCGACAACTATCGCCAGACATCATCAAATATATGAACACTTGCGCATTCGTGGTTCAAGATGACTAAGCCATATCGGTTCCGTATGCAGACATCGATTTTGAAATGCGTCCGTGTTGTTTCGTCCTGATGAGTGCTCATTTATATTCATATATATATGAAATCATACGGAACAATATGTTTTATGGCGTTAAGTTCTTTCATCTTTCACAGTTTTGTGACTTTTTTAATCAGCGTTATCTTTTTCGCCCTGCAGGCTATCTGCTGTGGGACCACAAGTCATTGTCTGATGAAAACTAAAACACCAGCTTTCATAAATCTCAAACATAGATAAACAAAAGGAAATTTTGTCAACATACGCGCTTAATCCTCCACACGTAGTCAAGTGTATGTTTTACGTAGTAGTCTACTGTATTGGAGGGTGGTACCCATCGGGTGTGAATCCGCTGTTAGTTGTTATACTGTTAATCTCACCTTACACGGTAAACAGATTGGGGTTACAACTATGAACAGTTTGTCTTATGAAGCCTCACCTTTTCTTCAGTTTGGTTTTCTCCACTCATTTCAGCGTCTCTAGCGATTGAAAAATCGATATATGGAATTGGTGAGAAGTGAATAAACCAGTGAACAAGAAGGGTTTTGGGCACCTTCAATACTTGTGAGGATTTAGCACTAGTAATTCTATCGCATCGTCTTAAGATCCGTGCGGATTAATTAACCTATCGCCTAATACGCATTTTTGTTAAAACCGGGGATCTATACTACTTTGTGTGTGTGTGTTTCTGTCTTCAGGGTATTCAATATATTGCACTGAAATTTCTCCAGTGGACTATCGGAAATAAAAGAACCGAATGATCGGTAAAGTGAAACGCAACACAAAGACATCATCTGTATACAAGTCGCATTCAGCTTGTCCACTAATTACTTCCTTCAGACTGTTAATTCTCGTGCTTCAGCTTCACTAGTCACTAGATCAAGCTAGGCTGATATGCATGATATGGTTCGCTACGGAGTATCACTTCGGAGCGTTCGAATTCATTAGATAAGTTACATAATTATTTGACAACAAAATAGTTTGCTCATATTTTGCAAACATTTCATTGCCAGTTAGTTCCAGTCAAGTCGTACAATTCGGTTAGCATATGCACTAATATGCAAAACTGAACCACTTGCTGTCTCCCAAACAGAATGGATTCTGTAGTTTTCCGATTACAGATAGAAT
The DNA here is from genome assembly GCA_013368495.1 of Paragonimus heterotremus. Lineage (NCBI taxonomy): Eukaryota > Metazoa > Platyhelminthes > Trematoda > Plagiorchiida > Troglotrematidae > Paragonimus > Paragonimus heterotremus. The sequence goes on along the minus strand of LUCH01000268.1, from coordinate 196,600 downwards.
CATTGTACCATTTTTCTGCACTGCAAACAAACAACACCCTTAACTTGTTGTGGAACCAGTGCGTTAACTTTTTCAACAAACGACTTTGCTTTTTGGTAGTTAAACAGCTGACCACATTTACTCAAGTTTAATTATTTGATTGGGTATATTTTAATTTTCTTGTTTTTAATACGTGTGAAATGGACCTCGATCGGCTCACTAAATGATTCAGCTGCATTTTCCTCGACAGAACTGGAGTTGCTGTTGTTCGTTTATTGAAATTTTAAAGATCAACCCGAAGTGTTCGTGCAGCAGTTTCAGATGCATACTGTGTGAGACCATTGATAATCAAAAGCATTCAAGTCACTCGATAACGTCAGTACGAATGGAAGACCTTTCGGTTATTGTGGATGTTAGTTATCGGTATATCTTCAGTTTTGTCTAAGCGGTTCAATAAAGCTGGTAAATGTATGCTACTAATTTCTTTATAGCTGCCAGTGCGCTTAACTGCTTTCTCGCTACCAAAAGCAACGAATAACTTACACTATCTCTTTCATTCACAAGTACGACCGACAAGTATATTCATTACGTTTTATCTGACTGTGCTTGGTCAGAAACAATGCTGGAGTGCGATGGTTCATATGGAACGGACAGCGGTAACAACACTGGAGTATCTTGTGTTTGTAGATACTAGCTCAACGGTGAATAATTTGTATCGTTTACCTGAGACTCAATGGAGTCCGTAGATCACTGCTGATGTTAGCAGCACTAGCTGAAACTGTGCATAAACTCAGCCTGTCTCTAGCTCTTATATGTCACTATAATGTATGTGAAGCATGAGTTAGTATTTGCAACGCTCAGCTTTTTCCGTTGTTTTTGGGGAAGAGTTTTGGTCGCGTTTCCTCCGATAATCAGACCAGATTAGTAGCAGTAACCAAGAAGTTTGACCGGTAAACCAGTTCGACTTAAATTCCCACGTTTTTTACAAATATCTACCGCAATCAAAACCTTAGCTGAATGACTGATAACAGAACGGCACACATCGATGCAGTCGTGTTATGTTTGCTTGCTTTCCCCAGCGGGATAAGGTGTTGAAAACACGCAGTTCGCATCTGGAGGCTTAACTGGAGCCTGATATTACATGATTATGTCAGTGTTGTTTGACTTCCTCAAATAAAAGATCAACATTATTGCACAGTCAAGCGGTAATATGTATTATTTCCCCTCTGTGCTTCTATAAATCAGTAGCCAGTTTGGCCAGCTGCTTTCGGTGTATCAATGGTTTTTTACATTTTTGGATCTCACCACCACTCTCGCTGAGGATTATTCCGGGTTTAGCGAGTCCTGCAGAATAATTTGTCCACAGATGATACATCAGGCAAACTAATTCAAATCACCATGGCATATGTCATATTGTTTTGCGTTCTTATCCCAGGAAGTGCACTTTCGAAGAAACAGGGCAACACAACACAAAAATCTGAAATAATGAGGTTCAGTTATGATAAATTAAAGAACTAGCAGATAATGACCAGCCACAAATGTGTGTGCAAATTAACCGGACAATTGGAGTTTACAATCAAAAATACATTACTGACGAGTAGTCGGGGATTTGGGTGATTTAAATTAAACACCAGTTGCACTTGATAGCATAATTTGCACTAAGGTAAATGTTACAGTTAACTACTTTCAAAAGTATGTGATATAATTAATTGTCAGAGCTCGTTATCAGTGTACATTATTGTCACTGCATCGTTGACTTCATTAAGAAACGACCGAATTGTCACATCTGAAATATAAATCACACATCCTTCTGAGCAGTAGTGGGGTTGTCCGCTTTCCCTCGGCGGGGGACGAAATTAATACCTGTTGCATCCAATCGACAACATCGCGATTAGGAGTTCGGAGTCGGTTTGTACTCTTTGATCTCAGTAAGTATCTGCGGATGTGATTGAGTCAGCTTGAACAGCACTTGCATTTGATTACGGTTTTCTCATTGCAATTGCCATGCAGGTTTCGGGGAATGGGCGATTCCAACTTGATTCACAATTTTTAATGGTAGGATTTTTGAATGGAGTCGACAAACAGTAATTGAGTCTTTTATCTAGACCACTGATCAACCTGCTCAACACCTACAATGAAAGGCAACTGAGCACTAAGATGTACTGATTTAGTGGTGCATAATGTGGAATTAGTGGTGCTGTGGTCAGCACGGTTGCTTTGTGAAAATATGACCGGATTTCTAACCCTAACCGTAGAAAATAAATATGCAATACTGCTGAAGTGTGGTAAAAACCACGTTGTAGATTTATGTTTGTGAGTTTTGTTCTATATTAAAACTCATGGGCCATATAAAAAGCCACACCGGATATATAAGAAAACACTTACGTTGACATGTATAGGTGTGTCACCTACTGAGTGGAAATCGATGCTGAAACCAAATATTTACACAGTGTTTCCTATTGGATATATACAATTGTGTGAACGAGTCGTTAGATTTGATGTGAAACAATATTATATCAAACATGAAAGATTTTTATTACATGTTGGCAGAAATCAGAAGTTGTAGAGGACAATTGAAGAATGAAAACGTTCTATGAAGGCAGGTTTTCAATTTATTTAATACAGTGACCTATGAACCCGTGATAAACAAAGATTAAGACCTCACAACACGTGAACGTCTTATCCAAAAAGAATTACGCCTGGTATTTCTTCTGAATGGATTTTATTCATGAAGATTACTGATTGCCAAAATTATCTTGAAAGCGGGTATTCTGTAGTACGGCTGAATTTTATATTTTATTGCTACCATGTTCCAAGAAGTATATTCCTTTCGGAGGATATCTTATCCAGAACTAACGAATATTTCAGCAGAATTCATTTCATTGAAACCAATGTCAGTTTCTTAATAATTTCTGTTATTGTCAGCAATCAAAACTTAGAACTTAGTCGTGTCAGCATGTCAGTTTGAATTCTGCCGATATTTGCTTGCAGTTCAAAATAACGTACGTAAAGACATAGGTCTTACTGGACCAACTTGACTGTTTGCACCCAAACTTGCATTTCAGTATGGAAGGCAAGGATCAATACAGTCTACAAACTCTTGATACATCAGGTGAAATGCAAATGGCTCAGTTCAACAAAGCATCCATCGCAAACACTTGGACAGGTCTGTATCTACATTTTGAAGGCTCTGCACCTCGATCCCACTAAGTAGCCTTGAACGAACTTCGTTTGGTCAGGCCAGACGTGTTTACACTGAAGATACAGTTCAAGAAGTGATACCCTTGTGAGAGACAACCTTAAAGCCAAACGGTTAACCCGAAACCGTTTGCTGTAAGAATCGAACAAACAATTCAACCCAAAGATTGTCCAAAAAGCCGGTATTACTTTGCCTTTTCTTTAAAGGAAATGACATTCGCCGATCAATTCACGGTTATCTGGTAAGTTCTATCGCGAGAACACAATGTGGTCCTTCCAATGATTCTGTGCAAACCGTTCCGCGTTCCAACGTCTTATGTGAAACAACTGTTATCCGTATCAGCCAAATCTAGTGTTATCTCTGAATATCAACACAGATATAGAGCATCCTACATAAGTAGGACGGAGCGCCAGTTTTGAACCAGCGTCATGAAGCGTATTCCAAAGTGGGGCAAACAACAGGCCAGGAAAATGCATGATATCACAGCCGGGCATGGAAAAAAGGAGCCTGTATCATGTGTCGTACGCAATGTCCTCATGATGCAAAACCAGTGTGATCCTATAAAGGCGTTTTATGTTATGTACTTAACGCCACTCAGGCGAACACTGCGATTTAATGAAGCTATTGCCATCCGGAGTTGAAATACGCATTCTGGATTCAGAAACAACTGTTTGTGAGGTTGTCGCTACCAAGTTAGTGACGGTGTTTGTGAACTATGACAGTTGGCATTTTCTGGTTTCTTAGTCGCTCTGTCTTGGCGATTTATAAATGGTGTGTTTTACGTATTCGTATAGATGCAGCAAAATTTGTCCAGACATAAATCCTGCAATATCAGTCCACTGTCTTATTTATTCAAATTCCTGAAGGGAAAAGAACGTTCCAGGAGTTTAAGTAGATTAAATTTGAAATGAGGTGAAATATCTCAGCAATAATTATTAATCACTCAGACCGCTGTTACTTGATAAAGTACGGGAAAGCAAACCATCAGTACTGATTCAAGTAATCGGCTCACTTAAATTAAACCGGAAAAGAGATTTTCTCAGGCACTCGGAGAAACAGGCTTTCTGAACTTAGAAACAGTTACATTTCGAAAAAATACGAGCAACCAGGGTATGAATCGAAAAAAATAAGCAGGTCGTCTACAGACAATAGCAAACGGTTTAAAATTGGTAGATCTTCAGCCGTCTGACAAGTTTCAAAACACCAACACGAGGATTTATGACAAGTTATGTCTTCTATGAAAGTGTCCAAAGGTACGGTTTTCGTTACGCATATTTGTCATTTTTGCTATTTTTTTTACGGTTGTAACTTTGCATTCTTCGGGTCTAAGATATCCTTTTGATGACACACTTTTCACACGTTTTTTATAGATATATCTTGCTCCTGTTCGGTCTGCTTTTTCCTGGTCCAGTAATAGCGGTTCAGTATGCAGGTGAACGTTACAACGTCTACGGTTATCAATCCAGTTACCCTGTCCGTTTAAATTTGTGGATGTAACGATCGACAGGTTGCACTATTTGATATATCAATACCGTTTGCTTTTCTGTTCAACATTTTTATTCACCATTTAGACTTCCCTAATTAGATTGCTTTATATCCACGCTAATTAATTATTGAGCTTGACGATTTTTGTTTGCAACAGTTTTTAATAAGTTTATGGTCGATTATTCGGTTTTCACTTCACTGCACCTTCAAGAACAGTCACTTCAGTTGACAAGATCGGGAAGACAATTTTGCTGCTGTTGCGACATATTCCGTTGTAAATCCCAAGGTATGTTTCTTTAAATCGAGGCAAGTCTTTGCACCAGATCCAGTCTATACTTCGGAACATACTCCTTGGGACGCATTCCCTCAGGAAGCCCCTGTTCTCATCGTCAATTGTTCCAAATACGAAATAGTCAGACAAAAGTGCTTCAGGATCTCTTTACCAACGTAGATCACAGGATGGAAAGTCCTTACAGCACTCACAATACGTGCGTAGTCTCCGTTGTGGTCAAAACATAAAAGAAAATGTTTCGGATGCATGTTCGGATAGGTAGGCAAACGGTGTGGACGTTATGTCAGGTAATACAACATTTCGGTCCTTACATTCACCACAAATGGCATGCTTCTGGTCAACAGTTTGGAAACCTGTGTGTTAGTAAACTTGCACGGAGTAATAACAGTTTGCATAACCTAAAAAGAAAGAATAACCCTTATACCCCAGCAGTTTGAGAGGAAACGCCAATCTTGAAACGAAGAAGATTTTCCCGTAACTTCGCTGAAATTCTGCATGTTATACCGGTGTATTACAAAGTCAAGCCTTTGTTAGACAAAAATTTTGTAAGAGATCATCTCAAAGAAGGTAGAAACATTATTTTGGTATCTGTATCCCCAAAAGACAATGGACAGTTAAGTCTAATGACGGTCATACAAGTCGTATTGTGGCTACTCCAGCTAATTCCGGAGTGACACTCAAATGCAGTTGCAACTTGATAAAACAACACTGGCTGATTCTTTTGTTAGTGTTGGTGAATGAGACTTACAAGCAATTTCCTCCTGCCATCGTCAACAGTGTTACCGATCAACGTTAAGCACATTTGTATTTGACCTCCAATTCCATGTAACACGGTCTATTAACAAGGCTCTTTCAAGTGTGGTGCTGTCAACAGAAGTTTTATATAACGCTTACAGGCACGTTTATAGAGTCATTCCAGGATACTTGGTCAATAGAGGCCTCACCTGTCAGAAGATTTAGGCGTTTTTCATTCAGCCCACACGATTTATCTACCATAAACGTTATTCAGGTATCAAAACAAAGTGCTGGAATGACAGCTTGAGCGGGAAAATATTTTCCTAACCTCCGCTATGTTATTCTATCATAAGTTCTCATATGAGGCAGTGGGAGTGGGAACTGTCTTACTGCCCCTGACCGAAGTATACACTCTGTTGAAACCCCGCGTGGTGATGCCTAAAATTGGGACGTACTGATAAATTAGCACACATCCGACAACAAATATGTTGCTGTCTCATAGATGTTTTTGGGAAAGGAAGGAAGTGCTGAGTAAAAAATCCAAAATGAAGCATCTTTGACGGTGTGGTGGTTTACCGGCGTATTCTTTTAGCACGTGAAGCCACATCGATGTCACATAAACCGCGGTCTCGTCTTCTACAGAACAACAGTTAAATTGCATAGGTGACTAAAGAACAGACAACTAGAGATAGTGAAAACTGCATTCAGGTTTATACATATCATATATAGAAGCAAATGGAGATTATCGCTACAAAACACACAGATGGATGCCATAAACTCTTGGCGTAATGTTATAAACCAAACAGGTTAATGTCGATGACCCACCTGTAAAGGTTAACAATATATAGTTGGTTAGCCGTTCTAACAGCGGTAAATTTCCAAAACACCGAAAGCATAACATTGTTCATGCCAGTGAAGTGGTTTTAGACAGCCTACTCATTTTGGTACTTCATAAGAATAAACGAAACAGTAGGCTGTCCTGAATGGTTATTCGTTCGACTTCAAAGATAAGCAACTCATCCCCGCGAGGTCAACCTTTCCTAGTTCCCTTAGTTTCTGTCGGACAAACGAATATTACATGTGGGCCTAACTGTATTTGATTCGAACCGTCTTGTAATTATAATTTCAATATATTTTGTAATATTTTGTGTAAGGCTGTCTTGGAGACTAAACTAATTCATGCCAACTGACTCTCTTTTCTCGACCGTTCAGAAGCCTCACTATATTCATTTGTAAGGTCGCAACCAATCTTCAGTTTAATTCGATATTTTTAAAAGCCAGCTCTCAGTTTATTGCACAAGGTAACGCATCATTTAAATACCGACCATGGATTACGTAGTTATGCTTGTACCCACCAGAGTCAGAAACTAATTCACTCCAACTCCGCTTAGTTTGTTATCAGGTCATTTTTGAAAGCTGCATGCTGCTTGTGTGCTACATTTTTCGAAATGAAATATCTTGATAACATCAGCTGGTTTTACGCACCAACAACAATCCGGAATATCTCCAGACAATTTTGTCTCCTCAGTGTTTCAAAGGATTCCTTCTACCGGAATAATCACGCACCATCCCAGCATGCAATTACCAACTCTGTGGGCATTATATTTTAACTGTATTGTAGAAGTACTTCATAAAAGCTGACCACTGTTCAATATAACCTTCCTGTGTTTTACACAATGCATGGCCGATTATGTGAATTAGTACTGGAAAAATTGGTAGTCGAAATAAACCCCTAGGGAGGTGTTAGCAACGTCTGCAAAATGCATCAACCAACCTTAGCTTACTTCGCGTTATGGAAGCTAGAGCGAACAACAAAGAAGCACACCGTTTTGTGCATCTATCCGGAAACACTTCTTGGAATTATCGAATTTAAACAAAAAGCTACAAATAGGCTGTTCGCTACTAAACATCTCATTCAACCAGCTTTTGATTTACTTGATTAAAGCAAACGATCAGTCGCAGGTTAGTCTTCCAAACTTTGATCTATGAGCCACACATGGTTTAAATTCTTCTGTGGCTCATCACTTCCTAAGCACCTCTTATCGCTCAAACAGTTTGAAAGGCTACAGAGATGAATACCTGTCAGCGATGGAAATGGATGTACAACTTGGCAGCCATAAAAAACTCGCCGCAACTACTACATTTCTGTACAATTTTTGGCTGGCCTATTTAACATAGTAACATGCTACTTTAGTTTCACTTCTGTCACAACTCACCATCAGTGCATAGGTTTGTTGTGGCCAACATTCGAACTACAACGATACTTTTCGGAGTTTACTGATTATATCATAACACATTTGACCTCACGTTGGGCATGAATAAAGTGGATGCGGTAAACTTGCAGCCACAGCTTTTATTATTTTCAACAGGTGTGCTTAGTACGTCCCATGAGGTCTTCTGTTAATATGTTATTTGTTAAGAAATGCTGAACAGCACTACACTTTGTCATAAACATTATATACGGAATAAACGATGAATTCAATCGGTTTCAAAATGTGATCGTAAAGAATTTCGTTGGCTTGCCATCCTGATGTATTGTTAGTGCAATTATGGTCTGAATACGTCCTAAAATTTATTTGTATCGTCTTCCTTTCATGACAAGTTATTTACTTGGTTTCAAGCCAACCACGGAAACGAACTGCTTTCAAACCGTCAACAGACAGAAGGCATCTTAACCAGTAATTTTCCGGATGTGCGTCAATTCGTGTGGCATCAATTTGTTAGAAGTGTTACTCTCCGAACCAGATTTAGACGGATGGAATAACACTAAAATTCGCACGCGACGTGCAGTAGGTAAACCTACTGTCTTTGGGTTAGAGACTAATGTGCTAACCAGTAGGTGCTGGTTTACAGCGGTTGCATATTATTCTCCAGTCGCATTGTATAGACATACGTCTAGAGAAACATAGTGCCTGGGGGCACAGACAGTTTTCTGCAAACAGTTCCAAGTAAACTCACGGTAATTTTTCCACATTGTGTGGATGTACTACACGTCACTTTCAGTACAAACCATTATAAACAGTCGCAATTCTGTTATTGTTGTCTTTAAACAAAGAGAACAGCAAAAGCTATGCATCGGCAGTTCACTGACGAGGAACGTTGTGTTTTCAGCATGAAATTGGGGGAGTGGTGACGCTTACAAAGGAATTAACTTTTGTGACGTTTTTGCCTCCAGTTAACTAACCCGAAAATAATTGTTGAATACTGTTTGATATTCAACTGTGTCCGCGGCTGTCAGTTAGCAATACCAATGCATATGACCAGTTGTTGCGTTCGACAGACACCTCGCGTTTTGTCTGAGTGGAATAACAGTAATTAGTGTGCAGCTCTGTATGAGATATTTGCAGTGAAGTGACACTATAGGTGTTCATAGGTTCCACCATTCATATATAACAGTATAGAAAGAAAGTCAGTTACAAATAATCACCACAATAATGAGCAAATACTATGGACGGTTTCAGCCACCTTTCATCGCGACCGTAAAAACTACCTAGGACTAAAATGAACAAAAACAAAAGGAAACGGAAGTCAGATTAAAACTCAACTGAATAGAGATACCAATTTTGTGGCTGTAGGCGCATCGGTGACTATGACACATCCCACATCAGATAGCTTTTCTAAATGTTCCAGAGGTCTCTAGCTCAGCAAATCATGATAGTGTATGTCTAGATCACCAGACGTATAACAGCATACTTTATCATTAGAGAAGAAAGAAGACATATATTGTGATATGTTAACGTTTCATTTACTCTCATCAGTCGCAAACGTAAAACATGCAAGTTATATACATCACACAGATAAGGATAGACAGAGTAAATGAAATGTTAACATATCGCAATATATGTCTTCTTTCTGCTCTAATGAAGCATACCTTATGTTTAACTACTTAAGCAACACAGCAAAATTAGGGTTTCGATATAACTGACACAATCTGTCATTAACCATTGTTCACCTGCCATAAACCCTCCAATCACAGAATATGGAAGTGTCACCTGCAGAGCTAACATGTTTGGGTTTCCTGGAACCTAATCTGAAAGATTTTTCACATCATCATTCAACAATGCCCACGAAAAAGCTATCATTTGAATCACCTCATTGATTTGAATAAGGGCCAATGAAGACAACGTTTACATCAATACAATTTCATTCTTTGTTTGCGCAGATTCTGATGATGCAAAATTTGATATACAATTAGTGAGCGATGCAACTTTCTATCCTTCTCACAGCCTCATAGAATCCAGAAGAGGTCAGCAAAATAGACAGTTATTTTCGGTAATTCTGTTCAGGCTTTTATAACTATATTAGGTATGTACGAGTTATGTATAAACTTTATAAAAAATCAAGTAGGACATTACAAATCGTGGAAGTGATGCGGATCGCAGTCTACTGGACGAAGGTGGGGTGTGTTTGATTGCGTGGCGGTATCACCGACGCCTGTACTGAGACATGTGTTCTTCGATGTCAAACGAATAATGCTTATTGGGCTTTCGAGTGGTTGTGGACTAATTAGTCAAGGAAGGTAGGGAGTTTGTACGAACCGTTTTGCCTACGGGCGATACAGGTTATGGAGTCTGGTGACAATAGCCTCGACAGTTGATATCATTGTTATCTTGCTAGTTTCGTAGTTGGTCTGATGAATCCTGTAGATTACTCGCAGGGATTCATTTGGATTTAGTTGGTAGCCCAGGGCAATTAGGTGAGAATCGATAAAACCAAACTAGGCTTTCTGGAATCTTTTCGAAGACCTTCGGACCGTGTTTATGAAAGCTTTCCGAAAGCAGTTTTGTGGTTCTTCCAGCGTTACCTGCTTAATGAGAGCAGGTGAGAGAATAACTACAAGGGGAGAAAGATAACCTGGGTAGGCTACTTTTGTAATATGGCACAAGTACCGGGCACGTATGAACAATACGATCATCCCTGCCGAAAGACGGCCGCCCTTAACCGCGTACAAAACGTGGCGGGTGATAATCCCACAGATAATCTCACGATTGTATGGGAGAGTGATAAAATAAGCTATTTTGTCCACTGTCTGAACGATTTCACGTTCCATTTTTGGTTGTATTTTTCTGTTCAATAGTCGCTGGGAATATCCATTTTGAATTGCATATCCTAAACGTGATGGAGTTCACCATGCAGGGCACGTGGTCTGCATACCTTATAGACTCTGTATTTAATGCAGCTAACAAGGCTTTTGATAAATCTGAGTGAAACAGCCAGTATACATCAAATGTAACATGGATTCATCTTGCACACGCACGTCAGTCGTAAACGTGAAATTAGCACTAAACCAAAACTATAGGGCTTAAGTGAAATAACTAAAAGTACAACTGAGGCTGATCCGTCAGTGGCATTCAGGACTAAGCCTGTGGCGAACAAAGATTCACGGTCATTTGTTTCTGTGCGCACTGAACCGGCTGCTGAAAGTTGATCAACAAAACTTCAAAAAAATTGGGGATTTTTGAGCTACGAGTGTTCATCGAAACCTCAAAATCCGATATTGACGTTTATGACCTGTGACCGATTGATGCATCGCAACGGACGATGTGGCATTTCGTTCTCGCTGGATGCTCTCCACCAGCGGGTGAATTAGTGCAACTGTCAACTAATTTTAGTTGTACTCCTTGACCCTGGTTTCAGGCGTTTTTCTGTTCTACCGATGTAAGCGTTTCCGCAAATGCAGAAAGACCGAGAGGTACAACGACTAGTAGAAAATAGGGATTCTATTTTTGACCGGGGATAGTGATAACCTAGTAGCTTGCAAAAACACAACAAACCTTTCTGTCATTATACACAAGTTTTAATGGGATAGTGCTCAAATTTCCGAAGATGTTCATCAGACTGTCACTTTTGAAAACAGTTTGATGTAGACAGCCTTTTGGGTACTTCCATTGTTGCACTTTCTGTATGAGTAAATCTACGGCAGTTCCGCATGAGACGTTTCGTTAAATGTTTACCGTGAAGTGACTCATTTAATGCTGTTTGCACAGCTTGCTGTCTGACGTAGAATCACATTCCTGACGCCCTATAAAACATCATGCCTACTAGTGACCTGTTATATACACCAAGAACAAAACTCATAAAATTGAAGTATTGTCCAGCCCTTGTTGATTTAGGGTACACTGAACATCCGACAGATTCATTTGAACGGAGTCTAACGAGGGGATCCAAATAGAGTAGGCTGTTATCACTTTTTACCCGACCGTTACTGACAGACTTGAGTGGACTGAGTTGAAAACGTGGATGGGTTTTTCTATTTGTTATTTGTATTTTCCAATCAACAGCATACAGTCGACATGCCGTTCATACAGTTTCCGTTTGTCTACAACTGGAAGTAGTGCCTGTTCAACTTTAGCTGTAAACACGTCCATTACAACAAAGCCGAGTGGGTTCTCCCAGGTTAAACTATCAGTTGAACGCCTTCAACTAAAAAATAAAACCTCACGTTTTCCCCGCAGATTAATAATAGACGTTTCAATTAGTCAACAGAGATTGTTTGAGAAAGTTTGTGCACTGGCCACTCAAAGTGGTGTTCTATGGAGTGATATGTAAACCGATCCATCCGTTCTGAAAAGCATGGCAACATGTAGAACTGATAGTGTGTCCGTCTCTACTTCGTTGATGAACACAGTGTTTGGATGCACACGACTGGAGTCAGCCAATAAAGTCTGGGTATTATCTTTGTTGTCCATCAGAAGAAATGTCATTGGTATAGAGCTTATAAAGATAGCAGTCATTGAAAACTTAGGATATTGCCTTAATCTCGAGTTTAGCTATGAATATCTCTGAGAGCAATGGACCTAGCGGAAAGCCCAATGCTTCGCCATGATTCTATCTACAGAGCATTCCACGAAATTGATGTTGGACGTTCGAGGTGCAGAATAGTAATATCTACGTTAGTTTATCTGCGGGAATGTCGACGATGAACACAGCGGACGATGTGAACATAACTTCTACCTGTAGTCTTTAAATTTTACTCAACTGGCAATTCAGAAAATTCCACTTGCTATGCATTGATGTACTTACGTTAGTTGCTCGCATTATTTTTAAATCAGGCGAATTTCTGTCAGGTTCTTGCGAAATATTTTTCACAGTCTACTCCATCTATTCACGAATAAATAGTGAGCTTTAACAATTTATATATCATGATAATGGTTTGATCACAATCGGTGGAGATTCTAACGGTTGGTTTGAAATCTAGAACAAAGTATAAGCAACCGTGAATTTCCATTGGACAGTGCATCTTCGACACGGTGATCTCTACGGACTAAAACCGCAATTTGACTAAGATTAACGTTAGTATTTACTTGACTGTCGGGAGTGCCAACATGTCGATTGTTTCTGCTGTCGTTATCTGACAAAACGTATTAAATTCTTAATTGGCGGAGAGAAACACAGAAAAGCCGGCTCGAACGTTTTTCTGCGATGTGTATATGGTCAGGCGCATGCAACCCTATTTATTCGCGTTCATAAAGAATTCGTATGGATTAGTTGGTTAGAAAGAAAGATGATGTTCAACTGAGCATTGAAGACAATAGATGCGAGAAAGGTAAGCTGGTTGCTGGTTTGCTGGCAGTAAATACCCCCAGAGTATCACTCTCCATACTGAATCACCTGTGTTAGTCCCGAAAAATCCTCTAGCTTACGAATTCTGTGTTTGATCTATAACGTTGACCTGCACTCGTGTAGCCGAAGAAAACACACCTGAGGTCACCTTTATCAGCCCTAATATGACAGATGGATGATGCACTGTGCGTGCACAGTCCAACACGTAATTTAGTATCTTTTGCATCTGTTTATTTAGATTTTGACCCAGTTTGCAAAACGACTCTCAGGACAGTCGACAGATCACGGTTTCACAAGCTGAACAGCTAGATCAGTGAACAGTCCATTGATAATAGAGTTCACACCTAGACTTCAAGATAATTCCTGTCATATTCGCTACCCCTCACAATAGGTTTCCGGAGAATCACTGTATATTACACTAAACGAGTCGCTTCAGTGTAATGTCCTTGATGTTGTATAATTTGAAAGCATCTAAATTAACAATAACCATTCTAATCGACGTAGATACGTTCGAGCACAAACACTCTTCGAGCTTTTCGGCAGCAAGAATCTCGGAGTTGCTACGGTGCGATGAAAACAAGACGTTTTCAGTAATGTAGGCCAGTGATAAACGTCAATTCATCATATCAGAATAAGGTGAATTTTTGTTTGCCTTTTAAAAAAATGCATGATGAACAACTATCTGTCACCGATCATCAAAAATGAAATCTGAACGTGCCCATTCTGAAGGAAGCATGTGATTGGTCCAAAGCATAAACGTTCACAAAAATAGACCAATTAGAATGCATTGTTGTGGATGACCTTTGATGAACAGTTAGTTTCATTCGCGTAATGTCTGAAAAACGCAATCCTCATTTCTCAAGTAAACCTGATGGTTTTTAGTATACAGACATTAGGTTGACTTAATCTCCGTCTGAGTGCTTCGTGCATCATGGACAAGACGACAAAGCCTGTTATTGTTCAGAAGGGGAAACTATCCGATGTAACTGAAACGGAGTCTATAGACTCGAACGCTGTTTCATTTCCACTCCCTAACGAATGCAAATATTCTACCCAAACTGGTTCTGGTGACAAGCCCAGGACAATTTTATTGTTACAACCTAAGGATACCCGGAAGCAATCACAAACTTTGACCAGCAGTTGGCAAAATCCTCTTTCTGTCCTGCGTTCCAGATTTCACTCATCCGCATTTCTTGAAAGTCGGTCTACTGATAAAGAGTCAGGCTCCCAGTCTCCGTCCTTGAAACGTCGATACACAATCAATTGTCTTCCACCTGAGTGTAATGATGAAGACATTCAATTCATCACTGAATTAGAAAAGGACCCTGTTAAAGTTGGAATTGGAGGCGACAATACAATTTTACAAGATGTTGTTCAGGATGTGCGTGACCGTTCTTGGTCCGTTGCTAACATGAAAGAACAATTTATAGCGTTTTTTCAACCGTCAAACAACCGATTGGCATTGAAACTGTTTGGAAACAAGGTAGCATTGGCTTGTGAACGCCGCAGACAGAGGGAACAAGGCAAGTGGGTTATACATCCTTGCAGTAATTTTCGGTGAGTCTGGTACACATTTTATTTTAAATTTATGATAATTTCGCAACGATTTGTGCCCCCACTTTGCGAACCACTTTAGAGTTAGTTGCTTGATTGTTATCATTAGACGTCATTAGACAATCTTGGCTGAGTTATAGTAACTACCTCAGGCTTGTATTTGTCTACTGATATCTGAAGAGAACACTGTGAAACTTCTAAGTAAATATCTTTCTTGGGCGTGAGACTTTTGCCTGACTCGTTTTAACAACTTCATTATTAACTAATTTCAAATAGTTTACACTCCCGTCAGTTCCAGTGAGGTACGTAATGTGTTCCAAATGTTATGAGATTGTAGTGTTGTGTGTCATGGCTAAAGTAATGTCCCTAGTGTTCTGTGTTTTATCAACATTCATTCGTTCGCTTTTGAAAATTTTTCGACTAAACTGTAGGCTCCAGTGTGTCAGGTGTTTGTAAGCCGAATTCACATTTTCGCTTCTTTAACAGACGCTCTCTTATCCACGCATGGCTTACCATTACAAAACTTTGCTGCCACACCAACAAGCCAGCCGATCTCATTCTCATTTGATGTGTATCGATGAATCCAAACTTGTGCGATCTAATTGAAAGTTGTCAAAATAATAAAATCCGCATAATTCATAATAATATTTTCTTCGATCATGGTAAAGTTATTCCGGAAAGAAAGTAGAAATAGTGTTTAAAGTAGAGTACAAATTGCCAGTTTTACAGCCATTTATCACCGACAGTGGGTGCGAACTAGAAAGTTAAAACTGCTTTGTTCACACAATGGCTTACAAATTTTTAAAAAACGATCTTATAGCTTACAGTAATTGGATATGTTTTCATGTTTACCGATGAAGTTAAGAACAGGTTTCATGCGCAGAACCAGTGGAACATAGTAATGCAAGATGTTTTACACAAAGAAGCTTCGCTCGCTTCTAATCAGTTATAGTAACTGGAATGATGTGAACCGTTCATAACAGATTTATATGGTTATGTGAGATGCTGGTGGCATATTTATGACCAGCTTTCAATGGGCAGTATCAGGATGATGTGATTCCGGTCTACGTTAAAATCAACGTGAAGTTCTGGAGGAGAATTGGCGGAAGCTTTGATGATGAAAAACTGCCGTTACAGCAACGTAGACGTTGCAGGTCAGAGTGCTACGGACCAGTTTGAAATCAGAGATGAACGTTTGATAGAAACATGAATATAAAATGAAATAAAACCCCACCGTGAAGTAACTCAGGAGTTAGTGAGCTGAATTGTGGGAGTTTCACATCGATTTTTGTGTACAGGAAATTTCTGGGTGACCATTAAAAATCACTCAGGTATGAAAAAACGCAAGGATTTTTGAGAATACATTAACTACAAAGCTGCAGTTTCGTCAACATTCTGCCAAGCTTCTTTCTTTGAGGCGTTCGCTGGTTCGTGTGTTTTCAGTCGCTTTCAGAAGCGGCCAAAGTACACCTTTTCATATGTATAAGTAAAAATGGTGACTATACTACAGTTCAAGACCAGGATTAAAAGATCACCCGTTGACTGTAATGTTACTGGCGTTCTTCCTCAACTAAGTTCCGTTTCATTGTTTTTAAGTCTAACCGTCGGTTGACATTAGTTTGCATGTCATATGACCGAAATAGTCATCTCACCGGAATGATACTGAGAAAAATTTGTGGCAGGGCTGCATTGATTGTATTGGAATCAACCGCCATGTTTGATTGTTACTGAAACGCTACTGGTGTTACTTTTACGACTGGTTCCAAATGCCTTATTGGATTGGTTCGTGATAAACACGTATAGTAGTGTGAGTGACTCTCAACCGGCGCTATTATTGGTTATAAAATATGCAACTGTGCTTACGAGTAATCTCATGTTTACATTTTCAACAACATTCTGAAGGGTTATTTTGAAATTTCATAAATTTCTTTAGTTTTTTACACTGAAACATCGTTGTTTTTCGCCTGACTATCCACAGCAATTACTCAACAATCCCTGTAGCAGTTTATCTATGCATCATCATCGGCATCCAGCGGACAACTTGCTTATTCAGCTCGATACGCGTTTGGATTTGCATTCTGACATGGATACACAAGAGAACAGCATTCTCAACTATATTTCGTAAGATTAGTTGGACGTTGCATATACTACCGTCATGTCTTCCCATAAGTTTGCGTTAGACAACGTTGCGCTTATCCATGTGGAGCACCTTGTTGAAAAAATGTACAAAGTCGAATTACTCGGCGTCACTTCACAACAGCGATTTGTAGCATGTTAAACTGATACTGTGCGCCACAGAGCAGAAATTCTGCAGTAACCTGGATATCCATTTGAACCCACGAGGTTCTGTGTTACGAACCACTTTGGTCAATCCCCTGAGTACACTACTTGTTAGTGGACTGATTAGTACCACTGATGCACCGGCAGTAATTTGGCCCTCTCTAGTTTAAGTTTTAACCCTTCAAAATATAAGACAAACCCATAGTTTTCATTTCATAAGTCATAATCTGCATATTTATAATCAGTCACAATACAGCTATCAAAATTGAAAACGTTTCAAGTTTGATAAAGAAGTACACCTCCTCACAAGGATTTATTTACCCTTTTGAATACTAGCGGCGAATGTGAAAAAATTTGATTTAGTACCTCAACAGTCACTGAAATGATAGCTCGTAAAGATCAAACTTAGACTATCAACAAGACGTGAAGAGGTTCTACATTCGATTGTACATCAGACGTGGTTGTTAGTACGCTAAATAGGCAAATGCGTCTAATCTGGGTCTGAAGTTGTTTGGGCCATCCGTGTCGAAGGACATTTGAAATATGGTTCATTTGTTTACAGTTTTTATATACAAGTGTATCCGTTAATTAGACGGAGACACCATCAGTAATTTCATTCTCTATCGCGGTTTTACATTTTTTTCCAACCTGCTAGCATTGAAAGTTTATTTTCTTATGTATCGAGAGTAATTCACGTAATTTTGAGGAGTTTTCAGAATAAATTGATTGTAATATAATAGTCACTCTTTAATATTCCGCTCCTCATTATTTCTCACAGAAGACTAACAAATTTCAGAATCTCCCGATAGCACTAACCTCTCTGGAATTTATAGAAAGATTATTTTTAACTGTTGGTGATCATTTGAAATCGTTTATATGGTTTAAAACTGAACACGATGTTTAGTTTTGAGAAGTATGCAAAGGGACTTCCGCCTTTTCTGACATATCGTTTTCATACTCTAGAGCAGTAAAAAATAATGCTCAATTTAACATTTGGCAACAAATATATGTGAATGTGTTGTGCAGAACCATGATCTGATAAGGAACTTGAATCATAAGACAAGCGAAATCTGTCTTCGGTAGTCCAGGCAGATATGCGGAGGTCTAAAAATGAATCTTCTTGTTATTATCCATTCAGCAAAGTTCATGATCGAAGACTAAACTAATGATACCCAAAATATCTGATGATTTGCAGAAAACAGACATTCAATTTTCCGCCCATCGTATGTGACAAATTAACCAATGACATCACGGAAGAATCTCAACCGCTCAGAGACTTGTTTATAAAGCTATTGCCAAACGTTTGATTCTCTGTATCAGAATTACACGTTTTGATCAGCAAACATTCAAACTTTCCTTCTGTCGTTTGCTCTGCGGCTAGAATGTTGTAAATTTGACACACCGGAAGTCTACAACAGCCGTTTACTTAGCATCTACCTATGTGGGTAATACAAGCAATAATGCAACACACGTTGGTGAATCGAAATTCATGTATGGGCCTCTCTTTATAGAAAGTAAAAAAATATTGAGAGACAGATTACTAGGTTAACTGCGCTATTCCGTCGTTCTTTGATTCAGGATACAACTGTTTGCGTCAAGCAAAGGAACGATAAAATCAAGAAAAATATCAGCGCTTCAAGATATTTTTACAGATTTATCGTTGGGAAGAGATTTGTTTGTGTTTTGAAGTGAAAAACACCATGATAACAAAGCCTTTAGCTCTGATTGACATTTTTGTTTGAATAACAAAACCCTGATTCGTGTTAGCTATGAGAACGCAGTAGTGAGAACATCGAAGACTGACAATTATCCTGATAAGTTCCGCTGTTTGTAAACGGTCCGTCATATTTGGCGATTCAGAATAGTTACGGGGGAATGCGTGCATTAACGAGCGTTAGCCTGTTTACAACACAGTCAAGGAAGATGCAAAAACAATTTGTTTGGTAAAAATTAACTTTGTAGCTGACCAGTAGATCTTTTGTAGAATTCAGCAGTGTTTATTTCAAACAACGAAACAGTTTACTGATCAAACGACCTTTCTGAAGTTTATCCGTAGTATAACATGATGCTGAAAGCCTCGTAGACGTCTATAAAGGTGTATTCTTTGTTTCGGTAATTAATGTTTTGAGCCCACTGCTTAACATTAAGTGGAGGCTTCGAAATGCGGTGTTTTATTCCAATGTTCAGGATTCTTCCTCTTTAAGAAGTTACTTGCACTCACTTTTATAGTAGATTAGTTACATCCCACCGTAAGTTAACTTATTTTATTGTGACAGCTTAAACAAACACGTTGTTTGTTCCCATCATTTTCTATGTCTAGGTCAATATATCGTTAGCCACTGCGTCATTCAGTGAATTCTTGTCGTACTGTGAAAGTCATCATTGAAACAGTTCATCCTGAAGGCCAACAAACTTCTGAAGATGTTGGTTTATCGAACATTCTTGCGTTTATCACTCAATTTTAAAAAAACCAACGACGTCGTTGAAGGCCAATTGCAAACGTCTCACGTATATTTGAAAACAGTTGTAAATATGCTTTGTGAGTCACAAGAATATACTGAAGATCGAATTTCGTTGACTGAGTAGATAGTCCAGTAATGCAAACGGAGTTCTCATTTTTGATCAGACGTTTCGCAAACTATAAGTTTAAATTAGTAATGTTCGAGAAATCCAAACCTTCTTAACAAATTTCTTCGTGATGTTGACAGTGAATTGATAGAAATGTATTTTCGGGCTCAGTTGCAGCGGTTGTGAACCACTCATCAACCAAATTTGCTCCAGAAACCGTGTTCACGAAGAATGAAATTTAAATGATCATCATGCGGAATACTACATTTTCCAGCAAGTGTACACTACTCATTTTAACCTAAATTCCATCGACAAAACTTTGGAAAATTAGTTAACTCATTACCCATATGACAGGGTACACTTAAAACGGATTGGTTAGGTCCTACCTTTCCACTGACCTAATGAAGGTCAGCCCAAATAACTGAAGTCGTTTTTGTCAATACCTTGGGGTATGGTACATTCTTTTGTGATTTGTCTCCAACTGACATCTCAGAAAGTATGTAATTTAAATCGTACTGAACCCCAAGGGAATAAGAAAAAAGACTGCAAACGTTGGCTAAATAGTGGTTAGAATAAGTGGGCAAATCGACAGTCAGAATCAGCGAGAAAACAGTGCATTCTTGATCAGCAATGCTGTGAGGTAGCAGTAAAACTAAGTAGGAAATTTATATTCGTACGTTTCGACGGCAGTTGATCATTAACAAGGAGCAGTCAGATTGCGAAAATTATTCTTTCTTTGGGAGATTTGATTGCTTGTTATTTCTCACACACAAAAGCACTCAACCCTGTAACGTGAGTAGTGGTCCTGGCCCCAGAAACCGTAAGTATAATGCCTCCCGGAGGCGCCGACTTTTTCCCAATAAGGTTTAAGTGAACAGATATGAGTCTTGTATACTCTGGTGTCTACAAAATGAGCATGTTTTCTTCACGTATGTATTCAAATCATTCGAGACCATTCACCGTAGCCGTAAGAACAACTAATTTCGAGTTGAAGAATTGTCATCTGATGAAAAACAATTAGCGGAAATAAATGATTCCGACATAGGCTATTTTTTGAATGGCCGTAGACTACGTGAACTCGTGTAAACAGAATTCTGTCCAAAATTACCACAGCACCGAGTTAGGTTGGAAAATGTCGGAAGAGAGACATTCTAAACAAACCGAGAGCAGTTTCTGTTGAACAAAATGTTATTTTGTCCAGATAAGTTCACTTTTTGATAAGGGACATCCTCAGGACCTGGATTAGCTAAATGACTAGTGAATGTTTGTAAGGCGCAATAGTGCAGGAAATGATAAAGATTTTCAGTTGTTTTCACTGTCAAGTTATTCATTGAATTTTTTACAAATACAGTGTGACACAGTAGCGAGTTACACGACATTCTCTTCACCAATAAGGATATCCCATGAAGAAATAACCCTTACAAAAATAATTCAGTATTCAAATAACAAATAGCAGTCTTTCACCAACGCAAGTTTAGTTTTTAGGCGACGTGGAGTATACACCACAGCATGCAGAGGAATAGCTATATAACATGGCTGTGATAAACCACTGAGCTTCTGCCGGATGCATTCTGTGGTATATTGAAAAATAATTTGTGAATAAGCCTTCAACATTTGGTTCAGGTTCAGTTTAGAGGTGGACAATTTGCGAAGAACTGCACCAACATCCGGATTCATCACGAACGAAATTGGAGTTCGGCTGTTTTGTTTGAAAAAAGACGACTGGAATACCTATTCAAATGCAAAAGCTCTGAGCATGTGTGTGTCGTTCAGGTTAACTCAATCATACCTTCGGTGACTCATTAGTAATGGAAACATTTCTATGTAGATTTAATAGACTTGGACAGTTCAACCCGAATCATGAATTTCAATCGGTCGTAGTTGACTGAGATTAACGAATGATAACTGTGGCCTTTTCTCAGACAATCTGATCACTGCTCAAAGACGAAGGTGGTTGGGTGTTCAAATGTGATAATTCGGTCCTGTCTAATGAGGAATTGTCAGTGCACTGGTTAATATGGTTACCTTATAAAATAATGGTTCGCTTTCTCATTTATGCCACAGTAATGATACGAGTTAACTGAGAACTCATAACGATAGTGAAACTCAAAGTTAATGCATTGTTAGAAAAAATAGACTGGTTGGTAAGTCTATCTGAATATGAATGTATTCATTTCAAGTCAGTCAAACACCCGACCACACCCTAGTGATTATTTGGTTCTTAGATCATCATCAGCAATTTAATAGACTGAGTTAGGTTATCCTGAAATATCTAACTTAGGAGCTAAAACAAACTAAGTTCTCAGATTTGGATAAAACCAGTTCTGACTGAAGTATTGGTGAGAGGAAACTGAAGATAGACGGCGCCTCCGTTATACAAGAGCAAATTTAATTGCTTTTTTGCAGTCTTTTCGGTTAGACAAATCAAACACAGAAAATTCCACCTAACCACTCAAAATCAAATACGGTCAAATTTTGTTCAGTTTGTTTGGATAGTACAGGGGTAATACGAACACTACAAACGGTGAATTTCGTGCATGAGACTGGTTAGAGCTGCTTATGAGCATAGTAATGGTCGATTTTAAAGATTGCCAATTACATAAAACGTTCTAGTGCTACTGACGTCGTGTTCTCCACTTGTTTACGCTAACCACTTCCGTACGCTGACTGTTAACTGCGTGAACATTACGTGACCACTCAGTTTGTTCTACAGGCTATTAATCGTCCTCGGCTTTCAACTGGCCCGTTGGTTTGGTAATATATGGTGACACATTTCTTAAACGGAGTTGTCACCGAAGGCGGACGAATTGATCGCCTTTGTTGTTTATCCAGTACTAAAGTGTAAATCAAGAGGAGTGACATTACAAACATTGACTGTGATTTCAGGTTAGTTAGTATTCGTAGTAGTTATTACTTACACATGTTGGATCTGAGCCTTATGTCATGTACCTACTTATCGCAGTTTGACAATCAGCGCTTTCTATCAAACGTCAATTTGGACAGTCAAATAACCATCCTACCGTATAATCTCCTGTCATCAAACGCCAGCGGTTTATTCATTAGACTGTCACACAGTTATTCACTTTTGATCAAAACATGTACAGGTGTACAATGATACTTTCCATGTGTGAATCAGAAATACCAAGCATTTATCACAGATATTTTGAGAAACATTTACTATTCTGTTCATCAAAAACATTATTGTTATCGGCATTGACGTTGTTATCGTCCTCACTCTTTTCAAACCGATCAACGTGAACAAAAGCTTCAAACTGGTGTTTCACTGCATTAATCTTATAAGGAAATTAGATGAAATTAAATGGAGTGGGGAAGTGAATATTTTACGAAACCCCTTCCAAGACTCAATCAGTCAATCAATTCGAAATGCCAACATCTGGCTTAAAAACAGCTACGTTTTATGTTAGAATAAGTAAACATCTGTCACACACCTGCTTGCATGCGACTCACACTGTCACACTTCGGTAAAGTTTAGTACTGCACAACATAACCCATAAAAAATAACAGTTATCTTCATGTCATCCCCTGTGATAACCATTTTTGTTTTGCTTCAACAAAACATATATTCTGACTTAATTCTCAGTCACTATAATGTAAGACGGTTGAGTTCAGCCAGCAAGTTATTGAGTAAAAACCGGTTGTGAAGCAGATATTCTACGATGACAAGCATTCATTTTTAATTCAACAATGCGACTGATGTTATGCCAGTCACGAACTACTATAAAACATCAAAAGTTATGATCTTCCGTATTTTTCAACCGTCCCACGTTCACTTTATTTTCAATAAATACATAAATTCCTTGGTTGTTTTCGGTTGATTGAAATCGATCCTTGAGAAGACTCGACCTTCCCGTCTGAAAATATCTTCCGCATTAAGAATGTTCATTTAAAATACCATCTTAGTTTCAAATCGTTGTCAGTGAGTAAAACGAACTGTCAGTTGATGCGGGTTGATTAATGAAAAAAGCACATATGGTGCACTATTGTGTTAGTACATTTGTGAGAAGACTGTCAGACATTGAGACCTAGACAGGACAACCAGATGAGTCTGCAAGCAGGGCAACTGTTCCTTCAGCAGACGTTCTTGTTCGACGCAAGAGTTGATTAACATGTCCAGTAACATGTTAATACTGTCCATCATGGCACAAATTACATTCAAACTGCAGAATACATCACAGTGCGTCGCAGTTCGGTCGTCGATTGACAAACTGTAAACAGTGGGAAAACCGATATAGACAATCGAGCAACCCAAGTGCTTGACTTAAGTAGCTCCTTCTACCCAGCAACTAAACAATAACGTATGTAGAGAATAAAAAGATTTTCATGCAAGGTGTATGTTTATGCATCATTTCGTTCACTGTTTTCAGCTTCACATGTGAAATGAAATGCAAACAAGTGGATGTGTGAGCAACTAAAAGCAATCAATCATCATCCAGAAATATGATGATTGCGAAGAAGAAATGAGACATGTTTAATATGGAACCAATAAGTATAGAGCAAGAACAGGGAGAACACTCAGTGTATGAAACTTGCTGCCTAGGTAGCTACAGACTCACAAACATCCGTTTCTGAGCGCCTAAATATGATTTCACACAACTTATTACAAGCGCGTGGTAAAACACTGTTTTTGTTAATTGTCCGTGAAATACCATGGGATACATTAACGGAATCTACTCAGCGAGCAGAATGTCATGAGTGCCTCATAATTGCACCCTGCTGTTCCACTTTTGACAGTCAGCAGACATTTGGAGAGATGCTCAGAGATCCAATTGTGGAGTGTCTTCAATGTGTGGCCAGTGTACTATAAACCGCAGGTGAACAAACCGGTAAATATTGACTGATGTGGCATATGTGAGCTGCAAGTCCCTTCCCTTATTTGAGGGAATGCGAATTGTTTGGTGCAGCATAATGGCTTTGACTGAGAAGACAAATATTCTCCAACTGACTTTTATCGAGAAAGGACATCCCAATTGTTTCATCTACTTGTAATCCAAGCCGCCCGACTTTCAACCAACCCTCACAACGATATCATGGAAACCGGTTTTTATACCTCTAACCTACAAAGGAGACGACGTGCATTTTTCATGAGGCCAAAAACAAAAGCAGCACTAAATCACACCGATATGTTAGTCAGAGGTGGATTGCGACGATAAAAGTTTTTCGAGCACATTTCATCCGAATTTTTGGCTGCCGACCATATCACATCCAAGCAGTACTACGTCGTGCCTTCCTAGTGTAGTACGTTCAATCAAAATGTTTAACTGTTGCGCATGTGCTATCGGGATTAAGAAAGAAGTATGGCAAGCAGATTTCTCTTCCATAAAGCGCTTTCCCTATATAGAGTGAATCAACAAAGTTGGGCGATTTGTGACGTGCACCGTAATGAACATTTACCTGCAGTTCTGTTGATTAATTTTGCTCGGTTTGGACTAACCCTAGTTGTAGTGCATAAAGTGGATTGCATGAAAAGTTTACCCCAATTTAACCACATTTTCCATCCTAATTTTACTCCAGTTTAACAGAATCTTTGTTTTTTGACTTACTTTGAATACCAACGATCGTACGATGAGGTTTCGGTTTGGCAGCTAAGGTTACCGATCGAGTCCAAGATTGTTAGTTCTAATGCAGAACACAATCGTAAAAATGGGCATCTTTTACTGATTTTTGTACTCAAAACTGTATTTAAAACGATGCTGTCATCGAGAGCTATTGATATCTTGTAGAGTCTGCCATTATCCAACGTGAAACATGTGTTGAATTTCGGTTTGCATTTCATCTGATGGTTCGGCTTACTTATATTGCTCTCCAACATTTTGTCGTGAGAACTGCAGTTGAAATGGCCCGACTGCGTCGAATTGCGCAACCTCCATGATAAACTTTGATTGAGTAGCTTCGTACTGTTGGTACTGTCACGCGATAAGTTTCGGCACTTTTTCACTTACCAGCGACAGAAATATTGAGCCACAGGACCCCTTGACTACCTGTTGACCCTCGATCAGAAATGCGAAATATGAACATTAAACTAACCTCAAGATTTCGGAAATTAGAGCATACAACCCTATGAAAGTGATTGCATAACCACTGAACGTATGACGTACGGGGTGAACGCAGGAACTAAGTACCAGTTATCTAGAACGTGCAGCGAAAGAAAACTACACATCACGTTTAAAAACGGTCGGTTATCATCAATAACCGTTATAATACATAAATGACGCGAATGACACCCTCATGAACTTAACTTCTAACACACATCTTTGTCTCTCATTAGCATATCTCAACGTTTCAGTCACTTATCATGCCTTAAATGACAATGAATTGTGGAAAGTCTGGGCTTTAACTGGATTTGAATTACTGACAGAAATATGTCCAAACATGCCAGCTGACCTACTAATACATGTCAGCAGCTTAGAAATTTCGTAGTCCAAACCAGTTACCTGTCCAAGCTACTGCACCACAGTGAATCAATCTAATGATTCAGCGAACTGTAAACATGCTGATTTCCTGGTGGTTTCATAAGTTATCTGGTAGAGTAGTCGCTGCATTTGAGCATGCCGTTTCCGTCGTTGGTTCGGATCCAGCCGAAGTCCAGATATTTCATACTTGGGTCTCCTTTAAATTATGAAATCTACCGCGCGCTTATAAGTAACGTAAATGTTGTATTGCCTCATAGGTAGAAATTAGACGTCTCTTGCTCATCTATCCATTTTCACGCACTCCAGCTCATAAAATTGCGTTCAAACACCCTACATGTGTTCGTTTAATCAACGTGCAAAAAATTGGCGAGAAAAATCATTCTGAAACATGTAAAAGCCCTTAGAAATAGACAATTAGTTGAACATCAGCAAATGTAAATCACAGCCCCCGCAATCGGAAAATCGTGCTTGTGAGAATACTGAAGTAGGTTTATGTTTGATGACAGTCTGAGAAGGTGGTGTAGAAAATGTGGATACATTAGATTCCGCTGTTATCTCTGATGTTCCAAACTACAAGCGCTCTCACCCAAGTACATGTGTGCCGTTGAACGTCCTGTATGTATGATAAATTTTAACGTCTAATCAAGAGTTAACTATTTAAATTTACAAAAACCATTCAAACAGTGTTCAGTCGTTCTATAACGGAGTAAATGAAACAAGGTACATGTTATTTAAAAGATAGTCTGACAGCAGTAAGTGTCCTGAACTAGTCATGGAATGCGGGCTAAACTGAAATAAAATATTTCCAGTTGATCTTGTGTTCTATAATCACCAACACCACTTAGCTAACAAATTCAGAAAGATCTTACTGTGCCTTAGTTTTGTCCTTGCTAGAACGTATCAATACAGCACGCCATCGCCACGAACGAAAACTGAATTCAGCCTATATGTTTACGAAGCAACCTTGCTGCTTACGGTGACAATGGCCTCATACTTGCACAAATTATTCTGT
The DNA here is from genome assembly GCA_013368495.1 of Paragonimus heterotremus. Classification (NCBI taxonomy): domain Eukaryota; kingdom Metazoa; phylum Platyhelminthes; class Trematoda; order Plagiorchiida; family Troglotrematidae; genus Paragonimus; species Paragonimus heterotremus. Next base: position 169,502 of record LUCH01000268.1, on the reverse strand, counting down.
CTCTCTGAAAGAAGGCAATGACAATTTCAATGTCATTTGAAGCCAAAGCGTCCTAGGGCGAAAGAAGACAATCTGTTGATTTTATTCGAAACTGACAGGACTAACAACCGTATCTGTGACCAATTTGTAAGCAAACGTGTACAAGTATTGACTATGATCAAGTTGAAACACCTATTCTGGTTGAATACAGATGTCATCCATGGTCATCTGCTTTACTTGTGAATACACTAACAGGAACGGTTTTCAAGTGACTAGCTAGTAAACGAGAGGTAAAAATCGGTTGAATCAAGTAAACTGACCATCGAAGAAACAGTGTTATCATACCTCTTACAGAGTTTGGCGTATTGTGACGCTTTTTGTTTTCTATGAAGATCAACTGTCCGCAGGTCCATTAAGTTGATTTACGAGGTATGCTAGTTACAAGCAGTAACTTTGGAAATAGTGTAATGATCACTAGAAGTAACAGGCAGAAGGTAAAACCTGCAATTTTCCAGTAGCCAGTACGTTAGTGTATTGTAGTTTGCCGTACGCGGAAAGACAGCTGACGCCATCAGAAAGTGTCATGCTTTAAATTTTCCACAGGGGAATTTGTTCATCTTAAAGTTTTAAGTTGATCAATTACCTGGGCAAAAAATTGCTGTTGTCAACTTGATTGGCGCACATTCTTCAGTGTTCCAGTTCACCTTTAACGGAAAATATGTGTGGGGTAACAGATCATGGAGCATTGTTGCAGAAATGTGCAGCCGGAATGCGGACCAATTTTACTAGCTGACAGGTTTCCAATTTTTGGGACTACTGATTAGAAGTTTGTAATCTGAATTGTGGAAAATATGACCTAACTCATAAACTTCGATAGAGTTTTCATTCTTCATTCTAACGTCGAGGAATAAAGTCACACTCTTGGTAAATATATCAGTTCTGGATTATTGTGTAGAGAATACAGACCTATGTAACCGCCCTATTCATAGAGCAGCATTCACATTATAAACGTTTGAAACGTTCAAAACCACCTAAGCATAGCGATGAGGACCCTAGTGTAATCGATCAACAGTTCATCGTAACCAAAATGCAGACGAACTAAGCTGCGTTCGTGACACAAGACTTTCAGTCCATGGAGAAAAAAGTTAACTGAGAACTCATATGATTTTTAGTTTAAACAGTCGCGTATCTTTTCACCGATATCGTTTTTTTTTGTTTCACAAGAACAAACAAAATTTGAGGGACCACCTGTTACACGAAACTCTAGCGATGCCACTATTTATACAGACTGGCAAGCATTGTTTGCCTGTCGCTGTTACAAATTTTCATTGGGAAACAAAAGAGCAGGTGCAATTTATCCCCAAAGTGTGTGGACAATGTTCCGTAAAAGTTCCTCGTAATATAAACACGTATACATTATCCCGTTTCAAGCTTTATTCACCAAGGCTATTTGCAGTGTAACCTGAACTGTATGATTTTCTAAGTTTCCATTAAGTATACCCACATAGCCGTGTCCACGTTTCAACCCGACGCCGGATATATCTGGAGGAAAATGAGAATGGTCACTTCAGCAGTCTTAGTCGGCTTACACCGGAACTATTTTTTGGCAGGTGCTTGCATGGCAAGCGAACCTATTTGGAAGATGGCATTAAAACTATACTTTCATACCTGTACGTGCAACATTCACATGTGTCACCTAACAGGATGGCAATTAGAAATCTATACGGGGAAAATGTAAGTGTGAATACTGACAGGAAATGAAACCGCGTGTGCTACTCTGAATTGATGAGAGTGCTATGTTAACAGAAGTTATCATTAGAAATTCTTCCTCAGCTTTTGCTGAAACCCGTTTTAGCGCTAAACATTGGATAAGGTACAAAACTTCATCTATAACATGCACGCATAAGAGATGAGCCGTTTGCTCCTACCAGTTCTGTCTCGGTGTACTCCATTAAATATCTCTGTGAACAAATATTTTCTAGAATGGTGTCCATGAACATTGTTCCGCCCCGCTGATGTCATTCAAAAAAAGTATATTAAGACACTCGGGTAATACACAGCGATTCATAGTAGTTCTGGACAAAGAACCGGCCCTGACTAAATTCCACATTTTCACACGTAAATACTCATTATGCCTTTTTAACTGAAGTTTAGTTGTTACTTAGAAAACCTTATCAATCCACTTTTACGCCGTGCAAACTATCAGGTGGTCACAATGGAGAGTTTTCATTAACTGTAACGATTTCAACTAGTTGATTTAGTAAAAGCGGACAAATACACCAGATCGTGTTTTTCACAAGTAATGATTTAATTCATGGATTAAACCGTTAACGTTTGGATTTCCGTTGATCAAATCCTAACTCAGCGAATCCCCTGTTCACAGACGCACTCAGATAAGCAGTTCTAAAAACAAACAATCACGCATTGGTTAACCCATTCACTTAGTACCACCATCAGAATACATGAATCTCAATAAACAGCCTGTCAGTTCACCTCTGTCTGACTGCGGGAAATCACTAATTTTATTGCTAATTCTTGCAACGATTGCACCGCGCATGATTGTTTATCGTTTAGAACTGAGGCAGAAACCTGCGCTAATTCACCTTGCCAGACAGATTCATCCATATATGTCAAAACAATGGTAGCTATAGGTGGACTAATCAATAACAGTAGACCCGATCAATTTAGATGTCTCTTATTCCATGTGAAGTACACATCGGTAGGTATTGTAGAACATGTTGTCATGCTCCAGATGCATATCTCTGAAACATTCTTCGTAAAGATATTTGTCACAGATTTAACGGGCTGAAAGATATGAGGAAACTAGCAAGTAGTGCCTGAATACCAGTACGAGAGTTAACTATCCATAATTACACCAAATATGTAAAAACGGGAACTGTTGTATTACTTGTGTTCTCACTTAAATCACAGCAATTATAGCTGTTGTAGTGACCATAATTTTCCATCACACTGGGTCCGTGTTGGCAACCACTTTAATATATAAGGTAAGATACGTCATTTGCTCCGTTTGAGACGTGTGTAGGCTGGTTGACAAATGTATATAAAGTCGTATTTCTCAACCAGTGGAAAATTATCTGCGCAAGGGTGGAATTTCACCATTTAATTAATAAGGAAAGTGTTCTTAAGTGCTTAAAAATAGTCTATTCTCTCTGTAGGTTGCAATGCGCAAGTTAACAGAACACTGAAATTTGCGGGACGAAGTAACAACAATGGAGAGTTGATAATTTAGCTGAGGAAATAATGACGATTCATGGACGAATGCTATTTCAGGGGTGGAATACGTGATTCAATGAAGAATATAGCGGAAATAATGGAATTTTGACACATAACCACAGGCAACTGATGGCTGTCATGTAATGCCTATAATCACAATCAAATCAAATCATAGGAGTGTTCACCGTAGTCAATCTCAGTGCAAAAACTAGGAGAATATATTCATTTGGTACAAGCGTATTGTCGTCCCCCCGTTCTGTCATTAGGTTTGAAAACGTGTAACTATCTCCAATGAGTTTGTTCGATTCTGGTATGTTAATGCATATGCGAAGGCTTGAATCGCCGGTTGCGTTTCGTCGTTTATCTCCTCAGGCCACCATTCATCGAACTGTCCAACTTAATGTAGATTGTGGATGAAAGATGACTTTCCTTGAGGTAATAACGAAAAGCAATACTAGAAAGATACTTTTCCTTGTGCCACAGGTTACTGTTGAACGTCGCGATTGACTATTGACTGGTATCACACACACCTGTATCATAGACCTTTGCTGACATCTGTTGAAATTTCCCATGAATTCTGACTGGCACGGCAACCAACAGCCAGACACTATCACTCCATAAATCAGAACAGTGTGTGGTGAAACTAATATATGTACCCTACAAATGGTAACGGTGAGCCTTAGTGAAGGTTACTTTAGACAAACTGAGTCCACATACGTCATTTGACTAGCCTGTATGTTGATGCATACCCTGTTCGTTACGGGTTTGCTAAAATCTGACGCTGTTTAAAGCGACAAAACTTAGCAACATGCCGATGTTGAGTGTTTAATGACTATTCGTTACAGGTCGATAGGAGTCAATAATTCTGAATGTGAGTGGGCTGAATTAATCATCTTTAGGACTAATCGGACCAACTCACGTGACTTCAACTAACAATACACCAGAGAAACTCCATGAGAGCGTCTGAAGAGTCTATTGCAGATTACAGTACAGAGTTTGGTCGCATTCTGTACAATAACATGTTTTCCTTTTGTTGTGATCAACCTAAACTACTGTTTACCATTATGGTCGCACGGTCCGTTTCTCCCCGACGTTTCATGGGCTTGAAAAACGAATTCAGTTCTTCGCGTGGATGTGTCATTCCGTACCCATTTAACTGAACAGATGTTCATTTGAACCTCGTGGTGCCTATTTACCCGCGGATATTAATACCACCGAGGGTGTGCATCTGATGTAAAATTGCTTAACTGGTAGCAGCACAAAGGTGTGTGTTGTAATTAATGGTGTGACGTAGTTGTTTGAAATCTGCAAACAACGACACCACATTTAGTCATAAAAAAAACCTAGTTTGGTGGTATATTGTTGGAAACACATTGGCAGTGAATAGGGGTAGTGTTTCTGACCCAAAATGGTAGGTGGAAGATTTGAAGGGAAAACACTTTCGGTAAATCTCAAATCGGTTTGCATAGCTTGTAGGTCTGAAGTAACCATCACGTAAATCAAGAGGAAATTCTGAAAAATGGTTTGAAACCCCGTTTAATACATTTCTACTTGTATCTACAACTTAAATGAAACAGTACTACTGTAGCTATTTTTTACTGTATCGTATTTATTCATACTGCTAAAGCATAATGCCAACCGGGTCGATACTCCACTCTCCAAATTACATTCTGTTGAACTTGACTACAACCAGTGACATCTCTGGGTGTACAAGCTACGTCTGCAATGATTGTCTGATTCACACACTAAAACACACAAAGTTTGACGCATCTTTGAAACACTGTACATTAATCCAAGGAGGTAGTAAACATATTCATGAGAATGCAAAATAATGAACTACCAGTTAGCCACTAATTGTTAACATATTCTGGAGACATTTAGATTCGAGTTGTGCATGATTTAAAAGGTTCAGTTTCAGTGTTAACCACCAGATTTTGGAAATGCCTGATCAATAGCGATTGTTTCTGGCACATGAAACAACCTACCGCTTTGCTTCTCGAACAGACATTTTTTTATTTATCCTTTCGGCAAGTTGTCAAACGATGTAGTACTTTTTCAAACCACTTTGATCTTGCGAAGAATTTCAGGGCAAAATTGCTGCAACCCCTTACCGTGCTGTAAACCTCTCGCACCTTATTAAGTACACTCGTCAAAAGACATTAGCCACGTCAATGAAATAACAGACATTCGAAAGTGGGTGTACAAAAATACGATATCTTTCAGTACGTCCTTGTTCTCCGAGAACCAGGGAAGTTTGCTTAGACCTAGCCTGATGTCCGAAGCCAATCAGCTGGACAGTTTGGTGATTGTGTATACCCACAGGTGCAAATAAAAAATTGACCAGCTTGGTTTGTTTCTTAAAAACATTAAGCTCATCATGAAGGATACCAAGTAAAATTACACAACCATCTCTATGTCACAAAATGCTGGCCGTGGTAACGAACTGGTCGTAGGAATTCAGGTACGTTATGCGTGAACTTGGTTTGTTTTTGTTATTGCAATACAAATAAGCTGTTCTATCATATGTACCCAATAAAACGCCATGAAATTCTCTCGATAAGTATATTGTGCAATGCAGTACTTACAACTTGTGTTGGGATGTTTGATGCCGTTGGTTCTGGTTTCTGTTGCTTCACCTGTATCTCCCAGTATATTACTCGTAAACGATTGACATAGTCGATTTGGTTTGTTACCTGTTGTTTAGACGGATAGTCTGGTAAAATTTCACACAGCATTCAAACGGTTCAAAAATATCTTCACGGCATACGATTATCATGACACTGATCACTCGACACTTGGGCATATAATTACCTCCCAATAAAAGAACACTCCCCTAGTTAGAAGAAAAATATAATTCCGTTTTTATGCGTTTGAAATTAAATGATGATGAATCCAAATGTTGTATTTCTGTTTTCAAATGACCAACCGACCACAAACTTTTCGTCTGCCTACATTTTTATTCTAAAGGGTTCATCAGCAAACCAAGTGTACCCAGGTTAATGATGGTCAGACATACTGAGTTCATCATTTTTCAACACGCAGTAACTCACTGTAAACACTCATAGGTGAGCCATTAGATATCCTGTTTGCTTGTGCCTAGCCAACGTAATTCATAGTAAGGGTACTGTACTGCTCAGGCGAATTGACTACCATAGAAATGTAAGTCTGTATGAATCTCGTGGTGATACCTAATAGTTATTTCTGATTGTTGTACAAAACTGCTTTCCAGTGTCAAAACTACTACGACCAGTCTAACTGAATTTAGCATTGGTTGCCCCTAGTTTGCTAATACGGGTTTTCGTGCCCAACATCCAACCGCTCACAACAAAGTAGGAATGAACGACTTCCCGTTAAAAAGTTGGTCGATTCTGTGGTACGTGGTGTGCACGTACATTCACGAAATAAATTAGTATGCCTAAGCCACCTGTTTAGGTCATTCACTTATGCACATTGAGCTGTTCTTGCAACAACGGGATAGAAAAACATGCTTGCTGAAATTTATTTTTCACGAGGCAAATCCAGCTTATCTTCACACGATTATAGAATGAGCCAAATTATAGGGCACTAGTGATATGGAAGTTTATCGAAATCATGTAAGGCTTGATCAGTTAGCAAGCGTCTTTGCAACCAGAGTTAGTGCAAGGATTGTAGGAGTAGACGAATAGGTGTGTAAAGCCTAGGTGAAACCAACTCATCAACTGACTTATTGGAAATTAGAGGTCGTGTGATCAAATCATGGCGTCACACAGCACGTGTAATGAATTTGCACACATGTGTCCACAAACTACACTCATGTACACAATTGTTTCATCATTAACACGTGGTGACTACGGAATAAACAACACCTTCTCAGCCTATCACACAAACAGTTGGGCGCATACTAATCGCACGATTCCATAAAGCAAGACGCTGGGTAATTATATTTTTCCCCTCTAATTCACATAATGTACAAACATAGAAATCGCGATCAGTAATCTACTGCACAATGTAGTGGTTTGAAGTATTAACCAGTAACGATGAACAGAACTACAATTAGGTGAACGATACAATAACGAGACAAAGTTTCAAATTTTAACATGCTCATAAGAAATATTCATTTGGTGTTATCCGTTTGTCAGAAATGTGCGCTTCTTACTGTAGTTACTGCAACTCCTAAGCTCCTCGGCAAAATCTCGGGGACACCTCTTACTAAATATGCCATGTGTGTGTTGAAGTTAAGATTCGGGAATTCCACTGCGTGCTTTGTGATTTATCAAATATCTACAGTCCACAAAACGGCTAACAGGACGACGAATTATTAGGCGGAGTGCATACCTCGAGAGAGTTGATGATCTAAAATTTCACGAATTATGTTGTATAAAGTTGTGTCCATCTAATGTCCAAAATTTTGTCAGAACAACGTTTTCTGACATTCACCATGAGTTTAACATTGAGTTTTGCGCGGTCAACCTGCGTTTCATCATTACCACGAAGTTTGTATAATGTCATGTATATATTCATGTATGACTCCGTATTAAATTAGTGCGATAATTCATTAAAAAGCATGGATCGTTCCAGAACTGGTAGCAGACGTCTTCAGCTAATCAAAGTAGTGTTGCACACAAAACTGTCCGGACTACTTAAGTAATTTTTGGCCAGACTTTGCTGTGTCCTTTAGGTTGTCATGAGATTCCATAAATCTTTGATCACAGTGGGCATATAAGGAAATAGCCGATCATGTCAAGGTAAGTAACATCAGCGTGGTCTGGTTTAGAAATGTGTTTATCTAAAAATGTGATCTTTTGGCAAAAATGTACTATTCTAATCTAAACATTAGTGGTTATTTATGCCAGTTTCTACCTTCAGGTACACACTCCACTCAGACTATTAGGAGAGCAATTTTTCAGATCGATTTTCACGATTGTTAAAACCCATTAATAGTACACAATCATGACTTGCCAAACTCTATTGGGACCAAAGTGTTGTTCACGGCTGAGCTTGTGTCATGCATTGTTATGTGCCGACGGATACGAGAAGCAACCTGTAAATTTCTCCTCGTTGTTTGTCCAAAGTATTTCCAGCTTACAAAAACTGCCAATCCACGTAGGCTTTATCACCTCAAAAACGGTGGTCTTCTCGATACAGGTATCCAAACGCAGAGTTCATGTGTTACATTTATCAAGTATGCGTAAGTTTCAGGGACAGATAATTAAATATTTTTGGTTTATGGTAGTTCATTCGTGCACAATTTAGGGGTTACTGTCATTTTTTCCATTCCTATAAGAACTGCCGCTAGGTTTGTGAAGAACCCCCTTATATCGCGAGTACATCTCAAGTCACAAAGTTGAAATCACTTAGATGGAACAGTGATTTTGAGGAAGTTATGATCTCATTAACATATCAATATAAACGTAAGTGATCAGCAAATGTGAAATGGCTTTCGGTAGGTTTATTGAATAATGTCGGATGCGTAAAAATATACATCACTCCTGCGTAATCGGTACATTAATCTGTCACAATGTGAACATTGCTCACCAGTATAACAAACCGCGCACTCACGTACACAGTCTAAATGAGTTATTTGAACAAGAAGCTAAATTGTCTGTTAAAAACTTTTGGAATGCCTTGCTAACCGCCTACACACATATGATGCATGTGCGTATGTAGGCAATTTAGATGGAAGGTTTATTGGTAATGGTGCGAAATTCAAATATGCAGCAGGCACGCAAGATGTTTTTCGATATAATGAAACCATAGTTGAAGTGAGGACAAAAAAACTATGTTGTTTTATTGTCATTTGTTATCGTTGTAGTGTTTTGTGAAATAGGCGTGCTTGATTGAGAAATTAGCGGTTATGTAGGCATGAGAATATAGGGGGAGTAGGGTTTGGATGAAAGGTGTCTTCTCTGCCTGTCGTCATGTTTCGCAAAGTCTGGTCACGATCAGTGAAATCTCACCGTCATTATGCATTCAGTAACTGCAGAAGTTTAGAAGTCGACAGATCTGCAAAACGAAAAATATATCGCATAATTATGACGCAGGAGCTCAGTTTCATGAAACTCACGTCACTGTTTCACAAGGATTTCAACCGCTCGTAGCTCAGCAGACGACAGTTTGAAGATACGTTAACGCCCGCTTATGTACTCAGTAGTTAGGTAAAAAATTTGAGCTTTCTAAATTAACCGGTCATCAGCACTGAGAGTGAACTAATACCAACGTCAGACAAGGACATTCATATACGTGTATTACTGCACGTGGAAACAAACAGACATTATATTGTGAGCTATGGAAGGCGAATGTCAGCGATCACCAATTTAAAAACAATTGATCAGAAACAAGCGCAGTCGAGAAAAAACATCGAGGAGTGTTTCACAAAAAGTTCAAAATATCTAGGTTACAAAACTTGCCATGGGACCACAAACTGCATTTTGACGTTGTGAATAATGACATGTTGAATACACTTAATGTAAATATCCGTAGAACAAGAGCAACCGTAAATGCTTTATGACAGATTGTCTTTGTGTAGTCGTATCCCACAGCCAAAGAGACGCCACTTTACTGCGGTAGTCGTTCCGGTGCTGTCTTTAGTTCAGTCGAATGATACGAAAGTGTGTCTTCAAAAGAACACGATCCGCTAAGTTAAACGCACTACAGCATAAAAAGGATGATCTACACAGATCAAACTATACACAAATCAATCATCTGGCGTGCAGCATTGCATGAGTTCAAATTTCATTAGTGAGACAATCAAACCGTGTCAACTTATATTATAGTTAGATTCGTTACAGGGCTTGAATTTGAATTTAGTGAGCATTGAATCGATTGACAGTCTGAGTTCATACAATGAATGTGATATCAAAATATATTCAACTTTACCTTACTACTGTGATTACACTTTTATATTAGAAGGAAAAATCAATGGTAGAAGACATTTTAAAAAAGTCTCAAATGCAAGAGTAGAATCACAATTTAGTTTAGATAAATTAAGGTCGCGTAAACAGGAAAATCTACCTTCTATGTTTGACCAGTCACAAAACCACGTTCTACACCCAAGAATCCATATTGTGTGTAGATATCGATTTATCGCAGGGTAGACTGAATTGACTTAAACGGATAGAATCTATCATGTTACTAATCTATCCAAGTTGTCATAACGGTGGTAGTAACTATAAACGCGAACAGGTCGGTTTGATTGAGCACACATTTCCTAACCTGCTAAATTAATCCATAAGGACCAACTAGTATTCGTCGCCTAACCCAAAATTCTGCACGCAAACCCAACGTGTGTCCAGTTAGTATCTGCGATAGATGATTCGGATGCATATCTGAAATCGGAATTTTGTACTTGCAGTAGACATTACGGTTTGTATCAGTATAGCTGTCTATCATTCAATGTAATGTGCTTCCTGGGGTTTTTTCCTTGAATCGCGGGGCATGAAGTCCATTGATTTAAGAGTTGCACGAACATGATTATATTTGCTAGTGAGAGGGCAGAAGGTTATCAGTCGCAAACTACTTCAGTGATCAAATGCAATGAAGTATATGGTTTCTGCGGTGGGATTAAAAAATATTGTTTAGTGTAATTATCGATTGAGAGGAATGTAGGCCAAAACCGGAGGGGATAAAACATATATAACGGAATAAAATCGCCAACGAAAAAACTAGCCACCGACCATTCGCTGACCTGATGAAATATCGCTGGAACTGTTTGAATTTCAAACGTGACAGGCCTGAACCACTGAATCGTCTATTTACAAAAGATTTATCGGCGCCAACATCAGAGGCTGGAAAGTAGGTTTCCAGAAAATATTGACAAATTTTGCAAGCAACCGGGTATGAATCGAAATAAGAAATTATTTTTCAAGTAGAATTTACATAGTAACGCATCGGGGAAATTGTTTTAAACAAAGTTCTTAGTAATTCACAACATTTAGATTTGCATGCATTATGCACACACCAGTAAAGTAGTTTAGTGTCAATAGCCTTGGGCAATTTTAACAAAGCTTTAAAGAACATGGTGGAGATAGGACCACAGAAAAGACGATCTATGTCCTCCTGAATATCCTTGATTCAAGCGGTAACCCAAGGTCACTTGAACAGTTGTTACCACATGATGCATTTCTGAAATGTCGTTTAAGAATATCATTGAATACATTATAATCAGTCAGGTAAACAGAGACATATAACCTGGTTAAATCACACCTCTACAAATATTACAGTACATTTCTTAGACATTACTGATTTTGTAATGTAGCTCATGTGGGGAATATGCCACACCGGGTACTTCTTGTTTCTAATCATCACTGTCAACTTTTAAGTTAATAGAGTCCATCAACTTCCGGCTGGAAGTATCGCTTATACAGTCCAGGCCAGCTACCCATTGACCACGGGCTGATGAAAAGCAACCGTATCAACAGCCCACCAGTAAACCATTGTTTGACATTCTACATGAGGCATTCTCACTAACGCTTATATCGATTCAATGTTTGCTAGAAAATTTTGCAACAAACGATCACAAAGGCTATGTGTGACTCGGTGATGATATACCGCTGTCCAGATAATCTTACTTTTAATGTATTAGTGGATACCAATGCAACCGTATAAGAATAATATTTATTTCAAAATTTGAAACGCACTCCGTAAGAGTGCTTCTGAAAAATGGGGTTTTTGAAGGATTACCAGGATAGTGCAAAAAAATGTAGGATCTGTGATAAGCGACTGAACGAGTCTGCTTACAATCTGCGCCACAGATGCAAAGATTGTACAGAGGTGATTGTCAGTGAGAAGTTCCTACTGGACTACTTACATGCAACCTTGAAAATGCGCCGCCTAACCCCCACAATCTAGCGCAGTTGCTCATGTTATTTTAAGTGCAATCATGGTAGCCCACAATGTACGATTTTATGGATGAGTTATCTATGGTTTCAAATGGTTGAAGATACGTCCTCACCAGAAATTGTTGGAAGCACCTAGTAAATAATTGGTGAGTTATACTTCAAACTATTTTCCACGAGAATAGTTTACACTCTTCAATAACCATCGAATTACGGGCCATTCTTTTAAAATTAAGCCTTCACTGGACAAACTGTTATGTAAGTAGGCGCTTTTACTTAGATTGGCCGCACCTTGTATCTCACTGTTCAGCTTAGAAAACAGAACTGGAATGGTCAAGACATGCGATATGGAACTCATATGTAATTAACTCGCACTGGTCAAAAGCTATGCGCGCCTGACTTTGCCTGCCTGTTTTTGTGTTCATAACCTAGCTAGTTTTCGTTGGTGCTTGTGTACAAGTTTGTCGTTTGTTCTAATTTGCTGCTTTCTCGCATAATCAACTCTCATTGAAAGTGGCTTTGTTACATCCTGGAAGTAGCCAGCAAGTTTTTCTGTTTCATTCGGATGCGCAAACATTCGGAGCTATTACCCGATTTTATGTTCGACCACCAAATGAGGATCATGTAAAACAATTGTGTCACATATAAAATGGAATTTCTCCCAATTTGGTGATAACGTCAACATTAAGTTAGTAACGAAAATAGTTCGTTTTAAATAGATGCTCCCGTGGAAAACATGTGACAAAATACATATCATTTGGGAAAAACAGAATTTCGCCATAACTTTCCCGAAACCAAGTCATTTATGAGAAAATTGTCAGCAAAATGGAACCGTACGTATGTAACCTCAACAAGGTCAATGTTAAGCACTACATGAAATATGTTACCTAACATTGCACTTCTTATAATCATCAGGTGAGAGTTTGACAACAGAAACTGTCACAGCTTGGAAGCCCTTGTGTTTTCTTAGATCTGGGGAAAATTGAAGCATGCTCATGTTGTCTTCGTTGATACTATACACCAGTATTCTCTGAACATTAGTTAACATGAAAAGTTGTGTGGAAGGTAAATGATACAGGACAGACGGTAGCAAAATTTGTCAGTGGGCTTATACTGTGAACATTCAACTGGCAGACAGGTTATCAGCATCAGTTTAGCCGCCCAGTGCAATATTTCCCCAGCCTTAGGCCATAAAACGAGAGTTCCCAATGCTTTTAGTATAAATGCTCGATTTCTCAAAAAACTGGAGACGGTATTACAGTGTAGTACACGCATCTCTGTACAAATAACTACAGGTCAACAAACACCAGGATGATATCCAATCAACATTTAATATGTTGATTTTCTGAAAGCGAACAAAAAATGTCAGACCTATTTTAGTCTATCCCTCCAAAAAAAATCGTCTTGAAATTTTGACAGCTTCGGACACAGTCAATTCAAAAACTGAGGAGCGTGGTATAATTGGAGATCTACTGACACTTCATTGACTTTGAAACGTCAACTAGTTGAAGTAAATAGACTAGGACGAAATTAACAAAAGCTCTTCAGTGTAATATTCATAAACTGGAAGTTACCAGCACATTTAACAGAAAATTCCGTCTGACAAGGAATTTAAACGCAAGCTATGAACTCAGCTCATCAGATGAATGCAAACGCACCCTCACTTGAAATTTCTCAAGATGATGTTAAGAGAAAAACAATATAGAATAACCTACTTCACAACCGGGTTTTGCGCAGCAGTAGACTGACATTAGCATTGTAGTGCCAAGTGAAACCTGACATTAAAACATATAACAAGCGACAGCGAATAATTTATCAAAGAAAATGAACGTTGTGAACACATAATATGTTTTGATCATCACTGTGTATACAGGTTCAATTTTCACTCGAGCGCTAGATCTAAATGTTCAAACATTGCCACCCTTAGGCAGATAGTGTTTGGATTGTCAAAAATACGCTTAGAAATTTGTTTACTTTTGAACACAAATTTAATTGGTTTTTAGTTCCTAACTGAAGATATTAGCACCATTGACTGCAATGACAGTCATATTACGAATTTTGCCCTCGCAGCTTATGTAAAGAGGTGTCCACAATATGACGGAAAACGTTCTGATTCAGCAATAAAAAGGATTACGGACAAAGGGGTTCAGACTTATGTGCGACCGCAACCAGTTACTGTTCCGCTTGGTAGAAAGCTTCTAGAGATTGCAGTGAATTTTTCTAAACAGTTGACGTTCTCGTTTTATTTGAAACTTTGTCACCTCTTTACAAGTACTGTAAGCCAAGGCACTAGGTTTAGTTTGTATTGATAACATTCTGTACCAGCGTGTTTCTATATTTCATGAAAACATTCAACACAACACTTCTCTTCTCTCATCCGATATGCGTCCGTGCAACCAGCTCACAAACGGATGGTTTTTATGAATGTCGCCGGAAATCGATAATTGTAATCAACTTAAAACGTCTCGGTTACATGTTTTTTGCTGTGGCTTGTTCAAACTACTCAAAATGAGACTTATAAGACTGGTTTCGATACCAAAATAACTTTTTTAAGTTGGGTTATTAAATTTTGGTGAAAGTGTAGATTTTCTTTTAAATGATTACTGTTGGTTTTTTTTTCGTAAGCTGTTTCTCAGTGTTTCATTACATCTCCGAGGGGTCTAAATTGAATGGAACAATTAAACGTGAACTATACTTAATAAGTTTCAGTCATACGCCAAAGTCAATTTCTTTCATAACTAGGACGAAACATTGAATGTTTCTCATGTATGTTTATATGAACACCTGTAACTACACAGTGGTCGTGAATAAAACGTTCACTCTTAACCTCTACATAACAAGCAATTCCTATTGTATCGGGTAGTAGCACAGGCTTGATGAATATTTCAAACCGATCAAGCCAAGCCAGTTGGATTGATTTCTTTAGACTTGAAGAATAACGTGTACCCTCGCTATTGAATGGTCAAACATTCAAAGGGTTGCGGTTTTGATATGCATAAAACCCGTTCAAAATCTGTAAAATTGGGATCCGTTTTGAAAATTCGGGGTTGAATTTGAGAATTACTTTGTGCTAAGTGTATGTTCAGTGTGCTCTTTGTAACCAGGCGAACGTCGTTAATATGTTCTAGGTTCAACATCTGAGCCGAGCTGAGACATGGATCACCGATCAGAGCTTAAACAGATGCAAAGTTTGAACTTATCAAATCTAACGTTGATTCAAATTATGTGTTATGCCAGCTTCGCAAGTTTAATTGTGCCCTAAATGTTTGTTTCTGTCTCGGTTACTCCTAAATGCTTTGAAAATGCCGCGTTAAAACCATATGCGCAACCTGGGATTAGTGTGATTCAGTTTAGTTTCGTCTATTAAGTGCGTAAACCGTATAATTGGTCACTCCCACAACTATTCCTCACTATTACAACAGTTTTTTTCTGAATGCATTTTATATATACTTTGTGCATAACGGTATGTATACACTTACTAACAGAACTGACTTGGTGATTAACGATTACTCAGTTTTTTCGGTTTTAAGAGAAACTGAAGGCATAGCGGCAACCAAAAACCATCAGGAAAAAATAGTTTACTACTGCGTAAACATTATTCGCTATTTGTCGCGGCTCTCACACTCCCCTAAGCGTTTTAGCAGTCCCCATCCGAAACGAAATAGTACATCTGCGTTCCCTTCTCTTTGATCTCGTTAGCAATGTACATTCTTACGACGAACGACTATTGAACGCACGTCAACCTCGCATGATGCAACATTGTTAACCATCGAGTTGCAATCAACTTTGAATGCTGTTCAACGCAAATTAACAAAAATCCAGTACTAGTGATAGAAAATCACCCGAAATCCAGCTGTTTGCTAAATACTTTGAAGTTCTATTAACGGATATTTTTTCAGTCAGTTATTCGTAAATCATTTGTTATAATTTTACTATTGACACCGGAAAAGACCGCTTTGAACAAGTAAAACGCGTTCACATCTGTTGTATGTGTTATTCCATTTGTGATGATCGACGTTCGAACCAGTCGGATCTCAGGAGCCGCCCCTATTGCTTTTAATCACAGTGTACCGGTAAACCATGAATAACGAATTTGTTGTTCATTTCATTACTAGTGGGTATATTTTTAGCACTCAAATACCGTAACAGGTGCTTTCAAGTAAAAACGCCCACGTTCTAATTCAGCTGACAACGTGTACTTCCAAGCAATTTTCGGCATGTGGATACAGTCCTAACGTTTTGGAAACAACAATCATTTTTGAATTGAGTGGATAAATTGTTTGTGAAAAATGAACAGAATTGATAGCAGTAACATGTGAAAACAAGGAGTTCGTTTTTTAAAATTCATGTGTTCACTCGGGCATTGTTGCACCTGTAATACTATGTTTGCGAACTAAACAAAAATTGTCTCAAAGAGCTCCGAAATTCCTGATTTCTGTGGACAGTTTGTGAACATCTGTATGATTGGTATCTTTCTTCCGTCTAGGCAGACGGTCCAATTCTCTAAAAATCTGATTATGATGGTGCAATGTGATGAGGTAACAGTTATATGCAACATGTAACTGACTGGATATTTCGTATAGCCTCCAAGTATATCATAAAATAAACGTTTATCACCATGCTTCAAGGACAATCTTGGAAAAACCACCTAGCACTGGAACAAATATTTAGTAGACTAGCGGTTTATTTTTATCCATATATAGTCATCTGTAACCCCGTGCGTTGAACAGTTTCTCTTTTGATCTCAGTGACGGTCATTTTTTGTTCATTTCTCAAACACACTACTCTATTTAGACACTTGTAAACTATCGTTAGCAGTGCACGTCACATGTCTATTCCATGTTCGGTTTATGCAGGAGGATTCGAAATCCGTTGAAGAACCTTCAAGAGCACGTTTAATTTCGCCCGGTTGACTCAATTACGACATCAACACCATCTAACGTTTAGTCAGCTTCATTCATATGTATGACTGAGCCTAAGTCAACATTGTATTGAACAGCATACTCTACTACAAAACGGATACGGCGTAGATAAGGACGTGAACTTTCAGACTGGGGTCAACACGTCAAATTGCTTAGTCCTTGGAGCGGTGAACAATGTTGTAACTTGTCTCACGACCCTCTTTTAGGATGAATTCTGTTTGATAATTTTACTTTCTTTACAGTTAGGCAATAAAAAGTCTGAATGCAATTTTGCAAACGAAAATATTTCAAAACGCGTTGACGCCAAAGTGGTTAGTGTACCGAAACATGATTTACCTTGAGGTCTGTTAGTGATGAAAACTTTGCTGTGGCATTCGTTGGTAAGCAATTTACCAGGGTTATATTCGAGTTAAAGTTTGTCATAGTTCAGACGTTTATGGAAAATAAGTGCACTTAGTATCTATGTTGCCCCAAACGTCAGAAAGGCCGACGATTTAAACCAGTAAAGACCAACGATTTAAACCAGGCTTGCTGTTATTTACACCCACAGACAAGCTACCTTGTCATGAACGTAAATCAGTGGTTTATTTTTCCCCGTTTCTTCAGTTCAGGCAGCTTCCAAAATCTGCCGGATCAGTGGAACTTCCCATCGATTACAAGCGTGTGTAATCCAAGCAATTAACCGAGCTTAAACTTCTTGAACCTATTCAACCTATATCTGGATCGGATAAAAAAACTGGTTCGCAGAATGAGATCATTAAGCTTCACACACACACACCATAACCGGACAGAAATTAATAACCATTGAATCAGAAGACAGC
>LUCH01000268.1:89233-150389 GCA_013368495.1 Paragonimus heterotremus | reverse complement strand
GGAAACGTTTACACTGGGACCTGTGAAGATGCATGGGTCGAGAAAAGCAAATAATGACCGGAAACAATGAGTCCGCGGTGGATGTTTGTAAAGCAGTCGTGTGTAAAGTGGTACCAGTCAGAAACCAACATTTTCCGTCAAGTTCTTGCAAATGCAAAGTCATGCACAACAATTATCAAAATTGCGTTAAATATCAACTTTGTTTTAATGAAAAGTACACACCGTTCTGCAAGCAAGAACTAGGAATTATGTTGAAAACTTTTGTATGTTCATAACCTGTGTTATCAGGACTAAGGGAGCGCAAATGACTGGATCGATACAATGTAACAACGAAGTAAATTACGATGAAAAAAACTACTTATAACGCATATATCAACACTGACTTTTGAACAGAGATCTAGTCGATGGGCAGTAATTTACAATTATTTGTAACAGAGTTCACGCACTACTCCAAAGAAATCCTAGTGATCACATAACCTTAATAATTGTGATTGTAAAACGATTATCTGCCTCACGTTTTGCTCAGCACCGATGGAGTTGTAACCTTATCGAGACTAATTAAGGCTAAGCGTTTCACACTGAAAACGCATTACCACCAAAAGAATACTGTTTTCTATTCAAGCGCTGTAGTCAGAAATATAGCGTTAGCCGTAGAGGTAACAGCTTGGACCTCGAGTATAAATTAACAACTGACGTTTGATGCGCAGGATAAGCGCCTTTTTTCCTGGGTGTTTGAATTGTCTAATAACAATATTGCACGAAAATAAGAGCTCACATAGTTGCGGCAAACCGATCCACAAAATGAACAATAAAGGATAACACTTCTGATCTACATTTCAAAATACATAAATAACATTAATAACTGTTGATATGGCAATAAGGTTGCGAGAAGACTCTCTGTATACCTTCGGAATTCTTTTGGTATTATAACTCCCTAGATGTGAAAGGAGTATTGTTTCCAGTGTGTTGTTTCAAAGTTATTGACTGTTACAATTCATGTTTTTCCAGCAATTTGTTAATTGCAACCATTCTGTAGTTCTAATCTAATTAATATCTCTATAAGCAGTTTGCGCTGTAATTGAGGTTACTGAGACGTTTTTCTATTCCATTTGAATATTTCAATCCTGCTGGTTGGTTGTGCGGATTAGAGAATAACACAGCGACATCTATTCCAACAGTCTCCACTACCTGTCAGCATTGGTAGACATTTTCTGTATTTCTGTTGTGTACAGAATTTTGCTATCAGGAAAAACGATCATTATGCACACTTTTGTGATACCATCAGATTTTACGTTTGTGCATGTATTAAGGTAGTCTACTGTGGGTAGGTCAGCCGAAAAAGTTTTTTCAGAATATGGTTATTTCACTTAGGTAGACGGAAGCAATTTATGTTGAAATATTATATGACCCAGAAATCCCCACCGTAAAGTATCTGATCGTCCCTTTATTGTAGCTCGCGCAAAGCTGACCTCCGTTTGGTAAAATCATTGTACAAATCTGCTTGTTGCATTCCGGCCGAATGCATTCTAAGATTCACGATAATTAACGAGAAGTATGCTTAGGGTCAAACTGTTTCCAAATGACAAACGCCACTCTTCAGTATGGATGACCTTAAGTTATTGTTGCTTCGTGATTATTTGGTATCCAGACGTATTTGTTTACGGATTTTCTCTTTTGAGGTTGTTATACAAAATAAAAATATGGGAAATATTTTTTCAGATGGTCTATTGGATGCAATTCAAGCAAACTTCAACTCTAACCATGAATTCATCAAGCTTTAGGAAGCTTTTCGTGATTTGCGCTTTGTCAGACTGGCAAACATTTCTGACAGACAACTGCAATATATGATTCTCAATAAGTGAAAACAGCCTGTTCAAATGAGATAAAATAGAAAGCTAAGGTACACGTCGTTCACGATTCATTTTGGTCAAAAGATTTGTATGTGATAATTCGCCTGAGTTCAGTGGAAAATCTGTACGACAATATTATGAAAAAGTGGTTTGGATTCCATTGTTTGATCAAAGACCTACATGAATAAGCTTACCCCAAAAGGGTAAATTACTTCGTCTTAAAAGCACGTACCTTACATAGCAGGGTCAAGTTGAACTATTTATTTGAAGGTGTCCAAGTGTAAACAAACTACCTCTCTCAAACCTGACGTTCACAGTAACGTCATGTGAACAAAGTTGACACTTTCGGGAGAAATGTCACTTTTAAGTTAATATATAATCAACGGGAGATGAGCATATGAATGTGATGTTTTGATCGTTCATATCTTCTAATCAATAATGCAGTCCTTGAAAGTTTTGCTTCGTGTCGAATCCCGGCTGGCCATACCTTACGGATACGCAGATTAAATTGAGTTATTATCATGAAAGACATTTGCTTGAAACGTCCGCCTGATTGTAAAGTGTGTGATCACAAGCTGGCTGAGTTTAATCTGATATCTCACTATTAATAATTAATGTTTGGAAGATAGTTGAAATAAACTGTTATTATGACAAAAGTTACTGATCAATTTTCCTTTCAAGTCTCCTACTTTTTGTAGGTATTTCAACGCACATACTACTCATTATCAGGATTCTTAATTTTGACGCGAATTACATGGGATTATTTTCAAATATTCTGATTCATATTACGTTTATTCTGCTTGGTATATTTCTGCAAATCAGCTACCGGCTTAACAACGTGACAACAAAAGAAAGCGAAAGTTTTAATACTGGTATAAAAATTCTAGCAAATAATATTGTTATTTTTACTGAATCACTTAAACGTTAGCTCAGTGCAGAAAAGTTCAGTTTTCAGTTAGTAATAAACAAAACTTGTGGTGATCCCTCATCACGCCAGTTACAAAACATTCATATAAAACATTTATCAGGGTGAAACAAACAAAAACAACTAGCAAGTTCAGTTGAGGTCAGACAAATCATAGGCACACAAGGGGGCGAGGTTTTGACAGGATAACGTCACTACTGACGTCATTAGTAACGACCTGTGTGATCTTAACTGTTCTGTTCCATCGCAGTAATATCTAACCGGGTGTAGAAAGCTCCGATTCCACCTTTCATCAGTGGAAACCACTATTTTGCTTGAACAAATGGAGTGAGCAGAATCCACTGCGCCGAGTGGACATTTGATTTAGTACGGTGGGAAAGCTGAGAAACCTAGCTCAATTAAACATGATAGTAATCAAGAAAAAGCTGCGCTTCACATCAGATGTCGAACGTGTGTGATATTCGTGCAGTTCACACAGCAGAGTACTGGAAAGATGTGATTCATTATCAAGAATCGTCTGCGTGAACCAGCTTGAAGTTGAGACAGTATTGATCAGTCTTCCAAAGTTTGAGAATTTTTCATTCTGGACAGTGAAAAAGAACAGTTAACAACCATTGTGAATTTAAATACAGAGATGCAGTCATGCATTCGAGAAATTATAGTAAAAATGAAACGTTGACTATAGAGTTAGACCGTTCTTGATCATCCGATTTCTGCGTAGAAAATACTTATTAGTTTGGAAATTAACATCTGCAAGCGTAAACAGTAGTTAATCTTTGGTTGGTTGGCTCAAAACAATCAATCGGGTATCCAAGAAAAAATTTCAATGTGATCAATAAGTAATTATTATAACACAAAATGCAGTGAAGATCATCGAAATTTCTGATATTTTCAATGACGGATTTTATGTAAGAAAGTATACCATGATAAGATCATAAACAAACCGTATCAGTCTTCAATGTAAAGGGGGATGTAGGCTTCCAAATTTTCATTGCGTCGCATCCGCAATATAAAATCATCAGACAACCGGGGAGTTGCAATATTAAGCCGCTAGTTCAACCCAATTATTGCCAATTGAGGGTGTCCAACTGTTTGATTAATTACAATAACTACAATGCTTCTTCTGTAACCGCAGGTATCGTTTGGCTTGAGTTCCGTAAGGATGTGCATAACCAAGTTGTTGACAAATTTCAGTGAACTGTGAATTGCACCGGATTAACCTTTTAGATTAATTTTTGATGAAGCATAAATCCGCATTCCGTTTACAATTTTGGATGTCGAAACGAAAAGTTTCCACTTATTCTTGTTCACACGAAATGACCTATACAAACACTTTGCCCAAACACAAAATAATTTGCTATTGTTCAAACATTCAAATGCAAAATAAATAATTTTGTTTTGTTGAAATGCTTATATTCTGGTTAGGAACGATAGCGTGTTAGTGTTATTTGGTAACCAATTCAAAGAATTTGTAAAACGATTTCTATTTCAGTTATAAAAGTTTCCATATTCACGTGATCTCATTTTATGAATGTTTACCAATAAATTACCAAGCCAGTAATTCTATCTAACGCTTATTGGACGAAATAAGCAGAAACAGTCATCCAGTCCATGCATAGTTGTGTGTAACTTCATGTCCATTCCCGATTCAGGTCTTAACTAGATCACAGGCGGTGTCTTTAAGAAAGTAGGTCCAGCAGAGCTTGTTTTGTAGCATGTATCTGTCTATTTGCTGTATGTTCCTTTTGGCTGTGGCTGGCTAGTCACAACAAAGGAGATACTGCCTTTCGAGTGTCACGCTATCAGGTGGTATCCTGGCATATTGTAACATAAATATCTCACAACCATGTGATTACACAATTTTGCAAAATTTCAACCTGATTGACACGTTGCCGTCAGATCAAACGACAAATCTAAATGAAATGAGGGCTTATAGCTCGACATATTACATTATAAATTTCGAATGCAAACAGTACACTTCTTCTGTTTTTGAGTACCTGATCGATTCAAATCTAACAATGAACCCGGGAGTTTCGTCTCTGAAAGCAGAGCATTGATGTCACCCGTTTAATTCAAAATTACGATTTTGTCTCAGGTGTGATCGCATGAGTTCCGCCGATTATCAAGAAGTATCGGATTCTTTCCACTTGTAAGCTCTGACTATCTAGATGTGCAACAACAACTGAAAAAGCCAAAACCTCATCTGATTCCGTACCAAGATTATCCCATGGGATGGTATGACTATAAACTGGATAATCGTTAACATGCACCGTATGCTCATCACCGTGGTATAAAAGACCACTAACGCTGCTGGTGCCGCCAAGCCTATACTGAGCGTTAGATATTATATCGTGAGTTGGCTTCGTAACCAGCCTTTTCTGTTGATTATTTATATGGGATATTTAGTTGTGCCTACCACTGGAGAAAAGAAGTGTCTTCAGACGAGTGTCCTCAAATTTACTTGGTTTCGGAAAATTAATTCGAGTGAAAGCAGCTACCTAGCGCAGGGCAATACTGAAAATGTTTCCGTGGTCTACCAGTGAGTACGAAGGATTCGTCAACGTCATTGTCCTATTTTGTATTCAAGGTGCCCAGATTGTATAGCAAAGCAACGTACTATAATGGTACTAAATATCAGTTGATGTTTCTACCGCGGCCATCACTGTGTTCACGTTTACTGGAAGTATAAAAATACATTAAGGCTCAGTTCTTGATCGTTTATTGGCCGCCGAACTCTCCCAAGTCTATATGAGATGGATTGTTAGCTATAGGACACTTTCCGGATGGCCGAAGCATTTCGTCAATATTCTTCGAAGACTGGGTGAGTTCATGATAAATTACTGACAGTAATTTTCAGGACAACATCCTGGTTAGGGTTACAGCTCATGGCAATAAACGTAGACTGCCGTGTTATAAAGACTTTATCGACTTCAAATTACCGAATGAAATTGTTTTAAACTGGATGAAACAAAAAGTTGGTTTATATACACAAAGATGGATAGATGTGCATTAACGTAGACAACAATAATGACATCAGTAAGTATGCCGGAGAGATCTTTCCTCAAACCTCGACCAAAACGCACCCCAAATCACTTAGCTTACCTAAAGCATATAATTTGATGACCTTGTAAAGTGTTTAATGTGCTTGTGGCAGTTGAGGTTCGGACGGAGTTAACTGAGTAGAAACAGACTGGGGCAATTAGAAGAAAACCATAGTGCACAACACGGAAGAGAAAAATGGATAACATGCCAAAAATTGTTAATGGAATTACCCTTACACATAAAAATGTGCAACATTTCTCCACATGTGTCGAACATAATAACAGATTTGCTTACCTGTTGTGACCAAATGCACAACTTCTGAACTGTGATCCCAATGACTTCAGCAAACATAACATGCTATAAATATTTGGTCTATCACTATTCAAACAGATTGTCAACCTCGTTAGTGTTTTCCAGCCAGAAGCATAAGTGTACCCTGCATGTGGGTGTCAATGTTGACTTTTTAATTTTTTCAGGAGTAACTGAGAAAAGCCTTCAATCCCGTAATTGTGTAAACTGCATATTTACTCATGCAATTAGCCATGGATATGAAATAGCTAACTGATCCAGACAATCGTTTGCCGATAATCCTCTCATTGTGTTTCAACCATGTCCAGATTTCTACCCAGATTGTTAACCAGTCCGCTTTTCTGTCCTGTTTGATACAAACCGTAGTACTGAAATCCACCTAGAAACTTTTAATGATATCGATCACTAACGATTAATTGTAATCAGTCGTTCACTTGAAATAGAACTTGTAAGGCCACACTAATGATGATAGAGACATAAATAACCTTATAGACTAAATTCGCACCTAGTCCATAACAGGAATTTTGCAATAGCATTTATGAAATTTTGGCCGTGTTTAAATAAAACAAATTACTCAAAACATAGCCTTATAAAATATAGTATGCATGTAGTATTAGGCATAAACAATGTAAAAGTACCATGGCAATTCTTTTATTATACATCATCACAATGAGTTGCATGAAGAAATTTCCACCAACTAAGAGCTCACGTTGAAGTAGTTACTGCCACTCTGATATTCTGGTCACTGTAACGATGTGTTAGTTTTGTTCATACTAATATAAATATATCAACATAGGAGCTTTAGTTAGAGACAAGTGAACAACAGCATTCTAAAGGTTAAGTAAGGTCTCTTCGGAATTGAATTGTAACTTCGGGCTGTTGATTGTATGTAAACCGTTAAATTTGCTTATTTATAATTTATAATCATGTTACTTGGTAATCTATCACAAATACATGGTGACGATGAACCATAAATTACTGTGGGAGGTTATCGCTGGAATTCCTGCGCTTACTGTCAGTTCCAAGTCGCAAACTACAGAAGCAAAATAGTTCCCGCATGATGCAATTTGTAATTCGTTGTGAGATAGACAATGCTTTTTACCATTCAACTAATGTTTACCGGAACAATATGATCGCAACTTATACTTAAAATTTAGCTTAGTTACCTAAATGATACGATTACAAGTGACGCTGGCGATTGCTCAGGGTTTTAGCCTGAGGATAAGTGGATATCCCATTACAAAACGTGGCTACCTGTGTTACTGTATCTGGGATACCTGGGCGGACCCTTCAAAGTGAATTGGATTGTAAGACTGGAACTAACTGTTACCAACCTGAGCCAGATGTGACCGCATTGACTGTCGCTGAACTACCAAGTCATCTACTGTTAAAAATCTCATGGCAATGAGTGGCTTAGACAGTTCAGCCTAATACCTGGTCATTTTGCTTGATTGCCTTCTAATAGTTCATAATATTAACCTACTCATATGCATTCAAAACGGACCACTGTCATGCGATATAGTAAGCAGTGGGAGTTGTGACTTCAGTTGTGACCGGCCGCAAATTTCTATATATTAGTTTGTAATATCCAACAAGTCACGTGTGGCACTTCAGAAAAGCCATCTTCCAATGCAGTCAGTTTCCGGTAAAGATCATTTGCAAGGTAAAATGTCACTGGCCTCAATAAACTGCTTAGCACATTCATAACAAACGAGCCTTCATTCAGCCGGTGATTATACCAAGCAGGCAACATCACCTTGGACTGTTGCATAAAGTCTGCAAACAGTTTGCTTCAGTAGGGCGATAGAGAACTGTTTTGACCTGAACAGGCTTGCCCGACCGACTGATACACTGTAGTAAAAATGAGGGGGATTTCACGTAAAAACTTCACCCGCAAATGCTACAGTAACCCCGACGGAACCTATCTAGTGACTTAGTAGATATGCGCCTTGTGATTATTGAGATCAGCCGCTTTCCAAACTCATTCCGGTTTAGTTGCAGCATTTTAAAAAATGTCCGGTTGTAAATTCAGTTTTAAAAAAGTCGATCAGATTTCGTCTGCGAGAAACGGAATTCCAACCGAACAGTCTGATATACAGTTGGTTCACTAGTTCATTGAGATAACCGTTGAATAGTCAATGCTAAGTGAGTCCTATATTTTCGATGCTCAATTTAACTTCATTGGTCAAAACATCTTCCCTTTCGT
Source organism: Paragonimus heterotremus (assembly GCA_013368495.1). Classification (NCBI taxonomy): domain Eukaryota; kingdom Metazoa; phylum Platyhelminthes; class Trematoda; order Plagiorchiida; family Troglotrematidae; genus Paragonimus; species Paragonimus heterotremus. The sequence continues at coordinate 142,057 of LUCH01000268.1, read as the reverse complement.
GAAATTCTGCAAAACTAATGTAAGCTGATCGACTTCACAAGGGCTAGACATGATAATTTTCACACAGCCCGTAAAATTCAATTTTCAGTCTGTGCATTGGTCAAGCAAAAATTCTAAGCTAATCCAGTCGAATGTAGAACGTGTTCTGCTAGACATTTCGGAAATATTTGTAAGCTCAGTGTCAGTTCTTTCTATGGATTTGCACGTTCGTGCTCAGTCGTATTGATAAGGGCCACGAGGATCCTAAATCTTAGGAGCGTGCACAACAGGCAGCAGTAGTTCGTATGATATCAAATTTATGGGAAGATGACTGAATTGCGGACAGAGTAAATCACCGCGGCTTCAACATACAAGCAACACGGTATCAAAGATAACAGGTAACTGAAGTGAGTAGTTATTCGAAGTCTGAGTACACAGGAAGTCTTTCACCGATCGGCTTACCTAACTATAGAGTTATGGGTTCTGATTATGCGTATCGATACAGTACTCATATTCACCAACTGTTGACAGTTTTACAACAGACTTTGACAACCAAACAAAACTAAACAGAACGTGGTGATTGTGAATGATGCTCGCAATTCCAAAACACCATAACTTTCATTTGACGAACAACTCCAAAGGTAGTCCATTGGGATGATGTAAAACCTATTTCTCAATAGATTAAATGTATCATGTAGTATCCAACAAACGTCATGATTATGTTGTTTCTGACTTACCGGCAAGTTACAGAGATGAGTCCTAATTTGACCAAAAATATATTAGTGGAATGGCGTTGAATATGCCATAATAATCATTCCAGTAACTTCCTGTTCTGTTTGAAAAGATTAAATTTGCGCGCATAATGTTGGAATGAATGGTTCATTCAGTGTAACAATGCACTGGTGTATCCGACAATGTAAAGAATTCTGGCCGAACGAAAGGGCCGCATGAATAAAATATCCACGCATAGTTTCAACATAATTTTTCCTCAACAATCAGCAAAGTAGAATAGTATAAAATGACCACCTCAATATTTTACTTGGGATTATGGTTAGCAATTTTTGCTTACTATGAGACATTCTGCAAATATTGAGCACGGCATGGCAATGGTTTTTATCCGGCCGTTCCGAAGGAAAGACAGCTATTTATAGCCCGATTATACTTGACGTCTTTTGTTGTTTTCGAATAATTGTCAAAGTGCCTATTATGCATTGGCTTCTCATGTCATCCGCGACGGCAAAATTAAACAACCGTGCTTACTGACGTTCTAAAGATTAATTATAACATTCTAAGTGGTTGATTATTTCGCCGTATCACACTACGTCGATTCCTGTGAACTTGTTTGTGTCCTTCGGAATAAGCATCAACACTACAAGAAGCAAGATTCAGTTTGGATGCTACTAAGACGATACCACGGTATGAAAAATTTTTAAGCATTGAACGCGTGATATGGCTGAATGCCCCCCAGTGTTTCATCGGAATTTGTGAAGAACGGAACGATGATATACAAGGCGTAGGTAATTTCCTCTGAAGAATTAAACACACCTACCATTCAGTCATCCTAATCTGGTCACTGAGTGTTAAGAATGTATACAAAACGAGTGAAAGTTTGTTTACTAACTTTTAATGAGTTTTAAGAAATATCTTGTTCTTTTCCCTTCGACTTAAACAAAATAACATTTGATAATAATGATGAATTTTACGATCATCAATAGATTACTCAAGACTGTTCTACCCACCGCTAAATTGTCGCTTTGGATTAAATATTATATACCATCCATCTATCTGTTTTACAGGAAAACACGTATGGAACAACGCATTCACTTTTTGCTTCCTTCCAGATACGGCATTTGTTTCAAGCGTCTAGTTCCTTTTGCATTCTATCTGTACTGCTGTAACCCAAAAAACTATTAGGATGGTCGTAATTTTGTTACATTTCTTTTTGCACGTCAAATAAATTAGACAAAATACAGCTCCCTGTTTTGTGGAGTTTGTGTCAGTATATCAGTGTCTGTTAACTGCCTGACGATTTTTGGCCGAATGCCCAGGTACCTGAGCGCTTTGTGTAAGTAAACCGTTCTAATGTAACTAGTGTACTAGCTTATCTTCAGGCAACAACGTCAGTTTATGAAATCAGTAGGTTTCATGAGTTGTGCATCATTTTCTTGCAAGGCGTATTCAGTCGACGTTGCTGACGATTCCCAGCCGTCAAAAATGCTTCGCCCATGGCCCTGATTATTGCTAAAATTGAGTGCTTACTGAAAATCCATTTCAATCCTCCACAAGCAGTTTGTTTTCGAATCAACAACAAGTCGCCAAGAAAGTATATACAGTACCTATGGAAGACACAGAAGAGTCAAACTTGTTTCAATATAAACTAATCATTAAATCTGTAACGATTGGGCAAAGCATGCAGAGTGCGACAGTTTTCTACAACGCTTGGATTCATAAACAGGGCAATACAAGTTTTGATCCCGAAAGTTGTCAAGTTCGTCAAGTCAGATTTCAAAATATCGACTTTAGAGAATAAAACAAAGCTGGCCACTTCGTTACCCACATAATGATAAAATCTTGTAAATTTTCTGGCCCAGAATTAATAAAAAATAAAAAATGTATTGCCGCGAAATTTATTTTCGAAAAGATCAACCTACTGAGCCCTCGTACGAAACAAAACGGAGGACATTTACTTGTCCATTAGTTAACACAAAGAAACATGGCTTCACCAGTGGTATTCATGTGGGACAAGAAAAACACCAGAAAAATAAACGTTGAATTAACTTATCCGTAGTAAACAAAATAATTACTGAAAATTTCTCATTTCCGAAAGTCAAATTCGTAATATTGTAGATGTGGGAACTCCTTATCGTAATTGGTCAACTTTAGCACGTTTTTACTAAACAATCAAATTACAATACTTTACCGACAAATGAAATTCAAAAATCTACCTGACGGAATGTTTGTGGGCCGTCTAATCAATGTACCTTTTTGAAACTCCGTTTCGCATGTTTATATCTAGACAAACCTATGAATTCAATGTGTTTTAATCAAATATCGCCAACCGTAACAAACGGGTTGAACTTTTACTGCATTAACTTTATAACTAACGTTTTATTTCAACATTCTGGATGACCAATTATAATTTGCAAGCTATTATTAATGATTCATTACTTTATGATCAACCTTATTTTGAAGTGGGATGCCCAGTGTATTTTGAAAAACTTAAACAATTATTCATTCGAAGTTTGTTTGCATATTAAAGGTCAGATCATGTTTAAATCAACTGGATGCAATTTGCGCAATGTTGAAATGCTTTTGTCTTCATTTACTTTTCTGCCTGTAAAGCAAATCGTCTGTGATATATAAAAGCGCATGGCTTGATTTCTTAGTATAAAACCTTAAATAACACTTGTGGAGAGAGACACCGCGTATATGCGGGATTCCAAAGATGTATAACCTTGATATTCCCCTGTAACACTCATTATCGTTAACACTCTCCCCTTACCACATTGTGGTGAAATGACCGGTGAAAGTGATTGGGCTTATTGAGGCCCATGGCAGACCTGTACCTCGAAGGACACCTCTGAGGTTAGAAAAGACCTAACCGCGAACAATGAAAGTTTCGGTTGAATTCAAACCAGCTACAGAAACAATATGTCCGTACACGACAAACGCCCCACCAGACAAACTGCGAGTTCACGTCAGGAACTCGGAAACTTCACATTCGGAGTCTGTTATCCATCCGCTGGTTCGAAACCAGCCGACGCACTGATTTTACACAACTGGGTGTCTCTTTAATTTCCGCCATCTGCCCAACTACTCAGTTGTTGGTTTATCGACGAAAAACGTGAACCGAATGTTTCACGATAGAAGGTGACATCCTTCGGAGTAATATCTCCGTTTGCCTGTCTGAAGTGAGTGACATCATTTTGCAATAACGAAGCGAATTAAATTTGAACATCTGTGCAAACTTTCAACCGTACATTCTGAAAATGTAGAACTTTAACGTAGGTGGCAATTATGTCGCGAGGTGGGTGGTTAAATAACGGATATTCCCCTTGGATCTGCGCTGATTGATATCTTTATGGCCCCTCTTAGAAAGGAAACGTAAAATATCACAGGTTCAGCGCATCTGAAAAAATGATAACTGAATTTTAATTTTGCAGCTTATGGCTGAAAGAATCATGTTTACTCTACTCCCTCATATTTCAAAAGCTTCCAAAGGAATATTGAGGTTACTACGACCACTGAAGTAGACAACTGGTTGACAATCTGTCCACTCTGTTTGCCAGTTATAAATATGGCTGTCTTCATAGTGACACCTAACAATAAGAGACGTGCACTAGACAATTATTGTTATTTGGAAGTTTTGACAGAAGTTACGGACCATCGTAGGTCTGTGTGAATATTAAGTTACAGAGTACCTACCAATATTTTTGAACGATCATATACCTCAAAATCTTAATTTCATTAAATCGATTCATATTCCAAATGGCTGAACTTTTTGTTCTATCGGCAATAATAGAAAGTCTATCAAAGGCCGATCAACCCATAAATAATCCGCTCGCAGTTCGACGTACATGACCCTAAACTTCCGAGGGGGACGACGTTGTGCTTTCGATAAGATGACGACTGAGACCAGCATTGTACTGAACATATAGATCAGGTGCATTCAACAACACACCCTCAGCTCTGTGAATAGTCTCGATGATGACTGTTGCGAAGGCCAACCTTAAGTGGGTATTAACAGGCACATACGGAACATAGTACCTAGCTGTGTAGTGAGACAAGTACAAACTTGAACCCCAAAATTTATTCCTAGATGGCCTGTAAATATCCAAAATAGAGCAGCAGAAGTTACCTTAACAAAATCGTTGGTCGCAAAATGGCATTACCTGTTGTTTGCATGACTGCAAACAATTGCTCTTTAGCCCCTCTCTATCTGCTAACAAAACACGCTGAGAAATTGACACCTTTTTGTGTTCACATGGGTAACCAACAAATGACAAATTGTGTGGAGACTAATTATTACCGCTAAATTTGGCTACCTTAATTTATTCAGAGTTTAGTGTATTTTATGTTTTCTACTTTCTACTCTATCCACAGTTAGTTAACCTTTGGTTTTTTTGGATGAAATCAAAATATTTTGATTGACCAACGTCTCTCCACTTCACTTATTGGTAATTGAATGTGGGCGCCTCATTTGATCCAATTTGCGCGCCGCCCATTACAACTCCGCACCCACGTGACTGTCTATCCAGTTTTCTTGTGTATTGAAAATTATTTGAATATTCAGACACTTCACAGGCCTCTATGGCGAAGTTGTGATGGCCCATTAGGCATAATTTACTATTTCCCTTGCCCCCATTAAATCGTTTATCTATCTGGCTATCAGTTTGTCTAGCACACTAAAAATCGTGACTGAAAAACTATTGCTAGAACAGGCATCTTACAAAACTAATTTGAGGTTTTCGAGGTTGCCCATAAACGCTTCAAAACAATAACAGTCTTCAACATATAGCATAATACTGTTTATACGAACGTTTGTTGTAGTAAATATGTCTAACCACGGACACAGGTTTGTTCATGTAAGTAGAATGGCATTGGTAGGAGCCACTCGATCTTACTGATCATCTGAAAATGAAATACGCTGAACAGTTTGTGAATGAAACGAAGACGGTTTTTGGTTAAGAAAACATCGCCCAACGTTAAAGTCTACTGAGATGAGTACTGCTGCCACCGATAAAGACATTTAAATAGAATTAACATGAAACAGAATGAGATACATAGAGGGTTGATGTTGAGGTGTTCATGATAACAGCACAACCAGTTAATCTTAACAAATGTGCCGATTAAGTTATGATATAAGCATCTTTATTAAGATAATGCCTCCATATTGAACAGTTACTGATCGAGACGTCCTTTCTGTACAGTCGACTGCCATTTGTGACGTAACTTTGCCAAAATGATCACTTGGGTTTTCTTTTGTGGTTAACAAGAGGGGTTTTACGGTGGGTAACTAGGTGTTTGATTACTTTCAACATGAGGATTCATCCATTCCTAACGTGCATGTACTTAATTAAGAGTTAGCTTAATGTTCCAGCTTTTTAACGACAGTAAATTCCTGTCCACATGATCATCCAGTAAGTTCCGAGTGGCTTTGCCTCGCTTGATTAGTGCAAATAAGTGTGCAGTAAATTATTGTCCGACTTGTCTAATCAGCTCAGTGTAAGTGTTTCGGTTAATTGAAAACCGACAACTAAATTTACTTCGTTAAAAACTTTAATGAGTTCCCTCAATTAAACTAGGTTTGTTGATCTATGACTCTCGATATACTTCGTCAGACTATCCACTAGATCTTCAAAATGGTAGCTATTGAACCCACTCTCTGAGAACAGTTCATTGCTGTTGCTCATTCCTTTCCCCAGATATCCAATGTTGTGCTGATGGAACATTAACTTAAGAAGTGCAGACAGACCAACATCACAAACATAACCATCAAAAACAACGGCGACTCGTAAGTGGGTCTGGAACCTTTTTAGACAAAGTTCTATGACTCCAATAGCCAGAACCGATCTTTACTGACTCAAGAAAAGTGGTCTTCGCAGTCAGTTGAGAATACCCACATTTTTCTTCTCTGATGCGTGAATCGAACTATATTCGCCTGAATAGATCCGTGAACCAGACAGGAAATAAGAATGCGTCGCCTGATAGAGTTAATTGCATATCACATGCACCTACATCGAGTTGTCATAAAGTATCCGTTATCAGGAAATCTTACAATTGTCATATGTTTATTTGATAAACTGACTAGAAGATAACGTATGAAAAATGCTAGGAAAGGAACAGGTAACTGACTTTCACTATCATCTCTAAGAAACTAACCTCAGCGTAATCGATAATCAATTATCGATTCCGTTCAACTAAAAGCAGACAAGCGGATTCAGTAATTTGTAACATACCGATGACCAAAGTGTTCGTTATATAAACAATATACATTCTCTAGTGCTAAATTTTTAATCAAAGTCTAAGCTTTATTTGATCCACCAGTAGGACTTGTATTCACCGTAAAATATCTTATCTATCACCTACCCTGTGAACTCAGCTTAGGGCTTATAATGCTTTTTGCTCAACAGTTCCTCTAATGTAATCCGATGTTAGCCGCTTCCTAAATGAACAAGATATATTATACCTTCTGTTCTGGCTTCTCTGCGAGAAAGCAGAACGGGGAATATGTCAGTGGGTTTCAGCAATAACCTTAAAACTTATGTAGAAGAGTACTCGTTGTATATGAACATGCAATTTGTTCGTTACTTTGAATATAAGTGAAACACAAATTTTTAGAAATTGTATCATAAAAATAAACCAAGCGACCATACCATGTGTCATTATTACCAGTCACTAGCGATACAATTCCAATGATTAACAACAACATGCTGATGGATTCCGGAGTGAGCCGTTTCAGAACTCTCGTTGAAACAGTCACCTTACACATTGGGTTCACAGGGTAACTAAATTCAAAAGTGGGATGCATTAAATCCGGATGAGTACTCAAATTTTCATCTGCACAATGTTTACCGTGCTTGGAAGTTCTGTTTCTCCTGCTGCTTCATATCAAGCTGCAGTTCAGATTTCTTGGAATTGGATTCCATTTAATTTGTTATTACGACGACTGTTTTCCCTGATAGTTACCCATAAGTAACGTCAACCGTTTTCGCTTTGAGTGGCTCATCAACTGGGCAGATATAAGGTACAAAAATAATGCGTTACCTTGCAACTGTGTGATATTCCTTACCGATTCCTGTTAACCAGAAACGTTTAGGAGTCGTCTCGAAGAGGAAGGAAGTACTTCATAGTTGGCGAACAATACAGTTTGTGCGATTATGCCAGCTCACTTATTTTGATGTACAGACAAACCATCACGTATATTCCGAACCGGTGAACAGACGACGTCCAAACTTGAAATGGGCATGGTATTATCTGGCGATGAATGTTTGTTTCAATGTCGACTCGTAAACAAATCGATGGAGGATGAAGCTAGATAGTATAATACGAACAAAACACATAGGCCAACAATCCGAATCCAGGCAGTTTACTGCCGTTTAAAAGGCTTATGACCACTAGGTCAAAGATTCACTGACGAGTACTAATGTTGCACGGATGGAATTTATTCATGAATACACACGTGGTTTTCAAACTTGGGCGACGCGGTAAAAATAAATGTACGAGCCCAGCAATTCAAGTTAATAACTACACTCTTTCCATAAACTGTACATCGATCTCTATGGGTGTACCATGATAGTACAATCTACGGTTTTGAGATTTGCATAAAATGTTGTAATAAATAAATTTTCCTGATCAGAATTTCCTTTTTGTTTATACATGGTCGGCGTACTGAGATCCCTAAGGTAAAAATGTTTTACTACTGATTACTCACTGCCTGTGAACCCATACAAGATGAAAACGTTTACAAATGTTCGCTTTCTAAATTGCGGTTTAACCTTCCAATGATACGTAATCAAACAAGAAATTTCTGGAGTGATTACGGAACTTGAGACAATAACCATCGAGTGTACCACAACCAACTAACCTTTAATGCTGGCTTGACTTTTCAGCCTAAACGCATCTCAGTCTTTCGTTGTTTGTGCTCAAAAACAACCACGCCTATTCCAAATATATCTACAGCTTTTGTCTTATATCTCAGAAACGGTGAGGTCCGTAGTCCAAAGCAGACTTAAAGCACGGTGTGACTTACTTTCTAAATAAACTGAACGTGAGATAGACAGTAAAACTAGTTTGTAGGTTAACACTTATCCGTAAGTTTACCATTCCTCGTTAACATTACAGTATGGTTTACTGGAAACACATATGGAATGATTAAAAACATACCGTTTGCTAAGACTAAAGTTGGCAACAAATATTTACTTTCTACAATAGTGCTCAACAATTTTCTCCAAGTCAATAATTACGTTGAATTGTTTTTTACTTATGCCAAACTCTTCATTGATCAATTCTCGGAAGCACGTGCTTTATCAGGCAGTAAATTGGAGTGACAAATACTTCTACCAGAACACACTCGAATCAGTACAATTTGTGATTGCAGCTTTGCGCTCTTATTGGATTTTCCGGAAAACCCAGGAAAAGTGACAATATTTGGCTGGATAAGTTTGTATGAAGGTTTAAATGTTACCGGTCAGATAATTATTTTTTCAAACATAACGCGCCAATTAACTTTTTTGTTTGGTATTCGTTTTTGGGTAAAACACGTCATTTGGACACCATGTTATACACATCCGGCAAAATGTACGTTTTCCTTTGGAAAGTGTGTCCTCCTTACTTCCAGCCTGCAGTTGTTTAAAGTTTAAACGGTCTATAACTTCGTCTTAATAAGTCAGTCCTTAAAGAATTTTGATCCCTGAATGTCTCAAATTGGAGATCGCTTAGTTTACTATCCAATGAAAATGTATTTCATCATGGTTCATGTTTGTTCTGGAATCGTTCGGAATGTGTCACGTTTTGCTTTTCACTAAATTGAGTGCCAGAGTTGCTTAAACCCATTTTAGGCACTTGTATTACGAGCGGTGGAATTTTGGATCTTTGTGTAATGATGGTACCAGCAGTGTTCTGTTCGCTTCACAAAATATATTTCATGTTTATTGTTCCATCAATAGCAAACGCCATCAACAAATTATGCACTCGACCGCATACACCTCAAAACAAACGCCCAACATTTTTTAAACTAATGTTGATCTGAAAGAGGCATCCGATTAGTGTAGTTTATTGATACTGCTTGTTGTACCAGTGACTGTAAATAAATGTGTTAACTATTAATCGAAATGGTTGCTTGTACAACAACTGGTGAGCGACTTCAGTAACCATCGTCTGTCCTTTGTGGTAAGATAATTCCAGAAGGGTAGTGTACTTGAATATCTACATTACAAAAAATGGGGAGTTGGAGTTGACTCGTGTCGGTTGTCCATGGTTTCTTGTTTTTTGTCCGGGTTTTTTCAACAAACCGGTCCTCCAAACGATTTCGCAAAAATGGAGACGTTTCGGACTTAGAGCTTTCATCGAACGAAGGAGCCTTCTATAAGTGGAATCATGACCGAACCGAATACGGGTCTAGTGCATTGGGGAAGGAAACGTTTCGGTAGCCAAATGGAAAAAATCACAAATGGTTTTACCCTCGTCGCAATAAGAATCACTAAAATGCATCAATTCCTTGGTGAAAAACACTTACATGTAACCAAGGTAAACTGCAACAAAACCGACCAATGAACCTAGTTTCAGGCTTATCAAGCAAGGTTTCTGTTTGCTAGGCCAGTCTACACTAACAAACCGCAAAGTGATATTGGAAGATGTGACCGATTATTTGATGGTGATGTAAATGTCAGTGGGTTGGGGATAACACAAGCTTTTGAATTACTACGAATAGTTACTCAATAAGGTTTTTTTCAGTATGAAACAAAGAACCCGCTTTCAGAAAGTGTGTATCAGACACCATCATCAAACATAGGTGTGCTTTTACTTCAACACGTCTTACAAAGTAGACTCGTCTTACTAACTTCACTGCAATAATGTCCATAGGAACTCATGAAATGAGTTTAGACTTCCATCAAAGAAGCGCATGTGGGCAACATGGAACTTTGTTCTACTAACAATATATGCCAGTTTGCGGAGTATCGTACTAGTCGTTTACACCAACAAACGTGTTGTTCAAGTGTAACCTGTAGCCAGCTAACTGAAAATACCCGTTCCCATTTCATTCCCTACACCCCTGCCGCCTCCAATAATACAGCTCCCCTGACATACAGGCCCGTTAATAAGATCCGTGGCTTCATTATCTAACAATAACTCTGCATAATCACATCAATCTCGCAGAAGCACTCTGCATTTTAAGGCAACAAAGCAAATACCAAATGATTTAACAGAACGCACAATTGCGTTTAACGTTGTTTGTTCTGCTTGGAAACTGTCGAACAGCAACACCTTATTGTCGGCATGATCAACATCAGTCAGTCTTCCACCAGATAGGGGGTCCACGCCGGCATTTTGTGATTGCCACAGACAATCCGCCATTATATCGTTCATCATAAAATTAAACAAACATGGTAAAAATGGACAGCTTTGACGTATGTCGTTCATTGAGATGAAACTGTCATACAGTTCACTGTTAACTTGAGCTGAAGTATGGAAATAAAGCGCCGACAGTATATTCGCGTACTTGGTCAGTACACCCCTGCGTGTTAGCGACTCTAAAAGTGTAGATCGATCCACCGAATTGAACGCACCTTTATAGTCGAGGTACACGGTGATTGTTGACCGGCGGTATGCATGACGTTGCTCCAAAATTTGACGAAGGTTAAAAATATGATCCATACATCCCTGCCCATGAAGGAACCCTGCCTGTTCTTTCCTGATATTTACCTCCCGGACTGCAGTGAGTCGATGAAGTATAATGGTTGTCAGAACCCTTAAAATGACTTGGTTCAAGCTAATTCCTGTATGGTTTTCACAAAAACCCCGGACTCCTACCTCGAATATAAAATCTATTAGCACGTGACCTCAGCATCCAGGGATGGTCTCCGTCATCCACACGAGTTGGACCAAATGAGTCAAGGACTCTACTAACGACTTTCCACCTTCTTTGAAAACCGTCGGTACGAGATTATCTGAACTGTTACGTCTTGGGAGCTGAAATGCGATTGCAAACCTTAGTTTTAGTTGGTGGTTCTGATTCTATCTACCGAGGTGCTACAGTATAACTTCGCGACCGTAACCCAGCAGAGGCGAAAGGCTGGTTAAATCGACCCTCTAAGAGTTCCGCTCACTGCTTTAACTTTCCAGACTTATTTCGGATGAGTGTACCATCTACCTTGCTGATAGCTTCACTAACAGATGGTAGTCTGGGGTCACTAGAATAGATAAGCTTGAACATTATGCCGGCGTTCCCTGAAACAAAAAAGGGTTTTCCATTCTGTAAACTCTCCCCTTCAACCAAGCCTCACGATCGGTGATTAGGCTATGTTTCAGCTTTCTTAAGTGTTCCGTGTGGTTTGTACAAACTCAAGAGTTTATTTTCAACCTATTAACCACCGTAGTCCATGATTCTTAAATGGCCTGGGATATTTCGGTTCGGTTAATGTTAGAATCTTCAAGGTAAGAATTACTAAGTCGGCTTACTAAGCTGGGTTATCACTTATGCTTTGTCGACAATATAGCCAGTTTCTCAATAGCCAGTCGTTGCTGTCGATGGGGTCTTTGCCCAGCAAAAGTAAAAACGAAACGACGACAACATGTGATCTAAATCCAAATGAGTGCTCCGCCGACTGTTCTGAATCGAACTACGCCACCTACAACTAATAGGTATGTGGTCTATTAGAGACCGGGACTGATTCAACGATGGAGGACGCCAGGTATAACAACGACGCACACTACGTTATAAATTAGTACTGGCTAAAAATGGATTATACTCGGCGTGCAGTTGCAACAGCCGCTCGTCATTGTCTGACAGATATAATACCATCCCAAATCCACCACCTAAATGAGGCTCCAACCCACCAAGGCGGCCAACCTGGGCGCTCATCTCCAGCCAAAATGTCCATATCAGAACCATGTGTTGGCCAAAAAGGATGGTCAGATGTGAATAACAAGCGTTCTTGACACCGCGTCACTACATTGATTCACAGCACAAATACACAAAGTGGAAAGATTTCTGAAGATTTCGCAGCTAGAGCTGAGCTTAGTAGATTCTGCCGAATGGACGGCACAAATGCTACTGCTAACTGGGGTTGAATCTACCAATTCGGTTACAGCCGTCTTGTTGAAGACTATACCTACCCCAGCCTAATCTGCATCGGCTGCCGTGGGGTCACTCGGGCTGTAAACTTCATGTCAGGTAGACAGTGCGTGTGTTCCCGGTTCTATGCGTTAACTAATATCTTTGATTCTAGTCTCCAAAATTCAGCAGACATGGACATTCAGCGAGTCTAGTGTTTGTACGAGGGCGGCCTGTTGACCTATCTGTTTTAGTGTATGAACGTTGAGAGCACCTACATTAATTTGCATTCTACGTCTAAGCAATTGACGACAGTCGTTTTAGGCCACATGGCAACATACAGGAATTACCAGTACAAGGTTACCATCGTCAGCTTTATCCATTTTGGGACCTGCCGAACAACTACTAGAAAAGAGAATCGATGATGGGGCCTGAAAGCTAAATCTCATAGAACAGTGCGTGAGGGGTCAGTAGTAGCATGTTTCAATCTATTCATTCTGTTGTTTGCAACAGATAGGCTGACCAGGTTTTTAATGCAGAATGCCGATGAGGTTTGAAATTATCGGTGTTGGGATTATTCATGATTGTATGTAGGCAGGGATACCGACAGGACGCCTAGACCTAGACAGAAGAACCATTAGGGTTCTCAACTGATGTCTTTGGCTCAAAGGTGTGTACCGCAAGGCAGCGGGTGTTTGGCAATGTAACTGAACTGGTATTTTTTCCGGGAAAAGATGCTAGCCCTCTTCTAACCCCTAACTTTGAGTATCAAGAGGCTGTTTTTCCAAACCTGTACTTACTGGTCTACCTGCAATGAGTTACCCTGCCGGCATGATTGTCACTCTGACCAGTTTGCCCAGTACGTCAGTAAGATGCTCAAGTCGTCACTCTATACAAGGATCCAATCTGGTGTTGACGTAGTGCCTAGGCTGAAACATACTACCAGTGAAGTTTGCAACAGAATCACGAGTAAACAAAGTTAGGACATCGGACAAAAGTTTTACATAGCCTGATATCTAAACTTTTTACATGTTCAAGTTTAAGTTTACATTTTTCACTTCTTTTCATCAGTATTTGTCCACCATATGTACAAATGGGCATGTAGAACAGTTGGTAGACGGTCACTTAGGTATCTCAGCACTTTATGCGCTCTCCGCAGCCACCAATCTTCAGTTACGAACTCCCATGATCGATAGTATTCTACTAATGGTAGACTTTACCTGAACCATCAATCACGAACCCAGATGCGCTTTCAAGTCACATTTATGACTAAGGTCAACAAGCTTGAAAAGCCTTTAAGCACGCACGAATTATTCTTTCGTGCATCTCAGACCAAATGCCACCCATGGAACAACGCAGTTTTTCGCAAAACTGCACGAAATATCATTCCGCCTAAAAATTTATGATGGTTGAAAAATTGTGATAGTACAAGTTTTGTCAAACGAAATCCAATATCTGCATTTTGTGAAGTAGCATGCTCGATCGAAATTTCCAAACTACACCAGTCTAACGAATGACAAAAATCGGAAGCTCGTTCAAGTGTTTCCGGTGAATTTGGGTCACTACGGATTTTAAACGGCATTGATTGAACATCTACATATTTTTACAACTTTCTCAATCCCAAAGACATTTCATTCATCCCCTTTTGAAGAGAGACAGCAAGTAAGAGTTCCGCTGCTGCTACACCTCGCCAGTAGCGCAAAGTCTCCCCTAGGAAATTATCCTGGTGGTGTTAATATAGTTAGAAACTACGTAGCGATTTCGTAACCTTTATGTGAGTGTTTCACGTTGATAACTAACTGGTTACAAACGAACAAAATAAACATTAGAAACGTTTACAGTAGATAATCTACTCGTACCGAATGTTAATTAACGGGAATGATCATGGGATTTGTAGTTCTGGACAAGAATTGTGTAAGTGCCTTCGAAGAACTGGTGAATCGATTGAGAATAACACAACGTTATGAGCAAGTTTTAGTACCCCACGTTTCGAGCACCTCGGGTGGCCTTCTTCAGGAGTGTTGTAATTGAAATCCCGCTAAAAAATGAACAGAGGTCACGTGAGATTTGCCATCATTAGGTCATTCTGTGCTGCATCTGAATTGGTTGGTCGAATAGTTTACTCATTAAATGGGGTCGAGATTGATACAGATAAGATGCATCCGCAAAAATGCAAACAGGGTTTCATTATCGATGTGGTTTGTGCAAGCTTGTTGGGTATAAATTGTGAGAGCTTCAGCACAGTATCGCTCCGCATAAAAAGGGAAACCCTTTTGAATCACACAGGCCTGATCAAAACACAGGTTGTGATTCGCAGACAGTGCAATTTAATATGACGGCCGAATCTTCTTCTAGCTACTGAAGTTGGTGTGCGTCATTAGGAGGAAGCCGCGTATGTCTATTGGTTTCGGCAACACGTACTTCTAGTTGTTTGCTTGTCTCTCCTTTGTCCCTAGCACTGCAATCACCGCATTTGATTTCGTAAAGGCAATCTGTCTGATCCGAAATACGGTCCGGATAGCATACTCAGAAAGAATGAGGCGAGTTTTTTCAGGTATTCGTTCACGATACGGTAATTGCACAGTAAACTTGAAAATTCTGGTCGTTTTGGTCTCCTCCTCAGTTGACATGCGCTTAATTGCGTTCTCAATAAATGCGTTCAGATATTGATGAGCAACTAACATTTCTTTAATATCGGAAATTTTGTTGCTTTGGAGAGTTATTTGATGACCGTTTTCCTCATACCAATTGAATGGGACGAGTTGAGGTTGAGATACCGACCAGAATGGGTTGGTTTGCAAGACATAAAAACCTGAACTCTCTGCTACTCATGAACATTGACTAGACAGTCCAGAAAACCGAATGAACTTTCAGTGGTTTCAGTTTCTACCGTGAATACAATTCCATTACATCTTGAGTTAAAAAACTGAAGGAACTGGCTGCCAGTGATATATTTCAAGAGTACGAAGTTGACATTCACTTACCGCCACCAAATTCATGGAGGGCAAAAAATTCACTGATCGCTTATGCATCTAGATACCCGAAGAAAATAATGGCTAATGCAAGTAGATCAGGAGAATCCAGAAGTAAAATATCGGTATATTTGTGAGAAATTTTTTTGAATGTGAGAAAGTTTGCATGCAAACAGAGTTCACAACCAGGTACGATTTCGGAGGGCAATAAATTAGTGCATGCACTGAGAAAGTAAGTACTTTCTGACAAGTTTAATGATAACATCACTGCCATGTTTTATCTGCACATTAATGTAGAGGTCACATCGAAACTAAGAAAATTCTCGTCACTTACTACTGTCAGGTGTACAAATTTGTTGATACAATCAAACGAACATTCAACGTCGCCTATCAACTTGTTTTGCAACGACTTGATTATACGCCTAATAAACTCGGCCAGCTGATAAGCTTGCAATGTGATTTCGATTACAACACTCCTGAGGGAGGCCACCCGAAGGGGATGAAACATGAAGTATTACAACTTGCTCGTGACGTTGTGATATCCTCAATCGATTTACAATTAACGTGCTAGACACGAAGCTCAAAGTGTTTGACTTCATCTATACCAAACTTGGTACGGATTTCTTGAATCCGAAGAACTTCGTGGAATGGCGATATTCGCACCTATTTCTTAGTTGAAAAAATAATGTGGCCTTTTTAACGCATTAATTTGTAGTTTGTGTTGCCTGTGGCATGAGAAATAAACAAGCACACAGGTCTGCAGGGGCAAACTTAAGCGTCTAATTTATAAACACAATCCGATGGAGAGTAGACCGTTAATCATACGTGGCTGCAGACACTGTTTATGATCGTGATAATACATAAGCACCAAGTACATCCGAAAACGGAATTTTAAAACCCTACTTCAAAAATAGAAGCAAGCAAAAGAACACTGCAGTTTTCTGGTTCCCGATCACGTTGTTTTGCACGAACGACAGATCTGCCAAACCACATTTAAGCACGCTTATTTTCCTCTGTAGGATTTGAGAGAATCACTCACAAGCCTTTTCTCAAGTCAGGTCATGCTGACGGTTCAGTAGAGAACCTTATTTGACGTTCATATATATTATTTTCAGTTTACTGACTCTCGATAGCGGAGAAAAACTGCGTACATAAGAATTTGAGACACAAAGTAACACATGCCCTGAAAAGGTAACTTCGACGAAATTCTACAGACGGTTGTTTCTTCCAGTTGGTTGAGTTTCGTTGCACCGTTTAACACCACTGATTTTCCGGTCAACAGAGATAGCCTTGTTGTGCGCATGACTACTCACCAAACTAATAGGTTCTTGTCTATATTTTACTAGTGTTTGTTAAAGCACACAACTGTCAGAACAAATTATGTGCGATTGCGGGGGGTCAACGGTTCCTCAAATGTTCAGTCGAAAGAGCGTATCTCAGACTTCTGCTTTTTACTCTTAGTTAGACTGAAATGATTATCTTTCTACGCCGTGATGTCATTAACGTTTACTCACTAAGCTGAGAATAACTTGTTGTCCATTAACATAGTATGAAAATCTCCTACAAACGGGTAGCCTAAATATTTAGCGGTACCTTTTTTACAATCACTCGTCTTATCATTTCCAGGGTGTTTATCGTCATTCATGCGCAAACTGTTTATAATAACAGTTTTTCAGTCGATGGGTGAATTAGACTTGCAATCGATTGATTGCTTGATTTTATCATTTCATCCCAAATGTATCCAAATTAGAAGACTTTCAAGACCAGGTCATTGCACTCCTGCGGTCATTACCGTTTCAAGTGGTCCGGTAGATGGATCGTACAAACTGGCCAAAAATACAAAATACAAAATTGATTTTCCGTACAGGCAGTTTTACGGAAAATCGTTTTTTAAAATAAGTAAAATGTGTTTTGGAAAAATCATTTTTCCAACAGTCTTCACATTTATGGTTGTTAACATTTATCCTGACTGTGAGAATGATGTTTGTGGTAATGTGATAACTTGTGTCACCATGATTAAAGGTGGCATCAAGAAAACGGACTACACGTTCCAAGCTATTATACAACTAGCTGCGTGTACTCTGATTCGCGATTTCCAATGAAGCAAGCTCCAAGTTTTACAGAATTACGTAATGCAATATGTCGAACGCTATAGTAATCATTAGGATAACAGTAGCGTCTCACCAAAAGTTTAATAAATATCCCCCACATCGCGTTTACAACAGTGAACTCGGGACCAACCGGTAATCGATGAAGAATGAAAGTTGAAGTGCAACAACAGATTTTTGTAATCAATTTGTTTAAGGTGTACTGACCACTAAGCATGTTGATTGGTACCGGAAGTATGGCACAAATGAAGGACGAACCAGCTTACGACTCACTTGGTTACTCTATATTAGACGAAATATTTAACAGGCCTTCTGGCAACATCGTGCGCATTATATCATACCTGTATGTCGTATTGTGCTGTATGTTAAGAGAATAAGTTGCCCATGTTGACCCCGGAGGTATCTTGAGAACAAGATCATATATCAAATCTGCTCAATTTTCTTTGAGCGCGGCATTTTCGACCAACAGACCTGACTGCGACGTATTACCTGGTTGAAGTGATACTAAGTCACATGAGTACATTCTGAATAACCTCCAGGTGGGTTTCTGACTTAGCTACAATACTTGAATATAGGTGAAAATGATATTGTAATAATGGGTGACATGTTTTTAAAACAGACGGAACGAACTGCGATGAATGAGACTGGTATTCAATGTCGTGCTCCACTGTGAAGTTTTCCAATTGATTTCATCCATCTAACTCTCAAGGTTCCAAAACACTTTATTCATAATCTGAAATGATTGAAACCGAAGTTTTGTTTCCAATTCAATTATTTTTTGTAGTTTGCTTAACCTTAATATATTCAAATTGAAGGCTATTATATTTCCAGTTGGCATTTCACAACTCTAATCACGACAGACTTGTCAAGATTATAGTATCACATATTTTGGCAACTGTTGCACTAACTTGATAAATAGCTTTAACACGAAACACTTGCTCTAGTTGTCAGCCGAATGAGGTTTCATTTTGGCTAATTGATCAAAGTACGCCAGGTATAAGTTGTCCTACATTTTCAACCCACAGTACTAAGGAAACAGCTCGCTGTACCTGGCAACCCCCTGTTTCACAGCAGCGATCGAGAGGATCTTCAAAACCACAGGTGTGGAAATAATTGCAGGTGATAACAGCCATCGCTCTTATGAGTGAAAGAATTAACTGATACATTTTTCTTTCAGTGTAAACTCAGCATTCGCCTGTCATAGCAGAGAGAAATAACAGAACGGTTCGAACAAGAATAACTCGATCGATTCCTACAAGGTTGGCGGAAAAAAGCCTCCACAATGCCACTTTTAAAGAGTGGCTTGTTCGTCATCTATTGGGCATCAGCTAAAAAGAGATAAACGCACGCCCTCGGAGTCGTCGGTATCAGGAACTGGGCGTTGTAGAAATTAATGATTGTTCAGATTTACGAAGGCACGTATTGCTAATATTCATCGGGAGTATTTGCACTTAAAAATCGGTTTTACTTACGTGAATTTAACGTTCTTTTATTCAGCATTTAATGGGTGTACATTAATTTCTTTATTGTTCGTAGCTTTTTGTAATTTATCGTAAATTCTATCATGGTTGCTCTGCACATACCGCGATGGGTGAGAGGTGAGAATTAGGTTTATTCCAAAATGTTTATTTCTGATAGAAAGTCAAGGAACAGGTCTACGAGAGTTTTACAATGTGAGACTATTTACCAAGCATCCAATCACATCGTTCATCCACGTGCTTTTTGTAATTTTCATGCAACAGATTCATTTCATTCTCAGCTATTATATTTTCTCCTTTGAAGCAAAAACTGAACTTCTTCTGCGACAGATAAAGGTACATTTTTGAAAAATTGGCGCTAACACACGTTAAGTTAACGGTTTAAATTTCCGCGATTATCCAAACACTTACCACATGGATAAATGCCACATTCGAATACAGTGTGTTCCTCTGCAACCACAAACATCTGTGTCAGAATATAAAATGTTGTCGATACAGAACTGTTTATTTAGAAGTCCACTTTCCGTAAGAAGCTGACTTGTAGACGCGCATATGAAGTTTTTCGCAATCTCATGAACATGGAAAAAACGAATACGTCAATACACATATTGGTATACATTAAAATGATAGATCTAAGGTGATGGATACTGCTTCCGACGTTCGAAATATACAGTGGAGATCGCTGTCAGACATGTTTTTATCCCAAATGTTCTACCCTATGTGTGTGCTGTCAAGTTCGATATGAAATATACCCCCAGAAGACTCGGTGTGAATAACCGTTCACTCTCACTGTTGCCGGACAGCCAGTTCAATATGAATAAAGGTCGTCTAATTAATCATACGTTTGCTACTGAATCTTGCACTTGTGCCCTAGGGCAGGAAATTTCGTCAATGGAGTGATAACCTTGCCTAACTTGGCTGTTCGGTTAGTTAGTCGGTTGTCCGCTTTGTTTGTTTATCAGTGCGTGTTTCAAATTGTTTGATGGTTTGATTGTATGACACTGTCGAAGACAGCTTTGCTTAGCAATAAGGACAGACAAACGAAATAGAGCTTGAATAAAGAAATCAGAAGACCAGTTTTGCAAGGCAGTAGTGCTATTTTCTGTGTTCTCGTCAGTCGCTACTCCCAACAGCGCTGAACGTCAGAAAAATTTTAATGAATTAAGCTGATAAATCAAGTCAATCTTTAAACTAGTCTCTCAATGGTCAGAACCATGGCAGACGAAGGCGCAAGGTCAACAGCTCTTGCACACAGATGACTGGCTTGTTACGCATGATAATCAGCGTCTCGAGTGACTTAAGGATGGTAGTTTTGTAATGACACATTAACCCATGAGAAGCGTTTGTTTGGCCAACCACGTGACCGGTCTCCAGCAGCTTTTATCCTAAAACCTTCTGATCCTTGCTTTGCACAGGCAAAATTAAAGTCACTTTGTACAATCTCGGACACTCTAATGATTCGCACAACAAGTCCATTTCAGATGAACTGGCAAAACTGTTGAAAGCTTAAATGAAGTATTTCCCACTGTTGGCAACCATGTCGACTGTCTCGTGCATTCAATTCTCAAACTTCTCTGTCAGACCATCAAATATCGTCTACTTTCTAAACCTTACAGGACACCTGTTCCAGGTATTAGTCGAATTTCAGCTTGAATACGTTGACTCTAGTACAGATATTTGTTTTTTTTCCGTTTGTTTTAATCAAACTAATCGACCTTTTGGAAGCGCTGATTTTCCCTCTTTAAACACAAATATAACACCTAGTTCCATAACCAGCCTTAACCAACAACATCCAAAGTCCCCAGTTGCAGTCTCGGCACCTTCTCAAGTAAATGCGTCACTCACTAGGTTTACTTTGAAATAGCTGTGCAAGACAACCCTTTTAATGGTAGGGAACCTGGCTTTTCCCTCTCCAAATTCCAGCTGTCTGTACAGGCAGAGTGATATCGCAAATTGCTCGAGTGATCGTGGGAAAGTGTAGTCTCAGGTATGAGATCATTTTTGTTTAATGCTTGAAGAAAGGTTTGGCAAATTAGAGTTTACGGTGTATAACGTGATATTCATAAGAATACTTAGACATTACCATTAAGTAACACTCGCATTATTTGACCCCGTATGGTCAGCTGCAGCGCCATACGTTTTTGAAGGGTCAGCCTGATACCAACGATTTACTTACAGACTTTTGTTAACACTGATATGTAACCACAGTAAACACCTAATTTTGCGGCAAAACTTTTACCATGCTGCTTTTGTTCAGCGCGCCATACATATTATCGGAACTACCTGTCAGATGCGACATTCACAACGTTAACAGTGTTAACCTGAAGCTATGTAAAATGGTTTCACCTATCACAAGGTAAGCTGACGCATTAATTATCACCACAAAACCCGCAAGTGAAATTTGGATTCAGCCTGCTACATGCTAATGAGACCACAAGTAGGTTTTCTTTTATGCTAGTGAAGCAATGAAAATCGTCCATCAACGAGGTGTCAATATTCGAATAATTTACTAGATTTTTTTCAACTACCGAACTACAGTCAACACTCCCCGTTCATGAACTTCAAGGAGAATTCGTCTGATGAGATTGGCGCGGATGGATGGTTAATCGTAACTAATTTTTGTACTAGCCGAACACTACAGTGTCTAAAAAGCTGGACAATCAGGATAATTTGATATACTGTGGCCAATGAAAATGGATGTAAGAACAAACCAGACATAAGCTGTAAGAAAAGCACATAACATGGGGTGTTCATAAGAAGTAGGATCGTTCATCCAGTACAAGCGGTATTTGGTGGTAGAGGTCTCAAGAAATGTAGCTCAGGAATGCTTTCTCAATGTTTGCTTGCAACAGGCAACATCTGTATCCTCCTTGAATAAGTACCACAAGATACCTCTGGTAAAGACAATATCATGTCACTCGAACGGGACTGCTATATGGTGTGACCCTCTTTGATTGGCAGACATAAAATTTCGAGTCCTCAAAACCGGAATTCATGGGAATGGCTTGCTTAAAGAACATAACGCCGACAATGAAAATAGTTTGGCAATAGGATGTGTGCTGATTCGAAAACATTATATTTCACACGGAAAGTTAGAACTAGTGTTTCCTGATAGAAAGTGGAACGCATGGTCATACATTTGGATAGTTCTATCTAACTGCTTTTACACTTGAAGCAATAGAGCGATAGACTTTTGGTGATTCGTGATGATATCTGAAGCAAAATGGCGGCACAATAAACAGCCTGATAACCTAACTTCCGGGTCTTCGTATTGACTCAAACGAGCATATACAGCTGTGATCCAGACGTGGGCCACGTAACAACCAAGGATGTCAGAAAGAGGATCAAATAAAAACACATTTCAACCTGGATGAGAACAACTGAATTAGGTACAGGCTGCCAAATAAAATTACTGTCATCAGTGGATATCGCAAACCCTCTTAAATTTATGATATGATATATTAATTGGCTAGGTTTCAAAACTGTGTCAACGCTTACTCCCACAAATTCCATTATCTCGCACTGTACTGAAGAATTTTGCCAAGAAGTCTTAGTTGTATGCAAAACTGTCAATTTTTAATCTCCTAGTTAAATGTCCATTGATATTTGCGAATCTGTCAAGGTGATAGCCAAAAAGTGTACACTTCTTCACTGGTGAGGCAGGTTGGATAAACAAAGTCAAGAATTTTCTATTCCCACACAGTTTACACGTTTTTCCGAATTAAATCAACTTTTTTGTCATTCGTTTTGATCACTTCGTATGACTTTCTTCAAAAAAGGTTTTTATATGAAGCAATCTAACCTGGGCCAAATCTGTTACATTTCAGACAGGTGGGCGAAGATTTTGTCGGATTTGATCGATTGAAACAGATATTCGTTCTAACTTTCTTCTTTAAGAGCAGTTAACATGGGTTTAAAAGTCAAATGGTGAAAAATATTCACACAAATTCTTTTTTATATTTCTTTTATAGTAACCCTCCATAAGAATCTGGTTGACTATTCCTCTGTTAAACGGAACAAACTGATATTAACTTGTGGCTATAGAAATAAGCTTTTTCTATCAGCCCCGGTTATCTGTTATTTGGTGTGATTCGTTTATTTATTTCCACAGCATTTTGTTCAGTATTTTCCCGTGCAAAATCGCACTGTGTTAAACGTATGTAATTAACAAAACTGATTGGAATCAACAAACACATATCAAGCCAACCAGAAAACCCAATCATCCCAGATGTGATTCAGCTACTGTCTTCATAGCCCAAGCTTACAGCTGTAATACATCAGCTTGTAAACCAACAAAATCGACGAGGATAGGATACTCAAAGTTATGGATACAAGGACCAATTCACAAGTTCGTTGATATGCCAGGGTGTTCACTAAATGGAAACCTGAGCCTAAAATGTAAATATAAACACTACAGTTGATGCTGAATTTTGGGCAGCATTTTCTTAAGAATTTTCCTCATCGCACATTTCATTTTTCTTCTGAACTTTTGGATTATACTTTCCCTACTTTTATTCTGTCAGCCGGTAATCGGTGATGTCTGTTTACCTGTTTGCCACCAAAATGTTTCTGCTGATATGTATTTTATCAAGCAGCTCATTCTAACGATAACTATATCTTTTCCTCGATATAATTCGCAAGATTTCCCTACATAACTCCCAAATTGTAATTGCTTTTCGTGCAACGCTCACGTTGTTACTTCAAGGTTACTTGGGCAACTAACCATCATCTTCAAAAGTTTGGCAGATTGCTGAACTATTTTTTCCACAGAAGCTTTAGCAAAAGACGCCAGTCTTTCCTAACTCAGTCACTTTCGTGCAATGAAAACGTGAAATTGTTATCCTCATTACTACGTTAGCAGATATTAACTATCACCCAAAATCCACGTAGGCCACTTTTACTCACTTTTACTCAAAGACATTTATGCTGAGAGAAAAAACTAAACAATATAAAAGGTGTATCAGCAAAAAAGATGTTCGATTTAAACATTCAAAAAGGTTTATGTTTGACACTTGGTAAATTCCAACATTACTACGGTAAAACTTCCCTCTAGCAACCGCTCCATCAACCGACTCTCTCGTAAATTTGACGGTCACAAGTCGGTTCAACAAAATATGTATTGCACCACCCTAGTCCATACAGACCATCTCATTCCTACAGTTGCCATTTTCTGAACATTCAAAACCTTGTCAGTGTAGCCAGCAATAACTGCTGCTATCATGTCAAACAGAACAGTTTATTACCGCCCGTTTTACCTCGTAAATGATTTCATTGGCTTGACTTGAACCACAAAATTAGATCTACCAACTAGATTAATTGGAGGTTTGTGAATCAATTAGAAACGTATTATTGGTCATTTGTGAACTGATCCGGCCCGAAAGGGTTAACTAACCAACAAACTGGCTGCACTACGAACCCCGAGTCTATAAACATGGAATATGCAGTGGGTTGGATGACCTAACTACAACTCAAATAAAAGCGGCTTGATTCATCTTAACAAGGAAGAATGACCATTAAATCGCACACCCGTTGGACTACTTAAAATATAGATAGCTTGCAGATGAGAAGTTAACAGTCGGGAACGTCTGAAGGTTCAGACGACAAGCAGGAAGAAGATGCACTAAGGACTGAAGAGAGAAATTTCAGTGACTGAGACATGAGTTACATTAACAAAACCATCAACATTTTCGGTCCTTTGCTTTAGAAGGGAAGGCCTCCAATATGTCCAATAATTTGGTTCATCCTAGTTTCATAACGTTTGATGATTGGTCACAAAAACGCTCTGAAGTTCTTCCTTAGTTCAAGCACTTTCCGCAGAAAAGATGCCGATTGGTTCGTGCCCGCAATGAGGGGCTGGCTAATCAGTTTATAGTTTACTGCGAAGAGAATCTAGATATGTGGCATATCTGGTTTGATTGGCGTTGTATTATTCGTATGCAATTTATTAGAGAAAAGCTCCATTACAAAAGATAATAACCAGGAAAAGTTTAGGCATTGCAATGTATGAATCACGATCCTGTTGATGTGTATTTTGCAGGATGAGCTCGACAGAGCTGGTAATGAGAACCGGCAGAAAATTACGATATGTCAAAAACAGAGATCCATTGTTTTTTCGTCCTATGAGGTGCGGTAAACAAACGTTCATTTATTTTAGTTGGCTGGGAATGGTGGATGCCAGATTGGTATGTGAGGATTGAAAAACACTGGTTTTGCCCGACGCACAATTCGTCCACATGAAACCCCACTTGAGTCATACTATCCTGCTTTCTTTCTCTCACATATGTTGTCATTGTTTGTCTGTAGGTTCCAGCTGTTAAGATGCTGTGCATAAAACGTTTGCAACGAGAGGCCATATCCAGGCACAATTCGATGGCATCCGACAATGTGGTAGATCAGCAGTTGATCGTCATCCACACAAAACAGTAAGCGTACATTAAGGTGTAAGCTGGTGGTTAGTTATATAATGGTCGACGTTCTAGTCTGAACCTGCAGGTGCCTTTTCAGTCGGTGGAACTTTTCAAGAAAGTGGGGTAAAACGCCCACATGAGTTTCCCTGTTTGTCGTAAACCGTGTGCATTGATCTCAAATCGCTCACAAACTTGGTGTGTTCTCGGTTTGGTTTTATAGTTCAGTGCATTTACAACTGCAGATGAATAGGGTAATTGTCATCTGGATAGTGAAAACAAACGAGTGGTTGTTGAAAAGAAAACGAATAATGGATAAGCCGTGTAAGTTAAAGAATCCCATGTAGTCGCTGTATGACTCCGGCCTGTTTTGAACGGGGTTTCTGAGGTTGCATTTTAAAGCGATTAATTTTCAATGAGTTTGACAGCAGGAAACTTCAAAACAGTGAAGACAACATCATTGACTACATTTTTACGAAGTCACAGAGTGTTATTTGTTGGCAGGTCTTCTTGTGCTCACATCACAGTGAGCAGAAATATAACACTATTAATCTAATGAGTATGCACAGCATCAGCCAGTTGGAATATGGCCGAGTCCACTTCATTAGGCAGATTAATTATTAGAGGTTCGTAAGTTAAATTACTATGACCTAGACACTGGTTACATTTGATCGTAGTCCTCTCATCAAGTTAAGACTTTCGGCCAGCTCATTCAGAAAAGGGCGCCATACTAGGGTTTTGCTCATATTAGACCTCATTGGCAGTGCATATCATTGTCCGAGCCGCAAGTTGAACTTCATCCCTTGCCATTCTGAGACCGGTGTGTTAACCATAATGCCAGCAACCTCAACGTGGGCGTGACCAAATGCTGGAATTCAAGCTTTCTGTCACAACCTTGTGTGAGTAGTGCTCAGCTTGTTTCACGATGTCGATAGAAGAATAATCCAAATCAATCTGTTTCCAACAACCAGCAATCCTGTGATCATGAACTCTCAGTTAGGCTAAAAGAGCTTATCCACTTGACTGGAATGAACAAGCCACCGACTTTTAGAAAAGCCACTGGCTAATCTGTTATTAGTTTTGTAACACGAAACGCAACCTACAACAAAGTGACCAGCCATTCTCAATCAACTCATGTTTGTGTTGTGAGAAGAAACATTCTACAATCCATCGGAAAAATTATAACGTTAGCAGTAATCAACTTCTGTAAGGCCATTAAAATAGCTCCCAACCCGATTGTCTGCATGCGGTTAAGGCAACGCCGATCCTTTTTTTGCCTACCTTGTCGTTAACAGCTTTGCTGTTTCTCTGAATATCATATTCAAGGTGCAATTACTGAGTCAACAAGAGTGATACCTGGAAAAAAACCGTACCCATGAAGTTCACAACGCGTTTTAAAGACTAATCCTTTAAATGATTAGAGATAGACAGGGTATAGACACGCATACAATCACACCACGTATTGTCATCAACACCACGGCAACCTTATAGGTTGCTTCATCTACTTTTGTGAACAGCTCTGGCTGGTAAGCTCTACTCAGCATGGCTTCACGAAAGGCCAGTAGCTTCGGGTCCTGATGACGTAACAAGATTTTGAATGATTTAAGTGGGTCAATTTGGTCACCTGTTTTCATGAGGTGTCTGGCCATCGATGATGTGGGGCTTCGAGTGATAGATTCACCGGGTTCCGCTGTTTCAACCAATTTGGTAGGTGTTCGGCCACATGCTGAGATAGCCTTTGGTCTGTTCTGCCCATGTAAACGGCACTGGTCCACTGCACTTGTTCATCATGTTGTGAATGTCTATGATCTTTTCAGGATAACCGTTTGCCAGCAACATTTTTCTCAGCATTTCTTGTTCCATTTGCAGCTTATCAGGAGTACAAATACAGCTGAAATAGCGTCTTGATCAACCCCCACTTGCAAGCGTGTCCTGTCTATCTCTAATTGTATGTCATATATGACTTGCATATTTCACGTGTGCAACTGATGAGATTAAACGAAATGTTAACATATCGCAAAATATGTCTTATTTCAGCGATAATGAAATCCTTTAGGCTCAGATTGTTATCGATTACATATTGATAGATGTTGAATGTATTTAAAGTGGCAATGTCTGGGGGTTTCGTTTATTTTCTCTTATGAGACAGTAAACAAGATACAAACTTATTACCATACATTAACCGTTAACCGATACTGATATAGACAGTGTGATTTTCAAACTATATTTCAGTGCTGGAAGGATAGCATAATTAGCCTCACAGGTTTCACTTAAAGAAGCATAAAGTACAAAACATTTCTTTTTAAAACCCCGTTTTTTGAACATTCCTAGTTAGAGGTTCATCATAGACCCCCAAATATTGAGTGCACTCCAATGTTCTTTTTTGTACTAGGGCCATGGCAAGCCTAAACTTATTCATCTGAACAAAATCGTTATTATGGCGAGTTTGCCTGATATTCTACATCATTTTGTGCACTATGTAAAAGGTTTTTCATCGGTGAATGAACCCAGCAAAAATAACAGGCCAGCCTTTAGTCTTACAGAGTTCATTTGAGCAACTCGCGTAACAGACACCGAACAACGTTATGTATACTCAAAATTTACCATGGGAATTGATAGCTACGATATACTTGTGTGTGCTGTGGTTCACTGGTACGATGTTGACAGAATGGAACATAATCTAGTCACTCAAATATAATAGCAACGTGAACAGGAACAAAACGTTGCTCAGCAGGTCATCAGTATTCAAAATCACTACTCAAAATGAAGATAAGACCTGACTGAACCCAAAAATGTCAAATAGTAAGACTGCTCTTGATTGATTGCTTAGTCGAAATATATTTTCCAAGTACTCTAACATGAAGGATATATGTTGTCAAGGGTTGAGGTCTTTTTTCGTAAACGTACATTGTTCCAAGAAAACTGGAATACCGACAACTTCCAAGAAACAACCTCATTTTGTTGGTGTACAATGCATTCTTACATTTTATAATCACATCAATAATACTTCATTTTTACGAGTGTCGGTAATTTCAAGATACACTACCACAATCCGACAACTGTAAGCGTCACTGTCTCTAACGTTTCGGCTTTTTTCACTAAATACGTTGTACAACTATTCGCAATCATTAGACACTATTTCATTCCCGTTATCTCTTATTAAACATAAACCCAGCCTTCTTAACTATGTACTGACCAAAAGACGAAACCCAACAATGTTTTTTCTGTTGATTTCAGTTGTGGCTGTGAGCTACCTTCCACTTGACGTTTACATTGATAACCATTTAAATTATATCATGATTGTGAATACACAAAAAACAATGCCCACTTCTTGGTATGCGTGAACATTATCCCCGACGACCTAAGTTTTGCATCTTGTGAAACGTACTAACTCGAGGAAGCGCCGAAATCCCTATGTTAAAATGTGCTAACGTGCAATCTATGAAACGAGCCTGAAGCGATTCGTTCATATTCATGGTAATCCATGAACTTCAACAAGCTTTCTTGATTTTATCCTCACCCAAAGGTCGGATGGTCTATGTTATTTTAATAAACATGTCCAAAGTGTCAGTCGTTTCAGAAAGTTCACACAAAGCTCACACAAATTATACACCATACTCCTTTATCCTAAAGTGTAAACTGGAGATTGCCAACTAATTTAATCAACGCAAAAAAACTGGAGGCTCAGCCGTTTTTTTTTGAGTCACTTGGGAAACCAACCACAGTCTTGTTTTTACAAATTTTGCGAAGTCAGGCAAGTTAAAATGTCGTTTTGTTTTTTGGTAATTGTCATTGTTTGTTTTGAAATGCAGCATTTGCGGTTTTTCCGCAATTTCTTGCCTATACCCTTTGTGTTTGGAAGCAGGTAAAGCTTCCAGCAATATGTTATTTGTTATACAGTGTACACTATGTAATAGAACAAAAATACAAGTGAACCATTTTAACTATACAACTAGAATGTGGGCGCTTGCTAAAACAGTTCGTTATATAAAGTGTTCTGTCCAAGTATACACAACGTTTTATGAATCATCTGTTATCAAATGCTAATTACAGTTCAATAAGAATATCGGTTTATAAAATTGTGAGTGGACCTTTGGGAACTGTCATTTATTTGATCGTATTAATCTCCAATGTGTTACATTAATGTCTTTTTTGGGAGAAACAAATGGTAGACCGTTTGCTTAAACAAGGTGTAGGTCCACAAGATAAACATCACCAGTAGCTGGTCACAGCTGTCGTATTCCCATAAAGGTTTTAGCGTTAATTTAAGAAAAAGGCACCGTACAAGTGTTTTGCTCTCGCCAGAACTTGTTTGTATTATATATTGATGCTACGGCCGGGACCAAATTTCCGACCACACTTTCATCAGACAATCTTGTTGAACACTGTCATTGGTTCCACACTAGACATGGCCAATTCATCATGTGCATACGCCCAATCACACTTTCCTACGAGTAAAACTAATATTGCCACTCGCTTTGAGAGTAGACACATTAGTTGTGCTGTTGACCCCAGTCGATAACTTCACAACGGTGTCTACTATCCAAATTGAAATCGCACGAGTCACTTGACGTCTGAGTGCTGTAGAGATTAAGGATAATGATGCTCAGCATCCATCAACCGAATCCTCTACTACTTTCCAGTTAAACAACAGACAAGACGAATTTCTTCTGTCACACAATTTTCTACTTTCTGGAAACTAATGCACACCACCCAGTTAGTAAATAACGGCAATACGTCGCTATGCCTTTTACATATATTTGTCTGCGATGATCGACAGTAAACCACCCTCTATAATAAACTGTTTCAGATGTGCTCACTAAATTACATTGTGAATAATTATCAAAACTTGAAATCGAGTGTTTGTGGATTTATCACTAGAAATAATCCGTTAACTAACGTCTAGATATGACGTTTTTATTTGTAATGCCCCTTCCAGTTAAACGGTTCATAGTTTTCACTAAATAAACGGACGTGTACTTTTCACGTAATATGTCGGTATCTGTGAGATCCTTACAGCAACGCACCCGGCACACTAGTTGATGGATGTGACTGACCTCTAGTCATATTTGTTGACCCACCCACCACGTTCAGCTTGCGTATGTCGCCTGACCCCGAATCGACCTGATCCAGTGAAAGATATACGAGCAGAGCATCCTTCCGTACCAGATGTCGAAACATCAGCATTGGAAAAAACCTCCAGAGGAGCAAACGATCGCAAATTGTAGCGTTAAACTAAACAACCGTTCTTGTAATAATGGTCACTAAAACTAATGCCATTTTAAGGAAGAATGGAATGCATCATCTGACCGTCTGTTTTGTGAAAAATTTTTCTCTGCAAACTTTTCGACAGTACACAGACATTTGTTTCCACAGTGCTCGATCAGAGCCAAACTTAAATACTGGCGTTATTCTTCATGGACACTATTGGCCCTTTAGTGCCACATTTTCCCCGTCGCTAAACACTATTTAACTCGATCTCGGGAATGACGTCTTATGTTCATTAGCACCATTTGCATAACATATGTACACATATAAGCAAAAATGTTTACTTCACTGAAGTAGCCATCAGACAAATCCCTTTGGAAATATCAATGTTGTTATATGGAAATACGTTTTACCAAGCTACTCCACTAAAATGAGTTATCTGCTCAAGCTTCCGATTATTTAACCACACGCTACAGGCAGCAACTTTTCATATCGTATCAATATGTGCTGTCTGTGCATTTAGCCGTACGTACATATGGGGGCGTGACAACCAATAAGTTATTTTCAGTAATGAGCAACTGACTGAGCGGTACTCATTCAGTTAACTGTTAGTATACCTGGTAACAGTGGAAAAATAGAACAATAAATCTATGTCATAATGGCAAATTTGAAAGACGTGAAAACCGCCAAACAATTTCGAATACGAGATAACGCGACTGACGATTTTTTAAGTAGTTTGCAACTGACAATCAGTCTGTACGCTGAGCACAATCAAACGTATTACTGAATAACGCGTTGCAGTACAGTGGATTCTGTCAAGTGAAGTCGTTCACTATCAACGGACCATCGTTCCACGGTCAAGGGAGACACTAAATTACTGATTAATTGATATTTCGGAAAACACCTTCATTTTATTTGTAAAAAATTATCTAACAAATTGAAGTAAATTATTCTCGAACCATCGGTCTTGTTCTAAAACATGATCGTTCACTCTGAAATTAAAAAACACAAGATAACTTACTCTTGTCTGTTACAAGTTTGATTCTAACGCGTAATTTTGACATCCGTGCGTCTTAAAGGCATAGAAAAATACAAATGTTTATCTCCTTCTGTTGAAGCTTACTAGTAACATTCTACCAGCTACTGCTCATCTATAAATAACATCTGCTCGAATTCCAGAGATGACGGAGATGGCCTGGAAATTTGTTTATCATGCGGAAATTCAAGTTGCGTTAGCTTGTTACGTAACAACATTTCCGATCGTCCACTTTACTCATGTCTCAGTTCTAACAAACCAGAGAACCATGAATTGAAGGGAAGTGACAAATTTGTTGAGGAACATTTGTCCTACTCTTACATGTCAACCCGCTGTTTGAGGTGATCTTTATCAAAGTATCATTGTAACATCTTTCACCTATCACAAGGCAATGCAATTTTATGGTTCTTTTTATATTTTTACTCGTTTGTCTAAAACACGTAGACTCTACTGGAACATGATCATGCTGGTGTTGCTTGTGGCCAACCTCATTATGCTTCCTGTGATCATCTCGTTTTTCAACGACGATGTGTCCGGTCGTTGGATTGCTTTCAATGGTATTTCGGACACAATTTTCTTTCTGGACATAATCGTCAACTTCCGAACGGGTAAGCTTCTGTAAAAAACCATGAAAAGTTCCAACTAACATGCCAGTATTATTCTGTTTAGATTACAACTCACAAAAAAGGTGATTGCTAATTAATTTGCATTGTTTACATCTGACGGCATCCACTGTCTTTGCGTACGCTTTTCATCTGGACGACTTCAAGAGAAGCGGCAAACTTGCCGTAGTCATTCAAGAAACGTAGTATCTGTGCGAAACAGGGGTAGAATTTCGATCATTTCTCGCCTGAGACAATCTTATCAATCAACCGACCTACCAAAAAGTTTTTTGCTGGAGTATGAAGCAATTAGTGCAAATGATTAACAGAACAGTGTATAAGATAATTGATGAGTGTTAACCACATATAAACCTGTGATTGGTTTATCCACCTGAGATGCCCATCCATAATGTTACTAACCACATTGGACATGTTTGGTGTTCTTCTTCATAAAACCGATCAGTGAGGGTGAAAGCGAGGCAGAAAAGATCATCCGAAAACTTTCAGATATGACAGTGCGTTTATACTTATTACAAGCGATTAACACTACCATGGAATTATCTCAGTAGTCACAATAAAAAGAAACCGACTTCCAATAAGGTCATATAAAAGTCGATCTCCAGTCGAATATCTATGAAGTAAACCAGTCGAAAAATCTGGTTGAAGTTAAAATGGAAACCACAAGTGAACCTCAGTTAGTTAAACACAGTTACAAATTACAAAGCGCTGCAAATGGATATAAAAACAGTATGATGCTGACTTGCAAACCACATTCGTGGAAATACATAAGTGATGTGTAATTTGCATGAGCGAACGTTCCTCTTTACGCATTGCTAATTAGAATAAACAAAACATAAGCAGTTAATTATCGTTGTGATGCTAGTTTCATTTTCTCAACCATGGAGGATCATGCAGACTATGTGACAATCAAATGTAATCGTGGAACAGTTCCCAAACGCTACAGTAAGAGCATGTTTGTCTAGAACATAAATGGAACGGCTGTCAAGATACCCTTGGACCGAAAATATACCGCATCTATGCTTACGTAGTATTACACAATTCTAAATTACTCGTACAAAGCCAAAAGCCTCGTCAGTATAATGAAACTTCAACGATAATTGATGACAACCTTTGCATTTATGTAAACCGTTCATGTAGTTCCTCTGGTCGGAAATATTAACCACAGATTTCGGCACAGCGTTTTAGTGGGCAAAATTATCATGCAGATACAAGGTGGGCTGCCCTGCGGACAAGTGAATTTAACACAATGACCTTTTGACCTGTTTCCGTGTTTGGTTGGTATATATGTGCTACGAAGATATAAGAACTGTAGACCAATTTGTTGAGCGATAATTAAATTTTTTCTCAGGCGACAATTAGCCTAAGTTCACTAACGCCTTTTGAGAAGGGCTTTCCTGAGACTCAATGATCAACTTAGTTTCGTGCGATAACAATTGTAGTTTTTGTGATTTTCAGCTACATTTAATTGCAGTTTCAAATTTCTTGAATAATCCGTAGACCAACTGATGTATAGGAAATTCAAGATAGTGAGCACGAAGTTCATGATATATTGCTTACATTAGAATACAACAAGGTAATAAAAATGGGGTATCTGAGAACACTTTAGTGTATGGTCAAAACTTGTGGAATTTTTTTTAAATCCAGTGTTGTGATCGTACACCTGGTAAAACCTTTTGTTCCCCAAAGAGCATTTCTATCGTAAATCCACTTCCTTGGTTTCGGCAAATGTTTTGCGGACACCATCTAGGTAACAGATATCAGTAGCTACCTTTTGAGGAAAAAGTTATCTAACCCCTTGTATTTCTTGGTTTTATTCGCGTTCATAATCACACTGACTTAGAAACTTACAAACATTCAAGGATTCTGTAAATGACATTAGTTCTAATTTTGATAAACAAGTAAACAAAGAATTTTTAAGTTACGGTTCACCTACTTTATTTGTAAGTACTCAGTCTAGTAAGTGAGATGCATGAAAGACCTATGGCTGCCATTTGCAAGAAGATATATGCATTAAAATAACAAAAAATCTAAGGAGGTATTTAAGACAGCTAAAACATCCAAGCAAAAAATTCTTGTAGTACGTCGGAGAGGAAACATGAATCAGTAATAATTCCTTAATGACTGCGGTTAATATTCATCAGTCGCGACAATGATCCAATAGATCACAGTTTGAAACCAAAGACTGTTCGAAGAGTGGTTTCAGTAACAAGGAACATCTATCAGGATTGTGCATGTCATGTGAGCAGTGTAGAATTGCAAAATAAAACCACACTGAAAATTTCGCTTAGTTAACTTATGACGTACGAAAACTTAACAGATTGAATTATAAAGAATAACACGTGTTTGAGGCGTTATTTATTTTTCTTGGATAGGTATTTCCTTCAAAAAATGCAAGAAGATAAACGGAACAAATTTGCCTGCTTTAAAATCGTCACCGGACATTCTGTCTGTTTAACTACTTATTACTTACACGAAAAAACACTAACAACATACAATGTACACGTTTCGAGGCAACAGTGTAAACAATTTGGCCTATCTTAACAACCTAAGCTAGCTTAGTTTAGATCGGTTTCCGTTCAGGACCACCGTTGGATCATATATATATTGTGTACTTGCGTAGCAGGTAACTTCTACAAGTCCACCAACAAGTATAGGTGATAACTACAAGCTAGTCGTTCTAACGTAGTTGGACAGCAAGCCAAACACATTTTTCTGAAGATGAAGACAAGGAAGCCATTACGTTTCGGGAAAAATTAATCTCGTCACTACAATGTATATAACTAATGACAACACCAGCCTCTACGTTGTGATGACATAATAATTGGGATATTAACCCGCGTCCAATGTAGCCAGTTCATGCCGTCTACCTGCGATGAAAACACCCCACAAAGCACCAACTTGTTAACGGGATGATCGCTCAAAGATTTGGCCAATATCAGCCGCATATAACACGACCATCCTATTCGGAGTAACTTTTGTTGACAAACCTTGTAACTTTTCAACGGGATGTCTACAAAATGAGAAATTCTTCACGTAATGTACACATTGTGACCATTAACTTACTCTTCCCTGGTAGTCGCGGTCACTGGCAATATTACTTTTGTGACTCATAAATGAATTAGCACATTGCTATCCACTGACTGGAAGTATGGGTCGGTAGTAAGCAAAGTTTTAATATTTTGAGGTACACGAAGCACATTACTGACTGGATAACATTGTATTTATTGGCACATTAAAAACTTGGCCTTCATCGTCTACCAACGAGTAGAGGCGCAGTGTTCTGCAAAGCGCTGTTTTTAAAACATCTAATGCAGGCGTGTTTACGATGCCGATAGACACCGTCCCAATAAATTCCCTAAGTAGTGACATCAAGCTGAGGACGATTTCCTCCCTGTGTGACCGTTAGTCGCCTGCATAAATGGATTTCACAGAATAATACGTACACCACATTTTGACACTCAGCTGTAGTTCAGCAACCGTCCCTAAATTAAATTTCGCTGTTCGGAAGTCAACATTTCTCGACCTTCATCAGTCGGTCCGGGTTAAACTTTTTGCCATAATTTACATAAAAACACATGTTTGTTAATGTGACTATGTTTCTGTTTAATCAGTTCTTGCATACCGCCGCATGTACTTCTCCAGACAATATATGTACGCAGCGCGTGCGCGCCTAGGGAACACCTGCACGACAGACCTGACATGTGTCTTGTTCGAACGGGTTATTCACTGTTACCTCACAACTGCTCTTACACTTTCGTTTCTCCCAATTTAACAACCTGGTTATTAGTTGGAAAGCAATATGCGTCTTCTAAAAGCTTGTGGTACGATTATAGGTAGTGACGTCGGTTAGCGGGCGTAGAAACAGGATACTGCCATCTAACATTGTGGTTAACCTATAGAACTTGAGGCAATCTATTAAGTCTATCCTCTTGTTTGTGTACTCTCGAGTAACACACAAGGCTGATGTAGTTTTCCCAATGGATTTTGGAAGTAATGTGCTTACACAAATGCTTATATCTAAATGATGGTGGGAACGCTATAGTTTCAATCATTCTTTTGAAGAAAAGTCCGCATTTGTTTAGCAGCTTGCAATGCGTTCAAATATTGACTAAAACACAGGAATGGATCACCAACGTCGAATTGGGTTCAGCAGTAAAATAGCGTATATAAAGTTGTCAAACCTCTAAATCACCATGTTGACGTGTTGGTCTGAATTACTTGTTAGATTTTGTCAATATCCTGAGTATCGTGTGCGGGCGACGGACAGTTCCAGAGATCCTATTTTACCCATCTAAATGAGCCAAGGTCTAAGGTGTGCTAAAATCCATTCCTCTAGAACCGACAGGAGGGTGAGGGACGTTGTTTGTGAAAACAGTTTAAACTCGACATCATGTCTACAGAAAAGCTGTAACGCATACGACAATGATAATCGTATTCTGTAGCGATAAAACTTTATAAAGTAAAACGAGATTTGTATTCACACTGGAGGTCATTAAGGCGCGCAAACTTTACATTCAGCAATAATTGGTCAAGATCTCTTCTTTCAAGGGAGTAACATGCATAAATGCATTCGAAAGTGAACTTTTAATATTTCTGCCAGCAAACCGCTAAAGAGGTTTTTGTTAAAACTGGTCGAAAACTAAGGAATAATGTAAAAACACAAATCTGCAGTCAGGTATAATTACTGTCAGAACGTATGCCGCAATTTGTTTTTAAACTTACTGGACTTCCACTAGTTATCCTTGTAGGACTTCCAGTTCGGCATGGTTTGCCTGCAGAGTTAACTAGATAAGCCAGTGTTCAAGGAAACTGTTGGGTCGTTAAAACGCCTCTTCCTAATAGGTTGTCACTTTGCTTTGGAACGAATCCCAGTCTGAACATTTCATAACTCCATCTCAAAGAAACTTACGGAAGAATGCGAAAGACTTACCTACGCATGACTGAACTGAAATATACACCAATGAAATATTCAGTAATCCGTCAAACTGTACACGACTAATCTCACAGCCTCGTGAATAAGATTATTCCTTATTTTTGGGCGACTCAATAAAACAATGTATGTTTATGATGAGTTTTCGTAGAATAAAACTTTTGTGTTTATGGTTTGCTTGTAGTTAGACTGTTTTGAAAGCCTTCCAGTAAGGAAGCTCAATGGTGCAATACTGAGAAATGTTCTCTAAAACATCTGAATTGCCCCTAATTGGTGCAATTTTTACTGGTTCACGAGTCGTTAAAACAGAAACACCTTTAGGACAGATGCAGTAATAACCGCTGTTTTTCAAAGGCCCATGTTTTTTTCGATGTAAAACCATTAATTGCCCTAAACGAGCATCAGTTCGTTATTGTCAGCTATTATTTGCTGTAGCTCAACGAATTTAAAGCCTTCTAAAAAGAAAACTTATTTCACATATGTTAGTGCCGAACATTGTCGAAATCCACTTGATCGTTCACCTAAAACATAGCAAATGTTCACGTGAATATTTGGATTACTACACAGAACGAACACGGTTGCTGCTTGATTATTTTTTCGTATACAGATACAATTTTCAGCCGGTGCGCTACAGTTCACAGCAGTTTACGATTTAACGCTGCTTATCAGTACTGTTTATACTTTATGCTAAAAAAGTGGTTTTCACTCAATCGAATGGGTTCAAACATAAAACGGAGAAGTATATCCATTAGAACATTACATGTACCGACCCTGAATACTTGTTTGAATTTAGCAAATTATAGTTGGTATTACACGGAGGCGAATGTTAAAAGGCTTTTATTTTCATAGGTCTGGATGATAAGTAAACATTAGTTTCAGCCAGTGACTCACAGGTTGTAACATTATATTCCAGTTGAATAAATGGATGGTCATGCTTATTCGTCAATAACACCATTGCTTTACTGAGACTAACCAAACGGACTGGCTCCTTCTAGCGTAAGTTTTTCTTCAGAGGGTGTACAAATGCCAAGCATGTTTTTGGGAACCTGGCATCACATTCGCGAATGTCACCACTTCATTCGCTAACATTTTGAAACAATCAAAACCGCTTGAACTAAAGGTGCAAAGAGAAGGTCAATAGAAATTTTGTAAGCTCATTTCACAGCATTCAACCCACGGACACCCTGGTGGCAATGCAACCTATATCCGCAAATTCCCTCGTTCACAAAGGATTCAACTTACCAACTTTCCTGACTAAAGGGAGAACAAACGTTTCAAACGGAATTTTTGAAACCAAGTTGTCGAACAAAAGACCACTAGTAAAGTGAGTAGCATCACAGTTAAGTTCTACGAAGGTGTATGTAGAACGCGTTGGAATAGTTCCCACCAAATGCCTTACCTATTCCCACGAGTGGCTAGATGCGTTGTTCAGCCAGACTGCGTCTTGAATTTGCCTAGTGTCAGATTACATTGAAAAGTTGCTTAGCACAATTCAATCAAAAATTATCACAGGCCAGAAAACCCTATCAATATTCTCTCTTTAGTCAGTCATTTTCAAATACAATCACCAAACACGAGTTTCAGTTTTGTTTGAGCTCGTCAGTAGCGCAGGGACTTGAACTCCGACCGTGCCTTCATCAGGCAAGCGTGATAACTAGTGGCACGAATGATGTAACATATACAAAAGCTCAGCTACACTCAACTATGTGTGGAAAGTCTATCAGTATATGATACCTGTGATATGTCATGATGTTCACCTCAAATCCTCTTACTTTCTACTAATCTACAAATCTGTGATACTGCCACATCTTTGATAGAAATTTTCTCAAAGCTTAAATGAACTTAATCAGACTCGAACTCATTTTATAGTGTAAATTTCAAGCGTTAAGCCATTTCTACAATACCAACAAATATTTCGGCCAGAATTGCCTTTATAAACACATAAATGCAACTGAGAGCCTCAAATAACATATCACCTTATCTTACTATTCATTCATTCTTCACATCCCTACGATTTCCGGCAGGAATTATTCGAAACGACTTCGTGGACGATATCATTTTGAATCCGTCGGAAATCGCGCGTGAATATTTGCGCACGTGGTTCGCACTCGACTTGCTCAGTTCACTGCCAATCGATTACATATTCTTTGCTTTCCGCTCTTACGATCACGATCGAGGTGATCATCTGATGCAAGCTGGTAAGTGTGCGCGTGAGCAATTTAAATGTAGCTCTCCAACCCCCTCTTCACAAATGCAGCACACACTATCTCCTTCGTTCAACTCAGAGGATGGTTGTAATTTTCAAATTCAACGAACCGGATGTTGATTATCAGTGGAAATCGCTAACTTTGCCCCACTTACCCATCACTGGCCACTCATCCACTCATTCGTAACGGTTTATGAGAGAAACTGTAAGCAGGGTGAGGAATATTGCATTTTTGACCCCAAATCATCCGTTACTGTGACTGCATGACAGAAACGTGAATATCCACAGACAATCTGCTGGCAAATCGGTCCCGATTTATTGTCAGTTAGTTGAGTGTGAAGTTGCAGTCGTGGCCTTGATTAAGTAGGTAAACAGGACAAAATCTATAGAGAATCTGTTTTTAAAAATTGAATCATGATTTTATATTCTGAATGGTCCGAATAAAAGCGGATAACAGTTTCCATATATTGGTCACCATTTACACACACATCAATCGTTTCTTTATGCAATCCTCAGGATCTTTCTGAAAATTGTTCACTGGTCTTACTGCAGAGAATAAAGGCTACATATAAAAAAATACTTTCGGCTGTTAGAACATTTAGCAGAATACAATGTATGATATACTGGAAATAATCGTGCAAATAAAAACAATTTAGATCAAAAACTCCCGCAAACTACAAATTATAGCTGCATGAATATGTTGCCATTGTTCCTCTCCCCTGGGGTCAGTGGATTAACTATCCAGATTTCACCTGTTTGCGTAATTCCTCTGAAATTTCCTAATACAGTTGCAAGTCGAGACTAAGTAGCCACTTCAAAACTGAATCTATAATCCAGCACTTTGTAATATGAATGCAATTTCAAACACTCACTTTGCTATAAAGGTCAG
Source organism: Paragonimus heterotremus (assembly GCA_013368495.1). Lineage (NCBI taxonomy): Eukaryota > Metazoa > Platyhelminthes > Trematoda > Plagiorchiida > Troglotrematidae > Paragonimus > Paragonimus heterotremus. Next base: position 101,449 of record LUCH01000268.1, on the reverse strand, counting down.
GAAACTTATCGTTGAAACACCCTTACTTACAGATATGTTGACTTAAGCCGCAAAAAGTATTGAGACTCTACTACAGAATAGTTTTTATTATTCAACCGTGAATTATTCGGAACCCACAATGATCAGTTTAGTCATGTATATTTCTTAACCCTCGCTAATTCATTGGCATAGTCCTTTCCGTGAGAAGGATATGCACTACTGACGAGCTCTAACAAAAGTGAAACTCAAATCTAGTGCCGACTGGAACGTCTATGGGAATACGGTAGCCTTGATCAATTGTAAGTGACGTTTGACCTGCAATAATTATACTTGTTTACTAAACAGTTTGCGTAAATCTGGACTCACGGATTTGCTCTTTGGTTTTATTTCGGATCGTGAGCCACATGAGAATTACCGTAATCCGGGTGTATTCCTGAAAACAGAAGGCCTAACTGTTGAGTCATGTTCCATATATAATTAGATGCTCGTTTACTAATTATACATTGCTCAACCCAACTATGACAAACGATATTGTGGTTCAAAATTGGGCTAATATAACATGAATGGACTTTTGTGGTTATTCTAGAAAGTTTGTGGAACATGCAGCGTCGCAATCTTCCGACAAATTAGAGTATCGCCTGAAATGTTCGTGATCTGTCAGGATTAGGACAAGTCCGAAGTTAACGTGGATCCATTCTTGAATGTTTTCTGTTGTGGAAACATTTGTTTGTGGGCTGCTGATTGGCAGTAGGGAAGCCAAGGATACCGGATTACTCCACATTATTCTGACCTGAAATATATTTCATTCAATCGTTTTAGTTACCATGGTCAAAAGTGCAATCACCCGAACGGTAACATTTTAGTGATCATTGCAGATAGTTGAAATAAAACAGCAAGGCGAGACATTCGTTGGCAATTTATTTAAGATTCCGTACGTTCACATGTTTTCAGATGAATTTAACTAAAGTACATTTTCCAAACTGCTATTCTTTGACCGGTCAGTCACTTTGAGCGGTCAAAGTCAAGTTTTATTATCTTTGTGCATTGGAAGAGCATACAGAAACAGGTATGAGAGGCTGAATGCATGACTGAAAATCAGAGATTTCTTGAATATCAGCCTGATAGTTCCACCGTTTTGAAATAGTAGGGCAAATCCACCTTGGACACCAACCATACGCATTGGTAATTACGTTGTCTTTTGCAGATTATCTCAAAAAAATGCAAATTTTGATTAACTCTCGGTTAGCCAGGGATGTGGTTTGCAACGGAAATATAAGTTGATGTTGTGGATCTAGCTAATTGACCACTATTAAGATAGTGTCGAACTGAACGGAAGTTCATTTGGTAACCGTGGTTAGCACTGCTCCATTGGCCTCACATTAGGCACGACCGAATTATCATATGTGAACAATCAACCACTTTCGCTTGTGAGTTGCCCGATCGCCTCGAGAGGAGACACAGTTACTGTCTGTTAACTCCAATCGATGACCCCTCGACTAAGACTTCTCTCCAAGTTGAAATCACAGAAATCATTGACTTGTTGAGCGGTATTTGATTAATGATGAGTAGTAGGGGATTGTGATTTTCATACAGGCTGAACATCACCCACAATTGATCGTAGATGTTGTATTCCCATAAACTTTCCGTGGTTCAATTCCCGGCGGCAGTGGCGATGATATGCAATACTGACGAGCTCTAACGAGAGCGAAACTCGAGTCTAGTGCTACTTTCCGAAAGAAGCCGACTGAGAAGTCTATCGGAATGCGACAGCTCCGATCAATTGTGGGTGATGTTCAGCCTATATGAAAACCAAAATCCCCCACTATTCATCAGTGAACGGAAGTTGTTAATTCCATCAGTTGTCCTTAGTAGTCAAACATCATAACCACGAAGTCCGTGGTGTCGTTGACGATGAAGATAATTATGACTGTGAACTGTAGACCTGAAGCAGCACGTACGCATTTTGTAATTCAGTCTCCCTTCTTTTTGAAAATTAGCTCTGTTCTTTTTCACTTTTGATTGTGTATCCGTGATTTTAAAATCCATACTGGACTGGGAAGTTTTGTGCAGCAACCAATTAAATTCCACCGGTTTGTTTTCAGTTTTGTAGTTATCACCATCTGAGTATCAAGATGGGTAGGTTATGAGGGCACACGAACGTGTAAGAAGTGATTGCTAATCACAGCGACTATCTCCCGTAGATCATTAACCTGCAGATAATATGAGTAGACTCAAGTAGTTGAATCATCTTAAATGAACAGAGGAGAATCCAAGCAATTAAGAAGTTTCTGATACATTGTAGAACATCCGGGAACGAGTTTACCGGGAGGTTCAACCATAGGCAACAAAGAGAGTGACACTGTTATTGATTACGCATTCAAACTTACTGAAATTCATGCACTTGGCTATATCAACAGCCCAGACGATATAGTCGTTCTTACGTTTAGCATCAGCTTATCGGAGGGCCCCACGGTTTTCACAGCTTTCTTTAAAATTGCCAACTCTTAAGTTTCGATGAAACAGGTGCTTAGGTAGTTGCTTACTGTATGTTGGATGTCATTAAAGTGTATTCCGAACACAATATGTAGTAAACTAGTTAAGTGGTAGTGAAATGTTTCGTGGCGCACACTTACAAGGCATTTACTGTCGCACACGAGATGGAGTGTCGTCTTATGGACTCTAAATGTAACTATTCCCTCTGTACCAATCTGACAAATAAAACCGATACCATTCTGCCATCAACGCACTTGTTTGATAAAAGCAGCCACATCAGATAAGGCAGGAATGTTATAACGCCATTTGTAATATCAAAAGTTATCACTGAGATGCAGGTCTTTTGAAAATGTACAGCATATAACTACACTATGGTAGGTTACTACGGTAATTATATTCATCCATCTGTGATCCGCCTCGGGAAAGCAATAATTATGCATAGGACACATTGTTATTTTGGTATCTGGTGCCTCCGAACCATACAGTTTTCCTCTCTTGTGCCAATGACACACAACTGCTAACCTTTATTGTCAAAGCAAACAGTCATTGCCTGCAATCTTTGATCACATTTCTTTTGCTTCCACATAAGGCAGTAACACTGATTTGTGTGTCTGTAGTGGAGACCGAATTATGATGAACCTGAACTCAGTCGACATAGAAACAGCAGTGCTGCACATGACATGTGATTCATCTCCCTGCTATGCAATCATCCTTAGGAAATTGGAAATTCCTAATTTTGACTGTTTAGTCATTCACTTCACTGTTCTCCAAGACACCCGTCAAACAGGCTCCATGAGTATGCCTACCTCAGAACACAATAGCAATAAAACGTCCAAATCAACCATAACCCATTTACGAATTAGAGCGTTTACTGCCTGTTTTACCCTACTAGGATAATTTTGACCGCGGCTTGGGTTCAAATGAGACAATTAGACTGTTGATCAATTGAAGTCAAGTGCGAGAATAATCTGTCCTCTGTGTAATCACACCTGGTACAGCAAATCGTTCGTAAGTGAATTTGACTTGTCGCTGGTTCAGATGCAGCGAACGCTTTACAAATTAGTCCCATTTAAGTCGACCACACTTTATAGTAGTTGAAGTAGTGTGCCCAAATGGCCACTCCACATGTTGCAAAGCTAACACATAAATACATATGTTTGTATCTGCTTTGAACGTGCCTGATTCACTCGAATGCCACTCAATGATTTTAAACATGCGGTTCAATAGCTCATTCAAATGAACATTCTCAGATATTCATCAAAAAATGCAATCAACTCAAAACTAAACACCTGGCAACAAACGTTTGCTCTTTACGTACAAACTACAACAATGTTGTTTTCTCAGGATGATAATGTATTAAAGCCTATTAACCGAAAGCTCAAATCGGTCATCAACTTCGCTTGCGAAACATCGTTCCCGGTCAGTTTGAGATGGTAATCTACATTTTGACACCAAAACTCAACGTGCTAATAATGATGAACATTCGGTTGAATTGCATCCAGAATTTCGAATTTGATGAACAAATAGCGAAAATGAACGTAACAAAATGGGTAACCAAACTCAGTTTTTTACTGACAGATTGTGTAAATAATCAAACAGTCGACAGCAGTTGACTCTTAACTGGTTAGAAAGTACAAAATGAGTCAAGCCCATGGTTTTTCTTCCGACTACATTAAGCAAGTAGTTTACAAAGTCTTTAGGCTTTCAGACAGTCCAACAAAATAGACAGTCGCCATTATTTCCGTCAAATGAAAAGAAAGTTGGAGATAAGGCTTGAAAGGTAGGTGATTTCCCATTTGGAAAGAAGGACGGTAATCTGTACAGGCGTATACTTTTCGTATATCTTTTGGCACAAAATATACACCACCTTTCATGACAGCGTAAAGGAAGAGCTTCAAATTTGTTATTGCTGTGTAGAATCATAGCAACTTTTGCACACTACACGGAACACTCCCTCAGATTGCATAGGACGATAGCTGATGAAAGTACATTTATTGGCTTTCAATTATGTTTGTTCCCTTCGGGTTTGGGATTTTAACTATTCAGCACCAGATTGTAAACAGACGACTAATTACCCGTCTGAAAGTCCTCCTTCGGACCTATCTATTCACACATGTATATAGTTGTACTTCGGTGGTTTTTCTGTTAGCTGGTTTCAATGAGCTATGAGAGGTATTCTTCAAAGTAAGCAGAATTTTTCATTGTAAGAAACATTAAGAAAACCACAACACCCAGAGTATATAGCCGTACGAATCACAGGTGTAATCTGCACTACACGAGTCGAATGACAAGTGAATTCGTTACCATCTCTTTACCATTAATATTTTCGGTGGTGCGTTTCCCCACTCTCACACACGTGATTTGCGCCCAATATGACTAGTACGCTAGGACGTACTCGAATGCAAGAAGATTAGTACGTAAAATTTTATTGGCAGAAATATCAAACGTTTTGTGTTTACAATTGAGTGACATTTGAAGAGCATTCGTCCAACTCCTCCAGATTAGTTGAACCACAGAGCCGAGGACTAAACGTAACCTCTTAATCATCCAGTAACTCTCTACCATAATCTGGATTTTGGTCGCTTTTCATGTGTTTTTGGGCCCAATGAACCTGCCGAATCTATATGGGGCAGCCGCCGTTATGTCCCCGTCATACTGATCGATAGTTCTGGAGTAAGCGAAAAAGTTCCAGCATGCGCAGAGTTGAGTGTATTCATGGACTGTCGGCTTTTAGGCCTTATGCAATGAACATGGCTGAATAAACAGTCAGACAGATGGTCTTGTTATGTCGTAAAGTAGGCGTACATAATTCGGTGACCAGACAAGTCATGGTCTGGTACTGACATCTGTGAGAGGCAAAACGAGCTTGGCGGTAGTTTGTCCCCCCACCTTTGGATGGGAGTTTAAGGGACCGCTAAACAAAAGAACGTTTTTTCATCACGTGATGTCCTGCTACTGTAGTTGGGTAAACATTTTTTGGAAAGTTGCGACGTGTTCAAACACTCCTTATCTCTACAACCCACTCTGGTGGAAACGTCAACTGGCCGTTGAACCAGAATCGTTACTGGGATTTATCGCTGATAATATGCTTCTGACACTATTCAACCTGGTCTCATTACAAGGCTATTGAGGGCAGTCTCTACCGATGTTACGATGACTTGGTCGACGTTTCATCCAAATCGACAATGAATGCTCAATAAGGAACGCTTATTCAATTTGCTTACATTATGACGTGTTAGCAATTTGCACTGCTTCAACATGTGCAACCAGCTAGTACAATAAATAACGGAGCATCTGAATGACACTGTTGGAGAACCACGTTGTCGTTCTGTTTGTGGGTGGCAAATTTACGGTTTAAAGTCTTCCAGTTGTGGATATACTTGTTTGCATCCAAGTGGTGTCAGGGAGGTAGTTGGTTTCCAGATGGGATTGGCGCCAACGCAAAAATTGTGCTATTACATCGCCAGCCCTAATAGCGTTTACGCAAACTGTAATTCGACGATTAAAATACGGTGCTGAACAAAAGATGACGAAGCTGGAAGACAGCGTCACTACAGACGTTCGATTGCACATATTTTTCCCTAATGAACTGCTTACAGCGTGGCGATCCTAGAAGAAGACAAGAAATAAATCAGATGGATATTCAAACACATAAGTCAGAAACAGTTTTTTGCCTAATATACCTCTGGGGTACATTTCGTCGCATTTCACCAAGTATATACTGCAGGCGTACGTGTAACAGTTCAATAGATAACGTAAAGTTAAATGTGTGTGAGTGGCCTGCCACCCGCATGATAATTCGTGGATGATGCAAGATTTGGAGTTTAGCAGTGGGCATGCTTTTAGTGGCATTGTTGGGATTAGAGTATGGTGATCGGCGTGGTCAGTTACAGAATGTGCGCTGTGTAGCTTCATTGCTGCATCAACCCGAAGATTTCATTGCTTACCTGATGAAATAAAGTGAAATGTGTTCGTGAGATAAGTTGTGCATGAAACTGTTTCTAATCTCTCTGTTCGAAGTCGTTACCAAAAAAAGTTGTGTTACTTCTCTAAACACACCGATCAAAATAAAGACGGAATCGAGGAAAGCACAATTTGTCACCAAAGAAGCATTCTTAACTTGTTTCTCATCACTTTGGACAGCATCTTCAACCAGGGCGATTTACAGTTTTTGGAATTTTTTTCGGCATTCTCGTAATGCTGCAAAACACAAATGACCACAGGTTTCACAACTCAAAGAGAATTTCCTAATCGTTCACAAGAAAAGAAGCAGCGGAGGGAAGTTCTGAACTTATCACAAGTTAGCAGTCTAGAATTTCACAGGAACGGGCCAGTGACCGTGCTACCGACTTTATGTAATGATTTCTGAGACAGAATCGAGGAAACAAAATTTCACGTTTGGCTCAAAATACTGCACATTAACTACGAAATTAACTCTGGTGAACTTGTGCGTGGTTACACGTAACACGCAGTATTCACTAAAATGATAAAGTTAGATAACTGAATAAGGAAAATATTTTAAATCGCTACTAACATTGAAGGTAGTGTATATTTCATCAATGGTGACCCAGCAGAAAGACGTCTACCCTCACCTTACCACTAGCTGTGTCAAAGTGATGCACAGTATCCACATTTAGCCAATGTGACTGTAATAAGCATGGATTCCATAAATTTTAAATTGTTCCGAGACTTTTAACAGTACATTAGCTGAAAGGCCACAGTTACATAAAATTTGCTTCCAGTTTCTTTCAGTAGTCTGATACATGCACCGCTTGAGCTTCTGCTCGGCGACTAACACACACTCCTTGCGGCTTCGACAAACAGCCAACGACCTTGCTTGTTCGAGGAAAAATGGAATCATACGTCAGTTTCCTTGATGTGAGTGGTGCTGGCACTGTCTCAACATGTCTTTAATGATTCTAGGTTGTGTATTACTTTTAATCATTTAAACGAAAATAGTGCCAAAAATGTTATCAACAGTTCTGAGATAGACGAACAAATCACAACTCTGAAACGTTTTGATGGTGGTCAGCCAACAGGCTTTGTTGACAGTTGTCGGTTTGAAATCTGGTATTGTAGCCGTGCTATGTGAAGATATTTGTCACTATTTGGCTTCCTGGGATAATAACAATTTTGATCTTGTACAGCCTTGCATTAATTACCAAGCGAATATACAACGACGAGGAGTTTGTTTATATTGAGGAGACAATTATACTTTAAATTATGAGCTCTAACCTGGGCTCCAACAAGCACACAGTTTTCGTCGTGAAATTTCACAACTTAACTCCTCATTCACACTTCATGAGAGCTTCAAATCCATATCGATAACGTTTTCAACTATCTCATCATATCGTTATATCCAGTGGTCGTTGATATGCCAATACAACATTTACATCACATTTATATCTGCCTACCACAAATAATTTTTGTGATTTCTGATACAGTAACTGATAATAGAGAAGCAAAATGTGCTTGTATTGAATTTCATTTTCCAATTATTCAAAATAATGGTTGGTGTGATTGTGAAATCTTTAACTGCAAGTACATCAATGCTGCAAAAAACAATTTATGCTTGCTATCTATCCGTGTGTGTTTTCACTTGTTAGTTTCACTGAAACACAGTGAGCTGTTAATAAGATCATTTCTTGTACATGCTGTCACTCAAACGATATTTGTAAAAATATTTCGATAGAACAGATAGAACAATGGTAAATCTAATTCGGAATTGATACTCTGTTCATCAAACCAGTTCACATTTTGAAGTCCAAAAATCGGTTAATGAACGGCACTAATTTGAACGAAATAAATGGCGCACACCTCGTCATCAATACCATATCCCCAATCGCAGTATTTTTATGGCTTACATAAATCTTAATCCATCAAACTCTATGACATTTGCGACATTTTTAAAATGTGATGCTTCACAGTTCGACGACCAAATCAAAGTGGCTGTCATTCTTTGTTTGTTCAGCTCTTGAGTTCCGCTCGTTTTCTTCAACGATCTATAAACCATCCACTTAAATGTACCAGATATGTGTACTTGATAGGTGGCATTACGTGAAAATGGGAAGTGTCATAAGTGAATTAACACTATGGACAATTCAGTCTCGTCCACATATCACATGATATTACATGTGGCTTGCCCCAGTTTCATTCACACAAGCACCAGAATGGTCGAACTTATTCAGGGCTAATTCATGATCGTACAAACCCTGTTCATAATGGTAGATGTCGCATTCGTTCAAGCAAAAGTTTACTCTATTATGCTGTATAGCAACAATTAGCATGCATTTGTGTTGCATGCAAAATGCTAACGGATTTTATGTTGCTTTTGTCAGCTACAAACAAACTTAAGCCGGAATCCGTACCTTGTTGTTATAACGAGTCAGGACTGTCAACTATGATGCGAAAACCAGGAACTATTGTGAGCAATGTTTAACAAATGCGAAGTAGATAATCCTCACCTGTTCATCAGAAGGACAACGAAATTCTCTAGATTAATTTTGCTTGTCGCGCTCCCATTCAATATTTTCCAAGGGGAGGCAATTTTTAAACAACAAAACACTAAACATACTATTCTAATTATACCGCGCAGGTTGGTTTTACTGATGTATAATTAGTACACCACTCGATTTGTTTTTTAATATAATAGTTGAATGTGTTATCTTTAGCTTTGTACTGTATGTCTGCAGCGTGGGAAACAAAATAAATATTTCAACTTTTTTCAACCTGAAAGTGTGCATTCTTAAAATCTGGCAAACAGTTTCACAGGAATTCGACAATAACAGACTTACGCCAATTCGTTTCCATATACATTAAAATTCCATGAAGTAGTTTGAAAACCATCAAGTTCACCGAATGCAAGCAAACGATGCGTAAATATGACATACGGCCTAGCAGATTTCATTAATTTTATAAATAACCAACAATTAAAACAAAACAAACAAGAACGTTTCAAAATAACCGGACTATTTTCAATCAGCTTTCACAGGCACAACTCCGCTGACCGGAAACAGTCTGGTAGTTTTGACAAATCGAACTAATTATGAAATGGAGTAACTTTTCTCAGAAAAAATGATCTGTCATTTCGGGGACCAGTAAAAATGACAACATTATGAAATAGGTAATTGTTTTTTACATGGATGTCTAGTATATTAATTAGCCGGAAAAATCCAATTATTTTTGTTGCGTCCAGAATGCTATACCGTCTTTCAGGTGGTACTTTAAGCCAAACATTTCCAGCAAAACGCGCGACAAGTGGATGAATTAGGTTCTATTTCGAGGTAGATAAAAATGGCATTGATAGTCGTATTATGAAGATAACCAAGCTTTAAGCTAGCCCTTAGTTACATTAAAACAGTATTAGCAAATGTTCACTATGACCGATATACACGGCTCATCCATAGAGAAAGTTTATGAGACAGTACTTGGAACCGCAGAGTCAACCAACTGCCTTGGGTGAAATGCCAACAGCGTGTTGCGTATCACTTTTGGAGTGTGACGTCACACTTTCAGGTATTATTTCATACCTTTAAGAAATTCACTTTCCGGGCAAGAGTTCCTTGCATTTCTTTCTGTGACACATGATAATTTTCTGCATTTCCACCGACGTAGGTAACCCAATTCCGCCGACTGAATTGTCCAGCAAAGACCTGAAAGACAGGAACCCAAGTTCTATTTTTTAAAACTTACAGCTCTTTTCCAGGGAAGATAAGGAACTAATGTAAGGAAAACATTATGTGTGAGGTTGGTTGGTTTGTCATAAAATCTAAGAAGGAGTAATGAGCGACGTTTTCTAGCACTCAGCATTCAGGAATCAGACAAGTTCATTTTACAAGACCATCTATCGTCGTTTGATTAGCTCATATCTGAGCTGAAGACAACAACGCCCTTTTTGAGTTTGCTGGATTTCTATCTACATTCATTGGGGTATTTGATAGATTAAACTTCAAGTTCCGTGGTATTGACTTGAAAATCGTCAATTTGTTGATAGTCATCTCAATAACTTGAACATAGACACATTTCAGCTCAACATACTTCATCATTAATTAGGAAAAATACTTGTGTATACATTAAAATAAGCAACGCTATTTTCTGCATGTCATGTAGTTGTGTTCTGTTGATCTGAGAACAAAACGACACTCATCACTTTCAAGCAGCATGGCAGAACTCAGTAAAACAAAAAAGCCATATAACGGAAAACAAAGATCACCATGAATACTGCCTTCCTTGGGCGATAGGTAACGACAAGATGCGTGTAAAATTGTGTAATATATCTTAAGTTTAGTGATTCATGATCATTTATGATCTTCTAATTAGTTAGCCTCAGAATTCTGGTATAACTGCATAAGTAGACTGCAAAATCTCCTCACGATTGATTAACGAACCGAAGCGATACGAGCACTTTAGGTCTGATTGGGTTTATAATTAAACCCCTATGTCTTATTCTCATTTGGTACATTGGAAACTACACACCTAAGTTCCGCTGCACCATCTGGCCACTTCTGAGTATAAAACCGATTTTGTTCCAAAAGAACCTGCATTCATACGTAATCATCCCAGAAACGTCGGTAATCATACGTTTTAAACACACTCCAACGTTTATCTGTAATCTGAATCGCTGAAAAAATGACAAACCAAGTGCAACTTTCCAACCGTTTCCGCTTAATTTACATGTACTTATATCCATATTTGTTCAGTATTCTTGTAGGTCACTCTAAAACCGACCAACTTCCTCATAAAGACAACAGAGAAGTAGCAAACAGGAAGGTTCTCTAACACAAACATTCACATGAGGTGCTTTCTTACAGCTTTTGTCAACAAGAAAACATGTGATCAGCAATAAGCTTGAGAGTAAATTATCAGCTGGGGTGCAGGGTTGCTGTGTGCGTATGTGGCCATCTGCTCAAAATTCATTCCACAGATTTTATTGCGTCAAATGAGACAGTTTGTCTTCCACTTTGGATTAAAATAGACACGTAAACAATTACCTCGAGACTTGTTTTGTGGTTAACTAAACAGTAAACTAAGACGGTCATGAACTTTTTTGTCGAAAACATACCCATACCGCTTTCAAAAATGACCAGCTCATCAAGAAATGCAAATGTACTTCAACTTCGTTCGTTATTGGACTAACCTCTATGATCAAACTCACGTGACATATACTCTATGATGACGAGTGCATCTGGTTAAGGCTTTCATGTCTGTCATTCACTGTTTGGGCGTACGTATGGAGTTTTTTTGTTGTCTATTCAACAGAAACGGTCTTTTCAGATTGACCGTGTTAAACGTCTATGACCCTACTGGACTGTGTATTAGTGAGTTTTGTGGAAAATGAAAAAGTGAGCCAACGCAGTAATCAAAAAGTGAATAGAATGCGAATGTTGTTAAAAATCAACTCGTGCCCTACTCCACTATTCAGCATCAAGTCATGGTTTGTGCTAGTGATCTGGTTTGCTTGAAAGTGAATTAAAAATAATGTTTAAGCCATTCTGTTATGTAAAAACTAAGCGAACTTTGATTGATTCATTGGAATAATCTCAGGTACTTGAACAGACGTAGTTTCACATCGAGAAATGTAGTTTTAACAGACAGAGCAAGAAAACAACTATACGTGCAATCGATATGTATTACTAACAATGATCCTATGTTTCATGTGATCTATGGTTTTAACGTAACAGCTCATTTAGAACACTAATCTATAGGCTTATGCCCTAACACAAGAAAATACTGAAACCGTGAACT
>LUCH01000268.1:0-89133 GCA_013368495.1 Paragonimus heterotremus | reverse complement strand
AGCGACAGTGCTTGCATATAATGTTGGAAGTCCGCTTTTGCGTGCATTGTAGTGTTTCGATTAAGGACTCAGTACTGGTGAGTTTAATTTACGTCTGTAATCAGTTATGATCATAGCTTAACAAACTAGGAAGAGTACTGCAAGAATACCGTTCCCAGTAGACGAATATAGGCACATTCACAAATCGAAAGACAAGAGTGAAACAGGAGGTTGTATAAAGACATAAACCAGACGGGGAGACTACATTGTCTCGCTTCAGTTCAATCCAAAAGACATTAATACTGCTATAAGACATGACAGAGAAGTCACGTAGATAGGACGTAATGTGCCGACATTTAACATTTGGCAATACCTGATCATTTTAAGCTACGAACATAAAAAAAAACAATGAATTCACAAACATTGCCAATGACTGAACATTAGAACAACTGCCTTGCTCGTTCTACCCCCCCCCTCCTTAACGGCAGGTTGACGGTGTAGCAGTGGACTGTTTCGTGAGCTCCATACCGGTTACTTTGTTCTCTGAAATTATCAACAGCAGCCTATCTGATTGTAATGATTTATTCTTCTTCTGTTCTAATTGTTGCGTCACCAACATTAACAGAGACTGATTTTGTTTATTTTTTTTCTTCAGATTTTCGATATCATTTTAACTTTACTCATTAGAATTTGTCTTCAGTCAATGAAAATTAGTTGTGTGATTGACTGTTCTTGCCAGAATTTCTAATTTCTGTCGTTCTGAAATAGTCAGTGAAAAAACACTAATTCACGTTATTAGCAAACTGGCTTGCAATTTTACGGGGGCATATTGATAGAACGGACTAATACTTGCTACACAGGAGGGTTGAACACATTCTCACAATCCTAGCACACGCGAGGACAAAACACATCTTACACTTTTAACAGATCTCTTGCCCATCTATATGATGCCCAGTCACTCTTCGTTTTACTGACCTTCCTTATTTCCATGTAGTTTAACGTTCTGTTCAACTGATCAGTGTTCGTTTCCAAATTGTTCGTATCTCTCTTCCTTTCTGATGACAATTGAATGAACCAAGTAGAATGTCGTACTTGTGAGCAGCGCCAGGCACTAAAGGGCTGTTTAACTTTACGAGAATCTAAATTCTTTCTGCTGAGAACACGTTCAATGAATACCCCACTTCATGATTTTTCAACGATGCTGTGTGAATTACAGACAACTTGATATTGGTCGCATCTTTCTCAGTCTCGTGAAATTTTTACTCGACATCTTTCATACAAAGAGAGTATAAGCGAATTTTGCTCTCGTAAATGCTGTCCCATAACGTGCATCCTTAACATTGCTTGAACCTAAACTCCAATCTCGTTTCCACGGATAATAAACACGACTAAGCTTCCCCATGTGAACGACCAAACGCAATCCTTTGTCCATAATGCTCTGGTTGCTCATTCGCTCCTAGAAACGTAATATTAACTGTCTTATGAACTTCATTCGATGGCCTAGAGTCAAATCTCCAAGTAAACCCGATGGAATCTCTGAAGTCGTTCAGCGGTAACTTCAACATTATTAGGGAGGCACTTTCAAGAAACCCATCTTCTCAATAGTCAACAATCCAAGGAACTGATCGGAATTCAAAGTGGTGCTACGTTTACCTAAATTAACACACTTGCATGTTAGTCTACAAATTTTGATGTGCAAAGCCCCATTGAAAATGATAAAAGCTGTGTAATCAATTGTTGTTTACTATACAAGCTCAGCTACCGTGGGTTGCTTATCTCATGTTAGCTCAAACGGTCAGGACTACTCGACGCTGGTTATGTGGCCCGTAAGTAATGTGTCCCACAGCAGAAGTGTCATCACCTTATATCACAAAGTTTCTCATCAGAACGAATAAAAATTTGTAGGAAATTTCCTCTCATTTCTGGCAGTCCATTCTAGCTTAAAGTGCATCCACTGTGGACTGAGATTTGTCACTCCTACATATTCAAAACATAATTTTACGAGTCTAAACTACACGTTGCTCGTCAGTCCACATCCACTTGGCTTGCAAATGCTACACTGAAGTGGCATTTTTCCATGAGTTACCAAAGTACCTAAATAATCTCAATGTCTGAAGCAAAAAACAGGTATACGAGAAATCGCAAGTTTAGGGAAATACAGAACACCCATAAACACCAAATGCAGCTTTCGCTCACAAGAAACCTTTGCGACTGCGCGACCAAATAAAAAATCTTGTAACCTGGTAGAAAACTTGTTTCACAACACGCTTTGGCAAACCTGCGTGCATCCATAGTTTCCTTTTGATAAAATTCCCACCTTCTTAAGTAAAAAGTACATTGCAAAGAAATTATGATGTCTGTTTGACGAGTGAATAGAATAGAGACCTCTACGTTCGTAAGCATCCAGAGTAAACTTCACCCAACACTTCTTAAAGTGGTAGATTGTATTTTCTGCCGGAACAAATTCAGCTTCACCTCCCGCTGCCTTTCGCCATTTGGCTTCATGTATCTGGTTGGAGTCCGTTGTTGTGTCCGTTCTATCAAATATTGCGCTTGTTAACTGTCACTCTCCATGTTTCCTCAGCCGCAACTTGATAAGACCCCCTCCGAGAAACACTTCGTGAATCATGCGTAATTTTCAGTGGTAACATTCAATCGGGCAAAAGGACTGACAACAGAACTGACGGAGTTCTGCCACCACAGGTGTACACCTGAACCGCAAGCTTACAGGCAAGCAAGGGCGCCGCAGTAAAGTGACGATTTATCCATGCGAACACAAATGCAATCTATATAAGCACAATAAATCGAACGGAACTTTCATCTGCCACCCGTAAACAATCAACCAGGGGTTGAAGAACGAGATTACAATGAACTGCTGTCAATCAACTTTCCGTATTTGCTCTGTTTGGTTGTCTTTCACTATTCTACGTAGAAAACATTTCGGTGGATGAAGTGTCGTTCACTGTCAGACAGCAGGGAAAGATTGCGCTGTTAGTCCGATCGCAACTCACAGTGACGCCAATAACAGCAATTGCTTTGAACAAAACCAATTGTCCGGTTCCGGTGGAATGGAAAGATTCTTCCAGTTGCTAGGTTGATTTTCTCGCTGAAACAATATCTGCAAACACAAGCGTGTGTGAGAAAAGAACTTTGGTAAGTTGCAGTCGCGATGGCTTCAGTTAACTTCTAAAAGTTAGATTTCGAGAGAGATTGGCCAGTTAGCAAGCGAAAAGCTACACAGAATAAGTACGCCGTGTGATGCCAAACGTACTACAGTCTTTGCGGTTTTATTCATTAGAACGATGAGCAAAACCTTTCGGTTAGAAACATCTCAACATGTACTGGTTGGCCGCTGCAACAGCTTTCGTGAGTTGCAAGCACTTTTGCAGTCACAGAATAATGTTTTAGTTACCTGAATGTTGTATATCGAACGCAAGTTGGACTTAAGTGACTGCCTCCAAATCTCTTCCCAAATCTCTGTCACAGATCGTTCGGCTAATTCTAACAGAAAATGTTTTATGCTGAAAGAAGCCAACCGAACGAATCACAACACAAAAGTTTTAATACCTTTTCGGAAGCCTGCTAAAAATTGCCGCATTTTGTTTGCGGTTGATTTGGTTCCACACTACAGAATTGACGTCCGTATGGGAAAGAAAATATTATTTTAAAAATTTCGACTGTGACCGGATCCAAATTAGGTACATTTATAGCACAGCGCTTTACCAGCTAAGCTACGAAGCTACACCGGAGCTTCAAATATTCACACTCTTACATAGTCACCCACCAGTCCCATCGTCCTTTGTGGATTCTATCAAAAGGCCTACGAAACTGATTTCCTTGACAAAGCTTCTCAAACATTTCATACCGGAATCCACCAACGCCGTTGGTGAGCATTGCAACTGTGTGATACTTTGTACGTAATGTCTTAATTCAATCAGCGTCTATAGCCCTCAGTCATCGTCTGCTTTTAGTTTTCTTGATTACCCTGCGTTATTTAGAATGCCGACATTCCTAGAAAGTCACTGGATAAATTAGTACTGTCCAGCCACCTGGACACGGGTCAACCTGGTCAAGTGACCGTTGAGTGAACCAATTACTAGTAGGCAGCCAGCTCACAGAAGAGATTACGACCTGCACATATATCATGAATTAGTCGTCATGAAACCTGTCTCTTGCATTGTTAGTTGAGTGTTAACGCGGTATTTCGGTTGCGCCACAGGTTAGTTTCGTGTTTTTATTTGTATCAAGTGACTGCACGTACACGTGCCTGCAATTACTTACATTCTGTAGCAATAACCGTCGAGTTCGACGGTTTGATGGAATCAGACGAGGTTGTGAAGGGATAATAGCGGAAATGCTCTATTACATAGCTAATTGACAAGCAAATGGATCATCCTGAACATCGATGAGCATAACCAACCAGCGTAGCATTAGTGATTTGTCATTGTCGTCTGGATTTTGTTAATGTAAAGTGCCCCGATGCTCCGCTAGTCACGTTGCTCAGAACACAATAACTGTCGATGTAATTAATCCGAATGACAGTCATTAATAGATAGAATGAAATCACTCAAAATAAACACGTACAGAAATTATTTGCTCGAAGTTTGTTTCCATCCAAATGACAGATATGGATGTTATGAAAAAAAATCTACTGTTAGCTTCAATTAGGTTTGAACCAAAAATAACACTGTTCCAATCTTCATCTGCTTTGTTGAATGAGGGAGAGTTACACTTACGTAATGGTTTGGAAATTCAGCAGAAGCAAACTGTCTTGTGAACTCTTGTGGTTACTTTTCCGGTTTTGGAACCGACAATGTTTTGCTGAGTCGAACACTGAGCTCAAACATTTCGGGTATTAAAATGATATCTTAAAATATTATCACGCTCACTTGTTTGGATTAGAAGGACCGTCCAGACTACTGAGCCTCTCGTGAATCTTTCTTACGCTGTGAAGTGTAATGCTAACAAGTCCAAGCTTGACATATGTCTCCTTGTCGAATCCTTATCAAGTTTCCTAGCTACCTGACGCAACTATGAAAATAATTGTCATTAGACCTGACCACAATACGAGTTCGAGCTCTAAACTATTCCGAAAAATTAGAGATGATAGTTCATTTGATTAACTGAGTTAAGGAAATCCAGTGTTTTAATACGAATATGACAGCAATGTTTATGCTGGATGATAATCACGATACACGCATTTTTACCTTGTGCATACATATGGAGTCACTTGTTTTGAAATCGAATGTAACAGAATGATTGTACTTGAACATTTTACCCGTGACCTCGTCATTTTAACTCTGTAGATACAAGGATATGGTCAGACTCCTGCAATTCCATCAAAAAACTACAGTAAATTGCCTAATTTAGTTGATGTCGCTTGATAAGTGTGGAACCACTCTTTCTGTTTCCTGTTTTAACAAAGGCAATTGTTTTATAGACAAGCCAACACTTTCACGTAATCCCTCACATCTTTCACAAGCAGGAAGATTTTTCAACCAGACCCGTAAACAAAAGTTGCCAGACATGGGATCCACTATTTTCACAGCTCGTTAAAAGTGCACATTCTCGCCACGAAATGCGGTTGGATTCTGCTCTTGTTTCCTTAAGTCAGTTTTGTTGAGCACTATGCCGCTGATCTTACCTTAGACAGGACGAAGTTACCATATGCAAACACCCAACCGTATTCGCTTACCGGTAGTGCTCAGATTGCATGATCACTTCGAAAGGAAGTCGCAGTAGCTGTTCAGTCGGTGACCTCACTTCTGGACCTACTCTCGGAGCCGAATTCACAAAAATCCCTAAATTCGTTGGCTGATGAGTAGGGCGGAATATTTGTTTATAACTTGAACTATACCTATGTTGGGTGCCAGCTACATGAAGAAGTTCCCGAGTACTCATGCGCAATCGAAATATTCAACAAATTTATTGTTTTACGTAATTTCAGTTCGGATCCAAGCCTAAAAGACGAACCAGGTAAAATTTTCAGTGGTGTTGATATTGCTCGATCATTTCGAGTGAAAGCTGAATGACTGATCTTTTAACTATGATTGGTTACTTGAAAACTATTTGTTCTATTTGCTCACCGTCAACGAATAGCAACGCGAAATCTTACAAAATCTACCTCGATTTAGAACAATGCTATTCGGTGAGGAGTCTCAGAAATATCTACCAAATTATCATTAACTAAACACCCACCATTCACAGATGATCACTCAACAGGTTTTAGAGGTCCAACCCAAGCCCCCTTGACTAGTACCGTGGCTACAGCGTTTAAGGACCGCTTGCACATATGTTTCAATTATTTATTTTATTTCCACACCTTTTTGGCAGGCCGTGCATTACGTATACTTCGGTTAGCCAAACTGTTGAGCCTACTTCGCTTGCTTCGACTATCTCGGCTCGTGCGATACATAACGCAATGGGAAGAGGTAAGACCATTATGTTACCACGTTTCTTGTTTAATGTTTTTAACGCATAAAGGTTTATTTGTGAAACTGTCTACTTTCAAGAAACAACTTTGTCTGACCCGACCGGTTAAAAACCGGCAGGTAAAAATTTAAGCACACAAACATTTCGTGAAGTAGTAACGCCTCAATTTGTTCCCGTAATGGACCGGCCAAAGGCAAGATAATGTAGCTAATTTAATTTGTGATAGTAACTGACAAGTGTTTTGATTGAGGAGTTACGAGTAGTTTACTGTTAGTAATAATCAGCTTTTAATCCTGGTTTCAGCGTGTCATTCTTACTGATAAATGTCTGGGTAGCAAAACTCCACTCGTTTTCAGCCGCCTACTTTTAAAAAAAAGATCACATACAACATCCGTCTGTATGATACTCGTCCGTGAAACAACCAGTCGGGAGTGTGTTCTTCAGAGATGCACTCCGTGTTGCAAGTGAACAACTGAGTCAGAACACATGCGATTTTTTTCAACCAAAGACACGCAATAGCGTGATAACGGTTCGTGCATGAATTTGGAAGCGAAATTTGCACTTCAGTTGCATTATAGCAGGAAAATGTACTTTCCAAGTTTCACACGTCTTTCTGGGTATAATTTGATTTTACACCATCTAGCTGCATTACATTTTTAACAAAAATAAACTCATTGGGTCACATTTTTAACAGTATGAACAAAAACGGCATTTTTGTAAACCATAATTATTATTCCTTATTGTTAAGAGCAAAATTAGTCAAGATTGAGTAGTACATTACCTGCGAATGAAAACTAATATACCCCATAAAATGATTTTATCGACCATCGAAGCTTGCTATAAACAAACCTACTGCCAACTCTCCTAATATAAACGGAATTTTCAGCGTTATTCATAGTATCTCCCCTGAGTGACTGGTGAACTCCATGTGAAATTTTATAATCAATTACGCATATTCCAGATGTTTAGTTGACGCTATGGTTGCAACTTTTTAAGCAGTTGAAGAGAAAGTTAATTCCCACTTTTCCTCTGTCTGAGCCTCTAGTCTACTTTCAAGTTTCTACCATTTTCACGTTGATCAGTGAATGAAGTAGCCACGAAATGAAAGCAAGCTTTTCGGCAGCGTGCTGTTCAGCCTTTTTATTTTGTTTCAATAAAAAGTTCATTTTCAATTTAATCATAAGACAACTGTATTTTAGTCACGATCATTCACACTAACAACATCAAGCATTTCCAATTATAAAACCTATGAATATGGTTAGTCAGCGAATGTTATTTGCTTTTATATATATGTAGTCACGGTATTTTTAAGTTCACTCAATCCTACCTCCCTTCATTCGGCAGTATGCAGAAAAAAGCTCTCATATTGTAGTAATCTGGTTTAAATACTCAATGATATATACTCTCACTAGGAACAGAACAACACTGCTCTGAGGTGCAGCATTCTAATCCGTTATAGGGTTTATTGTTACTTAACCAATCTCGAGGTCGTATGTTCCAAAACAACTCGCTAGAAATCATCGTTTTCCCTTATAACAAACAGTGGAATTCTAAGTAAATAAGCCTACCTCAAAGGACGGTCAATTTGCTCGAAAATGGCTACCAGGTCAAAGAGAACTGTCTGTCAGACTACAGTCAGAAGAAAAGCGTGCGCCATTCAGCATGTACTTAAGCTGACCTATCCACGACACACGTACGCCGACGGAGGCTTTGACAAACTGAAGCATGTTAAACTGTGTCTGACCGCAAGCCACATCAGTCTATATTCACGCGTGGGAGTTAGCACTATACAACTCCTAGTTATTACTGACTTATCGAAAGCTACACCGCAATGAGAATTTTGATGCAATCTAGTTAGCACCCTTTACATCAAACATTAAGTGACTTGGCGAACTTAAAATCACGGTCAAGCACGCAGCGATCCTAGCTTCCCGATGGAAAAGTTTGATTCAATTTCAGCGCACATAAAGTTATCAAGAACCATAGTCCATTCTCACTTGTGGCAACAAGCGTGATTGATCGACCACTGAAGATGAATATATGAATTGTCATTGGCAAGATGGTCAGTGGACAAGGGTGTGGCGCGACGAACGGCTCCAGTGACTGGCACATGGTGCTTCTCGACCACAACGCCACAGTGGTGCTGTTACGACTTTTGTCAATGGAAAAATGCCGTTTTATTCCCAATGCCACAAACGAAAGAGGTTACAATACATAGAAGTCACTATGATGCGAACAGTTCCTGTTATAGATACCTGATAACTGAAAACCGTGATAAAGAAATAGAACCTCCGATGGGGGATATGTTATCTTTGCTTCTTGAGTGCTCAGTACATTGCGGTGTTGAACTTGGTTCTAGTCAAGATTTAGTTGCAGTCCACTTCGATATGGTGGTCAAACACTAAAATGTTGTTGCCTATCACATTCTTAAATCTAGAGTGGTGCGCATAGAATTTGAGATCTCTCAAGATGCGTCAGCTTGCACCCTCCGAGGATCATAAAGATAATTGACGATTGACTATCTCCCAGGTAATGAAAGCAGAGCATATTCTTCATTTTATAAACCCCGTTGATCAGCTCATGCTGACAAAACACCAAATCTGAGTTGACGCTGACTACGGCGACGAAAATAAATGGTTTGTCAACTTCGTTGGAATGAATGACTTGGTGCACAGTTTGATGACGTGGGGTTGAGTTGATACCGTGACACTGACTGCGTTCCTAGTTAGAAGGGATGCTGAGCATATTTTTAAGCACAACACCTTTTTCGATGTTCACACTGTGATCGTAATCCAAGGTGTCTTTTTGTCATTTTCTGGCATGTAGGAACAAGAGGAAAGAAATTTAGTTTTCTCAGACAAACAACAGAAAATGCAGGTTTTAAGCATAAGCTAAAGCGTTTTATTGACAATAAGAAAAACTAAAGTAATGTCCCTTTTCTGAATGCTTTGGTAATCGAAATGCTTTTATTACTTGCGCTGATATGTGCCTAACTTGACTGATCCACTCTATTACGCCGAGGTACTGTTTTCCAACAAAACCTTCCGTATAAAACGTGTGTAGACAAACAACAACAGGCTCCGCGACTTTGACAGTAAGCTGTATGAAAAACAAACAGACGGATTTTTTAGCAGAAATAGTCTCAAATCGTTCAGTTATTTCTCAGCGACAGAAAGTTTTACAAATATATTTCAGTATCTGTGAAACATAAGAAGGTTTGTACATTATATTCACCTTAGTACATGGGTATATTTGAAACATAAATGACGGAAAGTCAATTTAGATGCAGGCCTAGAAAGCTGAAAAAACATAACAAATATAGAAGACGACCTTTTACATGAGAGCTTAATGGAAGCATTTTGTGAAAACAGGGTGGGAAAACGAAGCAATCTGCCTTTCCCAGCGATGTACACTCTGCATTCTGCAGACGTTTTTCATAATCAGAACGAGAAATCTCCTCAGTAAATGAAAGTGGTCCAGTTGCAACAGAGAATATGTTCATTAAACACTGACGGAATATCTATTAAATGCATGGCGAATAAACTCTTCAAAAACCCTCATTTCAACTGACGTATTCGCGGAATTTCATCGTTTCTTGTTAAATTCAAGTAACTATCCGCGTGTATGTTGCCGTACTTAACTACGGGCATGAGTCCTTCGTCATTAAGGATCATTCAGACAGATTGGTAAATAATTTCATTGAAATCGGCAAATCTGACATTTATATAATCATATGGATATAAAATAAAAATGTATGCTGTATTGAGTGCTTGGTATTGAATTTCTTAAATACAGCACGTTCACAAGATTTTGGCTACAATGATGTAATGTTATTGCAAAATGTCAAGGAACACAATATGTGAAAAATGAAACTATGGAAAGGCAAGACATCGAGGACAAATGCACAAAGGAAAAATAAATGATTAGAATGTTTTCGTCGTTCCAACACGCAAAAAACTTTATAATTTAAGTCCTCCTTCAAGATTTGTTATTTTTCAACCTTCCATTATACATTTTGTGTGACCACGATGGCAGTTACACTCGACCTCCTCCGAACTCGAGCCAAGAATCCGCAAAGTCCAATATAGAGACCGACATACGTAAATTCCTATACTAAGCTACTTGCAAGACACCCACCTGTTCGCTGATTTACAACAGAAAAGTGTGATCAGTGTGTGGTATGGTAGACATTGGACATACATTTCACGTCACTCTAGTCAATCGACAAGATATAGTTGGTTGGAGTAAATAGGGGTTATTTGTTATAACTACGCACGGTCGAATCTCACTACTGCTCGTTTGATTCTGACATGACGTGTGGTGCGCGCGTATGTTACTTGCAAACCATGAAATACTGAAGTCTGTTATTGAACCGTTTCTTATTATTGTCTTTGACTTAAAGCCTTGTCGTGTGCAAGTTTTCCGAGGGATGAAATTATACCAGTTTGTTTCTCACTACAAAAGGTCATGTTCGAATGGCTATTCATTGTAATATTAATCTTTCATGGCTTCCCATAGGCATAGTGTTGTTCTCAGTGATCTGTTCCTGAATGAGTACGGGACGAATAAAAACGGCGTCAACAGCTTTTGAGGAAAACAACCCCTGGCATTCATTTGTCTTTCTGGTTCGCTTACAACAATGAATCCACTCAAAAATTAGTACGTGTTTGGATGGGTGTATCTCTAAAACCTATACATCACTGATCTCGACTTTTAAGCCAAACTGAAAATGCGTGTTGATGGCTGACTTCAGTTGTCCCACTAACACAATCTATTCGGGGGACATCGTGTTTTATCACATTTGAAGGTTTAACTTACGGTTTGTGTCTGCGATCAGAAAAAGTAACTCGTTGAATCTCTTATTGTGTATTTCTCTGATCCTAGTTTTATGAGCCGAAAAAGCGCAGGGTATAAGGATCGCTCGTTGAAGAACCCAAAAACGATTATAGCTGCACCAACTCAATTCAAACAACGATAAATCACTCGCATAACCTCAGAGTGACTGTATGAAATGTTTACTATTATTAAGTTCATAATGATAATACGTTTTACGAGGAGTTATAATTTTGGAGCTTCTTCACCTTCTACTTCTAGTAACATTCTGTTGTTGTTCATACAGTGATCATATTGTTTGGTGATAAGCTGTTTCAATCGCCTGTTCCAACGAACCTCGAGTAACACTTCAAATGAAAATGGATTTAAATTTAGTCACTTAGAATTTTCGGCGTCAGGACCAAATTGTACATGTTGCGACCTGACTTAACTCCCAATATTTTCTCAGGTCCTTGGAACGGACTGATTGTATCAACAGATACAGTAAATTTAAGGTCGTATTTTGAGTGATTAACATTAAATGGTACAACGAAAAAAGATAGGTTTGACATCCATGTGAATAAGACATTTCAGGGAAGCTGCGAGGTAATACGTAAATGTAATTTATAAACTGCATTCAAGGACTTTTCACCTAGCTGCAGGAAGAACACCGTGCAGTAGAGGAACGAGATCAATGATATACATACGAAGACCGAAATCACACGAATGAGTTCATAAGTAACAAGTCCATATGCCTCCTCTTTATTTTCGCCTTCATTTCTTCCAAATAGGTGGTCAACATAGCCAACAAATTTATGGGGATTTGCAATCTGGTCCTAATTATGCTTTTGCTTGGACACTGGAACGCCTGCTTACAATTCTTGGTTCCCATGCTCATGGACTTTCCAGTGCAAAGCTGGGTTTCAAAATCACACCTGCAGGTAAGAGGTTGGTGAATTTTGGCTGTGGCTACGTTTACTCTAAGAATATGAAATTGTGGACAGGATTTCAAATCGCCAACGACTAGCTATGTTCCAACGGCCTTAATTCAGGTATCGATGGCGCGTGTTATCATAGTAAAGGATATTTTCACACTTGTCGCGAATATCACGGATAAAAAGACTACAGTAACATTATGATCAGTATGAGCGTAGAAACTGTTGAGACAATACGTATTGTGCGCTATAGTGGGACAATCAACAACAGTAAACTCGAGAAGAGCAAGTTTGCATCATCTTCATAGGAAGGAAACGGAAAAACTAACAAAGGCACAAAAATATGCCCGAACTATGGCCACAGCACATTCTTTCTTTGTCACTGAGTTACCCTCTTTCATCCGACCGATGCACTCATCCGTCGATAGCTTATGAAAACTGGTCAATATTCTCGACTGTGATCAATTTCGAATAATATAGTAGGCGATAGATGATGTTTGTGCAAATATCTTCTTGCTTAAATACTAAGATGTCAGATTCCTGTAACCGTGAAATCTTCAGCAAATGAAAAGGCCCAAAACCAACGCAAGCTTACATTACCGATCCAGATGTGATCACCAACTGCGCAATGTACACAACGTTGAGACAGCTAGGAATATCAACCTCGAAAGATGTTTCATGATAATCCTGAAAAAGGGAGAAAATTGAAGAACATGGGTCTAAAATATTCAGTACAACAAACCCACACATTGAGTAGCCGTATAATAAATAAGGCCACAGAAGTAACTTTACAAATGCGTTAAACATTGTGTTTTGGATCTGCAGAGGTTTGGAGATTTCCTCAGAGTGGCAAAAGCGAACTACTTGTTTTTGTTCTGTTTGAAGACAAACACTTGTTGTGAAATTCCTTTGTCTCTCTCTCATGTGCAGCGGAAAAAAGTGAACGGGAAACATGCCTTGACAAAATGAAATACTTTATTCTGTTGCAATCACTTGTTAATACATCCGACAGAATACATCTTACCAGCCAGTCAACAGTTGGATCTTTTCCAAAGTAAACAGAACCACGGGCAGACGTGCATCTCAGGTGATCTGCAGAAATGTTTCAGGAAGACGCCATCAGTTAAACTTCAACTGTGTGCCGACCTGAGAGGAATTTGTGTATCTCAGCCCAGTCAACCTTGACTCCCGAGTTGTGTCCTTCAATGGTGCTCCCTGTCTATCTAAAGATGGAGTTTAGAAGGGCGTCAAATTCATAATTTTGTCCTCGGCCACAGTAAAACACGCGCCACTGTATGATCGTGTGTGCTATGGACTGTGTGTAATCATACCAAGTCTGTCGTCAGTTGTCTGGGGTTCTCTTAGACTTGTATTAGTTCACCTAGCCTATCTAGGTAAAACTTTCTTTTGCGTTCTGTTAATAAGACACCTATGGCGGCACGCAGCAACCGCTGTCTAACTTCAGGACTTATGTATACAGTGGAGCTGAAAACCGTGGAGAATGTACAAAATGCTAATCGAAACAACACAGTCAAAACAGACTTCTTTAGTCCAAGTTAACTCCAGATAAATGAAATCCACGAATACCCATAACTTTGAATATTTAGTACGACTATTTCGGATTAGTTGGCTTGTCTGAATCAGCCTACTTCGTTTTAGTTATAAAATAAACTAAGGAACCTAGATTTTCCTAAAAAGAGGAGACACAGCAAACGGCAGTGGGGAGAGCTCGTTTAAAATCGTTGAGATCCCGGGATTTGGCTTTACAGTACATAGATGAGGTCAGATTGTGTCAAAGTGTTACACAAAATAGTTAGCACGCAAGCATACACTTCATCAGTGAGACGTTAAAGTCTAGGAGAACAGTGCATAACGAACAAGCACGATTTTATAATGTATATTTTCCAAGTAATTGATCGTATAGAAACGGGCGTAGTTAGGTTAAGCTAAGTCGTTCTAAGAACGAAATAGTTGCATTCTGAAATAGGCAATATTTCCAGAAAATTCATTAATTAATGATGTTGTTATAAGTTGACTGCTGTCCATTATCCCCAGAAAATGAGCATTAATTAACGAATTCAAACAGAAACATGAAATCCTGAGTCTCGGTCAGTCTTTCTTCGAATACCGAAATTTTGACCAAATTTGTGAAAAGAACTGTTAATGATTGGCAAAACCAACGTTCATCTTCCCATGATATAAACAAAGATGAATAACCTTAGGATAATTTTTAGACGGAAAATATAACGAAATATGTTAATGTTGCAGCTTGTATAAATTTCGACTTTTAATTCGAAAAAATTTTGTCTACTGCTATGTGTGCTTCAGTCTAGTTCACATATTGCCAAGGCAGTCATCTTAATGAGTCTGTTGTTATACAAATCGTGAATTCATCAAACACGGAGAAGTAGTTAACCATGAAATCAAAACAAACTGTGTCTGACAAAACACTAACAACAGAGGTGATTATTCTCTCAGATCTTTCATTTCAAAAAGAATGAGATAAAAATTTTCATAATTTCTGTAAAGAAGATAGTTAAGTCTAGCAAAATTCGCATTCAGATTGTTTCCTAATTCATCGTAACCCTGATGGTGAAGGTGAATCTAGTCCACAGATGTTACGTTTTAACGACTGGTAACAACGAATACAGTTTTTTATATTCCCTTATCATTGTTTGCTCCACGTATATATGTAAATACATACAAGCCAGTTGGTGTATAGAAGTCAGCTAGGTTTACGGTTGACCCGATAACAATCAATATTCTGTGACATTATTATTCAAGTATTGTTTAAAAAGCTGTCACTAAATGTGGGGCAACTAGAAACGCTTTTACAAGCCTGCAAGAATAAATTGCCAGACCTCGTAAAAGTAATTAAAGTGGATCATGCATAAATAGTTTAGACGCATACGCCTTGGGTTTACTAAAATTGACTGGTGAGTAAATTAACCGGTAAACTATGTTCTGTATAATTTCAGGATGCTCACTGGTTTGAACAGTATACCTGGGCTTTATTCAAGGCTTTATCCCATATGCTTTCAATTGGTTACGGTCGGTATCCTCCAAGCAGTCTTCCTGAGGCATGGATCACCATAGTTAGCATGATGACCGGAGCAACATGTTATGCACTGTTTGTTGGTCATGCGGCCGCCTTAATTCAGTCATTTGACGCATCGAAAAGAAAGTACCGTGAAATGGTGAGTGTGTCTGCTATTGAGTTTTGAAGTCCCTAAGCTGTTGTTCCACTATCGCACTCGTATTTACTGAATACTTCTTAAATGTGACGGATATCATATGATATACCTACGCCTTGAGAGATATTTTGATACTATCTCTCAAAGTGACTATCAGAATAGAACTGTCGAACTGTCCTCGTCGGGCTGTCCCACTGGGTTTACCGACGTTTTGATAAGAATACTACTATTTCGATAGATCTCAATGCCCCATAAGTGTATGGTCTATTAATGGGCCTTGAAAGTCGATCATTTCAGTGCTGGTGTTTGTGTGTTTGTGTTTGATAAACGTCGAATCAACTATATCAGGTTGAACTGAACATCTCTCAGTTGATTTTGGTTGTGTCTTCGCGGTTGCTGAACTAGCTACCCGTGGCGTCTCAATCTCTAGATGACTGTCATGGAACCAAGATTACTATAGATATTATGAAGGCTATTCAGAGGACTACATGTCATTGAACCTTAAGACATGGACACCAATTCGTCCCCACATATTTTCTCTGTTTCATTTGATGAAAAAATGGCATATGAAAAACCCTAGTCATTTCGTGTGATTGAAGCTTTCGTTGGTCTTTAGTGAGAACCCCTCATTCGTTCGGGTGAATTACATGTGGTGTGGCTTAGAGAAGGCTAAAATTGTCATGTGCGAAATGAGAAGCCTTTAGTAGAAATTTCACCGTCAGGTTGCATAACCAGAAATGATATGCAGCTACGAAGAAATGCATTTAGTATGTCGTCATTTCTTAGTGATGGCCGCAGTTAATATTACAATAGAAATGCAAGCCGTGGTAACCAGATTTTCCTGGTGCTTTGTGCGGCAGCATGGTTCTCCAATCAGTTAGTGTGCCAATAAGACGCGCGACTCCAACTGATTAGCCAAAAGGTAAGACTTTACAACTTTATCCCATCCTCATCAGTGGACTCTCTGGAGCATAATTTAAACATTACTTATAGTTCAGTGAACTACTGCATGGATAACTCTCAGAAGGCTTGTTCAGAACTCGTGGGTTTGCGTCCATGTCAAGTCTGGAAGTGCGGAGAAACAAGTGAGTCGAAGTAGCTAATCACAGCTTGCCTGATAGTCATTTGGACTAACCGTTTACAAAACTTCACTCCCTCCCTTTTGGAAAAATAACAGATGTGAACTGGTTTGGAGGTCCGCCGCAAATTATCGATTGCGTCCACTCAGTGAGAAATAAAAGATAAATATTTAAACAAAATAGGATTTATGTAGTATGCTATTCTGTTAAGCGTCCAATGAGTTAACAGGTTAACACCATCACTCCTAATTCGTAGAGTTATTCTCTCTTTTTATCAAACTAAGGTAAACGAAACTGATTAATTGTTAAGTCACCTGCGTATTGATTACAAGAATGTTATCAGTAGCTCTCATCGACAGTTCTTTCTTGACCCGTTACAACCTTCTAATTGGATCATCTCATTCAAACATATCAAGTGGGTTTTCGAGTTCCAGCGACCTTCAAGGTTTTCTCATCAGAGTCGGAAAATTCTGAGACTCTTGTAGGTTAATTAGACACAATAATATACCAATAAATCACGCAAGAACTCTTGTTTGCTGTCTATTTAAAACAGCACTGGGAGTCTGTCTTTAAATCATCGGTAATAAGAAACCGGCAGTTTCTGGTAATACTTTCCTGGGAGAGGAACACTCTGGTGATCCCTTAATGAATAACTACAAAGGAAAACACATTTGCAAAATAGTTTCAATTCAATCTGAAGACGCCACAGCACCTTATGTCAGCACTAACAAATCATGTGACCAGTGCGACTGTTGACTGAAAAACCATGGGCTAAGATAGTTTTAGTTGCTTTAAGGAAAGCTGATAATTCGGAATTTAAGTTTAATACAATGTAAACTTCACCAGAACAGCAATATGATGGACATTTATTTTGACACACTGCCTCATATCAATATGAGTATGCAAATCACTCTCCGAGAGAAACGCAAAATCTAAGGAAACAATATCATACTTAAGATATGTGGTCTTGTACGATAGACAGTCGGGATCGAACAAGAAGCTGAGTGAAGGTTACGTCAAACTGCTGGTGAGAAATAGGGTTTCGTAATCCTGAAACGGCCAGGGTTGCTATCTGGCCAAGATCCGTATAAATGCTCAGCAGAGTGTTTTAGGTTTAAGCAAACTAATTGCAATTACGTGGGTGATTGTCAGTGGGTTACCAACATTTTTACAAATTTTATTGAGATCAGTATGTGGGCGTGAATGGTTTGCATAGGTCAGCTTTGATAACAATTTTTATCACTTTACGTCTAGAATGGTAACAACTATTGCTTCAACTCTGCAGCAACTTCGTTCCATCGCTGTCTGGCTTCCGCTTTATTAGGCTTGAAAAGACCGTCCAGAATCCATTCTTATCGA
Organism: Paragonimus heterotremus; assembly: GCA_013368495.1. NCBI lineage: Eukaryota > Metazoa > Platyhelminthes > Trematoda > Plagiorchiida > Troglotrematidae > Paragonimus > Paragonimus heterotremus. The sequence continues at coordinate 71,343 of LUCH01000268.1, read as the reverse complement.
GTACGGTGTCAAATTAAAACCCTCAGCTGACGTGCAATAATGCTTTTCTAAACATATGAGACAACAGAGGGTAAGACGACTGGCTTCTACTTGACAAGCTTGTTGCGATGAACTTTTCGAAAATGGGAGTCATGTTGTAGTTTTTTCAGGACTTCAAAAGATTACTGTGGTCTAATAATGGTTCACTACTTCACTTGACAGTGTTACCAATCATTCTCTGACTGTTAACAGTGAATTGTCATCAAGTAGTCTCTCTAGATCTTGAAACACGAAACACGGTAGTCTACTCGTCGTCGTGATGTCACCTCAATTATTGATCCTTACGGTAGTTGTTATGCTCCTTTGGTAACTATCAAAGACACTAGCATAATGGATTCCAGAAAAATAGCTATCGCTTGGATAGTGGTGGAGAAGCTATGCTCATCACAGAGCAATAGAATTTCAGGAAGTTTTTTGGAGATCGCTTGGCTAAAGCGATGAACACCAGGATCAGGTTGGTGTTAAAACTGTTTATCAGTTTCATTTGAAATTGGTGTTTCTCTTTTTGCGCTGCTGCCGTTATCCGATTGCCAAAACAGCAGAATTCAACATATGATTTTACAGTCACCTTCAGTTGATATACATTCTCGGCATCGTCTAAGTGGATTCTGTCACATAATGTTTTGAGTACTTTACAGGGCTGTATCCACTAACAACTCTGGTTATTGCAACCCCGATGAACTTTCAAAAAGAATATGCAACCCGTGGCTAATTTTCAACACATACTTACTTACTGAAGTATTGATTACCTGATCACTGCTACTGGGTGAGACATCAATGCAGAAGTCTGTAATCACACTTGATTCATTGGCAAAGAGGTAGTCTAGCTTAGATGGCCTCTGATAACTCCATTAACGTTTAAGACTCTAGAGGCTTCCAATAAGTCAGCATGTATAGCTACATCGTGAAACTTAATTTTGGGGAAATTTGACTGAACACTGATATTGTAGGAATCATAGTCCGAATCATTATGATCAAAGTCAGGCGGAATCAACTTTTTTACAGCCTCATGAGTTCAGTTTGTGCATAGTAAAATTCAACCATTGCACATTGAGGAGATGGAAGAGGTTAGTGTGGACCACTGCCAAGGTTACTATCTGATATGATAGATGTCCTGGCGATAAGTATGCCCCGAGGTCTACTAAGGCCCAAGGACTGTCTCGTTCAAATCTTCATAAAGCCTTAACACATAATATCTAATAAATGAAATCGTGGTTGGGAATAAGCATAAATTTAATCCGAGGAACACAGTCCACGGAGAAACAACGTTTATCAATGGGAATATGACGTAATTAACCCAGTAAATTGAGTAGGTAAACTGTCAAACAAATATCGGAGAGAACAAAAAAGGACATGTTAGCGAAAAGTACGAGCAAATCACCGCGATCAGGCAGAATGCCGTGGAAAACGACCCTTACAAAATGCCGTACCGTTTCCGTGAGATACGAAATATAAAATCTTCCCCCTAGAACGCTTTCGAACGACAGTCAATGTAAACGACTGTAGCAATATCTGAAACGGGTTTCGATGTGATCGTGAACTTGGTAAAACTGGTTAGACCACCCTATTTGCAATTAGGGTCCCCACTATAAAATTGAATGTTTTATTTTGGTTTTGTTAGTGAGCTTCTACTTAACCTTGTCAGCCCAAACGCATGGGTTGCAGTACCTGTGAATCGCGACTGGGAAGGGTTTCGGTGAAGGTGTTGGGTGGCTACTGCTCTTTCTTCTGGTCATTCCGATTGTTACTGGTAACGTACCTCAACTGGAAGCGGGCAGCGGTGAATTTAGAAGTACAGTAGTTGACATTGAGTCTGCCCTGAAACCATCACAGCTTACACTTTCAATGCTGTGAGGCTAGTTGAGAAGCTCGAAAGATAACTCATACATTGTGTGGATCATCCGTTTGGCTATCACGCAAAATTTCATAAACCTTTGCGGTCACATTGTTCCATGCCACATGAGTCAATATCTGGAAAGGCAAATAGTGTCGTTAAAAGTGGCACCGCATCCCGAGTTTCTAATGGGAACACCGGGAAATAATGTGGTGTTGAAAATTTTGTCGAGCGGAAACAAACCCTACGAGGCTGTTAAAGATAGTGTCAGGGTTATGTTGTCAGAAGCAGGATTTAAGATGAAGGCAAACCAGAAATTACAGATACAGCTACATCACACAGTGGGATATGAAGCAATAAGTTTAGTTATGAAAAATGAATGTGTGCTCAATAAGAGTGAGTGAATTCAAAGAAAAGTAATTGGTGTAATTACCTTTGAAAATTAGCTCTAGCCTGGATTGTTGAAAATTCATAAAGCCCACATTCCTATTACACTTAGATTTGGCGAAATAGGTTCCATCATACGAGCTCGTCAGTGTATCCGCTTTACACAAATCGATAGTATCACCGCAGTCAATCCATTCGGTTTCCTGTTAGTCGATGTGCTCAGTGCTCATGAAGTCATCAGATAAACACACTTTATCGGTGTTTTGTGGACGATACTGTACTACTCAAAGACTCCATAGAGGTGGTAGCACCTATCTTTGAATCACTAAACCAAATGAAGTCCAAAAATTGCGTTTACTGTTAAGTATAGGCAAATCAATACTTTAGTGTTTTTATATATTCTTATGCAGCGTCACAATAACGGATTCTAAATAAGATCTATCTAACAAAAACCAACTTGAAAGAAACAGTATTTGAATGTCCACGGTTTAAGCACAAGTTGTCTGACAAAAGCACTCATATCGTTCTGAACGAATTTTTTGGAAAGAAACATTTCCAATATGTTTTTGTTGATACCTACAACAAGATAAAATGACTGTTCATCAACAATTTTTGCAAATCCACCAAGTAAAAGTCAGGATGTCTATCTATGATTGCTTTACAAGGATGATGGCATTAAACGTCAGTCTCGTTACGGCTACTGGTTGCGCTCGAACGGTTGTGCTGTTCACCCTTATCTGAATCTCAGAAGCACCAATGAAAACACCTTCACCGTTCAATACCACCTTTTACGTCACTCGTGAACTTCTTTATGTGTTGGATCACTTACGAATGCATAACGGAGTGGAAGCCAAACAATCGAGTCAACAAGCTGATTTTGGTTCAAGTGTGTAAGACGTTGACGGATACTACAATTTCCCAATTTGTTTTGATGGTGACAAATGAAAACAATGTTATCATCAACTGCCCACCACTTCCTAACTTGTCGCCCTCAATTAAAACGAGAAACAGCCTTCCAGGTAAATCGCGTAACTACAATTCGAAGGCTTCGCCAATGTGTGAATGCAACGCGAAATTGTAGGCGGAAACCACCCGCCTGTGTATTGCATGAATTTCCAACTAGTGCCAGATTGCCCGATAAACACTGCAATTATGTGGCTAATGGTTACGCAGTTCTGATTCCCCATTCCTATTGAACTTTGCTCCAAAAATCCGCAGACGGCAATTTATCCTTAATGAGATGCAGCGAGATGTGTTCCAGACAGACGTTGTGCAGAAAACCGTTTCCAATCCCATCCTTTAAGTTTGAAATGTTTATTAAGTATGATACAGTGCTCATTAGTTTTGCTGGCAGATAGTTTCAAGCGAAGGGAGAGAACATACCCCCACTACCAATGAAATAATAATTGGATAATTCAGATGACTTTACTTGCATTGCCGATTTTATACTCAAAATTGAAGTTGTTGTGGGACTCTCACTGTTTCTAACTGATGTCAAAAATTTCGAAAGGCTAAACTGAATGCAGTTTAATGGAACACTAAAAATGCGTTGGAGCTGTGTCAGTGACACTTTGTGACTAGTAAATGAAGATATTTCAACCTATGTCATTTTGCCTAACTATGACCAATTCAAGTACCAAATTTACTAGGGAAATGAAATTAAATCACGGTCAGCAACAAGTTCGGCTGCGTTGATTCAATAAAGAGAGCAACGGTTTAAAAACAGAATTCACCATAATTTCACATAGACGGCCAACAGTGTAAGGTTAGCTACTGTTCGTAAACAAGTTTGTACTGATCTATTCAGCTCTCTCTTTTCGAGGTTTCAAAACTGCGAACGGTAAAATGAAGAAATAATTTAAAAACTGAAGACGAGCAGACAGTGGCTGGAGTTCTTAACAAAACACCCAAAAAGACTTCACGAATGCAATTGCATAGAGTTCTTGGGTCAGTCTTAAGGTAGCCTTGGAAATGAAAGAAGACAAAGAACACATGCTATTCATAAAATTGTAAAGAAAACAGGCATCTTCCAAAAATACTCGACACAGAATAAACCCCCGGTGCACCTGAAGGTCAACTAGAATACCTGTTATGTGCACACGTTTCACGGCTGTCTTATATAGGTGTTAACAAGTGTGGTATAATGAGAATCTTCTTGTAACGTCTCCATTAAATTCATTCAATCGTAGTATTTAGTACGATCAGCCAATACTTCTGGATTGTTTGGTTAACACTGTAAGCAGCTTCCCAGGACCACTGTTTACTGAGAGCCCACGTAATTGAACAATTATATGGTCTCAGTGGGAACGAGAAAGGCGAGTGGTCAAATTGTTCACGGAAGCTGATTTATAATCCCAGTACACCTACTGTAGGTATTTTTCACAATAATATGCGACAATGTCGATGACTGATTTTATACAGGGCTGTAGTATTAAGCAGCAGAGAAAAACTGATGAAGGCTCGGATCTTGTCGTGGTCAAAAATATGTCAGCCATTAAAGCTGCTATTGTGTGCGCATGGAGGAGTCGATATGAGTGGTACTAACCAAACTGAACATTCCAACTGTGTAGAACGTTGAATTAGTAGACGTAGTTGTTTATACAGATCACGATAATCCTCGAAGTGTAAGCGAATAGCTGTAAACGTCCGACAATATCCGCACCGAATAGAATCTATGGGAAATCAGAGTGTGTGAGCGTTATATCTGACGCGCTTTTAATCATGAATATGATAACGACTTTTCATTCAAACTGCAATACTCTAGGTTCTAAACATACAAGGTGATCGTCGTGGGAGACATGATGGCACAATCAGGTCGTCAAGAGAGTCAGTAATTGATGTGACAGTAAATGCTCCTCGCCTCCTCAAAAAAAAGTGATATTTTTATTTAAAACCTTTCTAGAGGCATCATTGTATACTTTCTAACGAAAATGAGACCGCGATGTTTCTAAGGTCAAATCCAAACTGATCATGCGCAAAACGTATGTCGACAAAATCATAATAAGAATCATTTATCATCATTTGGTCGATTTCGACCGGACACGCGAGATTTACGGCTCTCGATCTGCATTCACTGAGGTTTCACGTAGATGCATTCGCCTCTCATTATTGCTTAAATGGCCATTGCTGAAAGACGTACAGCTAATGAAATCGGATGACCAAATTTATTACTGTAGTGGAGTTCAGCGATCGTATTATACTACTGATACCGCGGCTATTCAGTAGCAGGTGCAGGACATATTTTTTGACAACGTACAAGCCACAAGAAGACTGCAGGAAGGATAATCAAAGTGCAGCATCACCCATAACGGTCCCTGCTACTCAATGAAACTGAGCACTGACATCTGTGGTAGCCGAGACTGTCTGAGGCCGAATACTACGTGCTAATGAGTGGTTTTGTGACAGGTTTGGTTTACATGCTTAACCCGTGTATTGCTTTGTCGAATAAATAACCCTTGTGCCATCCGCGTTCTTGGATCACAACACTACCTGATAGTACAATTTCGTTTGCTGCTATCAAAAGTGGTATATAACATGACTAAGTTGAAACTTTGCTAACTAAACCCACAACAATATTTATCTGTCAGTGGCAAAAAATAACAGATAGCATCGAGACCAATTGCCTCAGTATGAGCGTGTGACCAACAAGACCTCGAATGAATTCAGAATTATTAGTTTATAACGACACACCAATACACGGAAAACGATTGCTGGATTGATCGCGTGACCACGCTCCAACAGTTACTTGGACATCAACAAGACAGACATGTTTCGCAATTGTGTTTCTTGTGGATTACATCGCATAGTCAAACCTTGGACTTTTTGCAGACTTGTTCTTCTAGTCCAATACGCAGACACTTAACAAGTCTGACAGTCGTGTTTCCATCCAACGAACTCATCCTTCTGAATCCGCTTTCCAACAGCAAAAGTCAGGAAGGTTGCGGACGGGCGAGCAATACACAGACATTTTTCTCTGAGAAAAGTTAACGTTCCCATGTGAAACAGGGCAAACTGCTACAGTGCGATTGTTGTCCCAATGAAAGAGCCGGTCATTTTGAGCGGCGATGTTTACATGACAATTCGTGAAGTGTGTTTTGCAAATAAACCCATCAACATTGTGTTGCAGATGGATAAAACTGCTCTTTCCAGTTGAGAAAAAACTAACTCATGCACAGACTGAAGTAACTTTGCCCTGCTAAATATGACTGTCCACTCCGCCGTACAATAACTAACCAATGTCTCTACACGCGTTTCTAACGAACTTCATGCATCGGTGTGTTTCATACACTTCAATTAGCCGCCAAATTTTAGTCGCTGACACTCAGTGGAGTCGTGTTGACTCGTGTGGCACGATGAGTGGTGTTCATCAAACGCAACCTAAGCGATCGATATCGGAAGACAAGTGGTGTATTACGGACGAGTAGTCTGACATATTTATTAATTTGGAAGCAGCCATTTTGGACTCAGCTTGACCCGAACCAGCCACAACAACTGCATCTTCAAAAGCGGGAAGAATCTAATAGCTGAGTTACGAAGTAAAGCTTGGAACTCAAATTTTCTAATTTGGGTGTTTATTATATACATACACATACCGTGCTTCTAATTATTAAAACGATTTCATCTGCGGTGGCTGATCCTAGTTTAAATTGTCGTCGAAATCCTGACAGAGCAGCCAGTTCCCTGAGTAATTCGATAAATCCCATATGACCCATTGTGCTGGTTGGGTAACCGAGTTCACGTGTGAAATTTTTGAACTCAGTTCACCTTCGTTGCTCGAATTATAAACTGTTTGTGGCGTTTGAGTATGCTGTTTCTCTTACAGAATCGACTCCAGCTGTAACTCGGGGCTTTTTAACCGGGTCTTTTTCACATGCTAACCTTGAAGACTTACATTAACAATTACTCCGAATGGCGCATTTTATTGTTATCGTGGACCTTGTCACTTTCACAATAATTGTCAGTAAGCTGGCTGATACTTACTATCATTGTGCTTGTATGTTCTACTGTTTACATTTATCCAAACGCTTATTTAAATACACGGAGCTTAACAGTTGTTTCCATTTTTGTAATCTAGAACAGTAATCGAATATGACGTCAATTAAAAAATATACTCGCCTCTCAACAACCCTAACAAATTGTCGAGTTGAGCAATTAGCAAATCCTTTTTTACGTTAACGGACGATAGGGAATTCGCTCGAGTTTGACTTCCGGTAAAACAAAAATTCTAGTTATTATTCATACGTATGTTAAGTAACCATTACTACCGTTCTGATGAGATGGTAGATAGCTTGTTAACTGCAGTCGATCTTCTAAGGAATGTGAATGTTTGTCAACTTGAAACACAGCAAACATCAAAGTTTTTAAGACGTTTTTCGGATAGTAATAAATAACACTACACGTCGCGTATCACACACTTAATCGCAGTTACAGTGAACTTGAGTTTTATCACTGTTAATAGTCGTCCTTAGCTCATATCAATACCACGGTAAGCAGCCCCACTTTAGGCGGGTTAATAGAAATTTAACTCGAGTCTAACGCTACTTTTTGAAACTGTCGGTTTCAGACCTACATCATTTCTGAGGTTATGGCCAATTGCACATGATATTCACTGAGAAACGACTGAAGTCCATATTGCTTGTCGAAGATTTTGATGGTGTGTTTAATAGATGTTTTCTATCGTTTCTTATCACGTCGGAATAGCCAAATAACATACCAAAGGCTCAATTGTAAAGAACAGTGTGTGAAAGTAATGAGGTGATTGGTTACAGGTGTCACCACTCCAGACCCACCTAGTGTAATGCTACCCCCAGTTTCTTGCCCGTATTACACCAACGAATTTTGATCAGTGGTCTGACCTGCCGGGCAGTAGGTTTGGTTGGGTCGCAGCCACTTGAGTCATAAGCTGTGGTTGAATTAGGTCTGGCAATAATGAATTGGATCATATAACCGAATGTCAGTCTATTCGACTGTGCTTACTGCGAGCCCTTTGTACCGGGATTATTATATGAAGTGATTAAATTCTGAAAACAGTATTAACAGCCTCATTACCATCAAGCTGTGGAATATATTCCCAAAGTTAAAGTTTTCTGAATGAGTGGATGTTGAGCTCATCGCCAAACCACATTAGATGAGCGTATTGGATCTGTCTTGACAAACGGTTTCCGTCATCCTGCCTGTGTAGTGTCATGTACTACAGCAGGTCGCGAACATATAATCTGACTTTCAGGTTCGGATTGAGCATAATTTTACTAAGGGCATACCCAGAATGATTTTCAGATGAAGTGGTGAATATATTCATCCGCCATTTCAGCTGTCTGGTTCTCAATAGAGCAAAGACCATGGAAACAGCGTTTTCTTCCCAAAAGTAAGGCCGAGACAGTTGTTCGTCAGGATAAACCTAACTTATCGCCTATGCTTCACAGAAGTTGACTGTAAAGTCTTCCGACGACAACATTATTTTGCGTTAACTGTTCCACTCGCTTGTTGTTATTGTATCATTTCTTGTCGAAAACTGTAAACAAATCCGTGGATCTGCTCCTAAAAGTTGATGGCATTTAGCTTTTAGTTTAACGAAGTCTTATCTAATCAAAACATCCGAGCACCTGTGATTAAAGTGGTTTTGGAGCTAATTTGTTCCTGCGTTTGTATTACATCACTACAACAGATGTTTATTTATTCCACCTCAATGTTGTCGTTAAAATCCGAGGGTTGCAGTTATCAACATTATGATGCACGCGTTCTACGCTTGGCTAGAACAAAACCACTAGTGGACTTTTCCGTCCTGGTCTTAAAGACATTTTTCCTAGAGACAGTTTTGTCAAAGAATTTTTCAAAAAATACCCACATTTAGATTTGAGGGGTCTTGTGTACGATACATTATTAGTATATTATGCTTTGAGAAGCTGGTAAATAACGTGACTTTATTTGATAAACTACGACTCGATTTAGGAAGCACGTATGACTCTTTTGTGGTTTGAATAAAACAGTTGAAAGGCGAATGCTGGTATATCCTAGCAGACCTAATCGAGTATTTGTAAAAGCACAGTTTGGGGACCTTTTTGATCAGCTTTCGCAACTAACGCTCACTAACTCCCAGAATCTTGACTGCTTCCAAAAAAATTACCAGTGTAGCTTATGAGTTTTGCTTACACGTGTAAACGCTAAACGTTCAATAACAGCTCAGTGCATTGGGATCGGTATGAACTCAAGTCAAAAAGCATAGTACTCCTCAAGCCAAACACACTTTCCGAACAGTAGTCATAAATACGACAAGCCACGTGGAGAAAATGTTATCAATACTGTATGATAGACGAACGTTTAAACTCTTATACAACGAAGAAAACACTAGTCTGATAGAACAAACAGTCTGTCGCAGACAAGAAATAATTCTTAAACATGACTGAATAGATGAGAAGGCTTGGGAATACCTAAAACCGGACGACTACTCGATGCCTCGATTGTACGTTCTTCCCAAGACCCACAAGCAGCATATGCCACTTCGACCGATATTAGTTCTGTCTAATTCATCTCTACACAAGCTAACAACATAGTTGGTAACATATATGATATCGGAGAATCACGAACGAGTTGGAGCGGTTCAAAATCAAGAAGGAACTTATGTGATTGATAGGTGTTCATTCTTGCTTTATCAGCGCCCCTCTAAGAGAAGCTATTGACTGGTGATTACAAAAAATATCCCAACTGCCAGTTTCACAGATTACCTAAAAACTATACTGTTTTTAGTACGGAGAGCGCCAGTTTTAATTTCCCAAAGCGCACCACACAGATAAACCAATGCAGTTCTGACAGGTAGTCCGATCGGTCCACTTTTCGCTAACTTTTCACGATCATATTAAAATGACGACGAACTGATGTCATTTCAAAAATGTCATACTATAGATGCTGTGCTTACGATACGCACATCTTGTCCGAGAACCGATAGCTATTTGAATACTTTGTACTGTGACTTGACAGCATCCATCCTAGCCTCACGGTGGCCTGTGAATCACAGGATGGTGAAAGTCTGTATTACTTGGGGCCTGACGCTGCATCAATGGACGTTCTGGAGTCACGTTTTCGCATAGGTTTTAGATGGACTTGTAAAAATAAAGTATGGAGACTTGATTATAACGACGATCAAGTCGTAGAGCATTGCATCGTTCTATTTGTCTAGCGAATGTCTGACAATATTAGGCCACAGACCGGATTAAACCGGATGCTGAACAACACTCATGATAATTTCGCCAAATGAATTTGTAACACGCTCTTCATGTAATACAATTTTGAGAATAGCTATCCTCTCGTCTAGGTATCACTATGCAAAATCTTAAGCAATTTATTTCACAACAAGCTGTCTCTCTCTGACAACTTCTAATTCCGGTCCAGTAGAACTCATTTGGCTGTTGGCAGAGAATTTTTGTCTGCCCGCATTGATTCATCTGTAACGGTGCTATAATGCAGACAGTACTCCGTGATTTTGAACACTTTGTGAGGATACGTTGCGCACTGTAATATAAGGCTATTTTGTTGTCTGGTCAGTTTTACAGTGGTCATTGTTGTCTTCGAGATATAATCTGAAAAGTACAATTGACGTTTAGGTTCTTCTTCACGGAAAGCATTTATGAGACACAACTGTGAAAATTCCTGACTCCGACCGAACGCCTACCTAAATACCCTACCAGTTGAACAACAAAGCCATGCCGGAGGCTCAGAACTTCCACGGCTGAATTCGGCTACCCATACAACCCAGCGTATCGTCTAGAATCCACCAAATGATCTAGGATAGTGATTGCGCAGTTAGAATTTCTCAACCAGTTCATGATAAAATCCGGGAACGTCGTTGTCAGACACTGAGGTTGTATTAATCATGACTAGACAGTCAGTCCCAGCGACTGTCTTGTTGAGTCTTGTTTGTACCACACATGACAGGGAATCAAGTTCATGATTCCTGATTAAGTGTTGGAATCGTAAGATAATCTAGACATCTCTTTGTTAGGGGGGCAAGACCGCGGTAACCTGGCGTGTAGGAAGTCGTGTGATTTAATTTCTTTAACTGGTACATGTTCTCTGGTGGGCCGAAGTCGATTGACCGTTCGCCGCTGGCGAATAAACTAGTAAGTAACTATAGCCTCCCCAAATAGGTTTTAAGGGGTTATTCTATCCAGTTGTTACAAACAAGTTTTTCGGCAGATCGACTTCAGCTTGTGAGAAAATAAAGTATGTTAGAGGCAAATACGTGTACACGGTGGACAAATACTTAATTATCATTCAGTCCGTGATTCAGAATTCCAAAGCTGATATTGGGGTATACAAAACGAGATCGCTAAATGAATATCCATGTTTGGTTTATTGGTCTCCTAGACTGTAGTCTGTTCTGAGAAAGTGTGTGGTATATACCAAGAATGGTGACTGTAACTTCAACTCAATATACCAACTCTATTAAGAGACCAAGCCTAAGGTACTGTAGCGGTTACTGCTATCAAGCTTTGTATAGATATATATGCATATACATGGTATTAACAAGTCGCTACTCAAATTTGTGTCACTATTTGGGTTATTGTCAAAACTTTTTTTGAAACAGTTTGTTCCCTTGATGAACTTGAATAAAACAATGAGAAGACGCAATTCATGTGATGCTCCCCGGAGTAACATTTCGTTTCCTCGTTGTTCTATTTTGCAGCTAAAACAAGTTGAAGAATACATGGCTTACAAAAAATATCCACGAAGTCTACGACAACGTATCCAAGGTTACTATGAACATCGGTATAAAGGTAAAATGTTCAATGAGAAGGAAATACTTGAAGAACTTTCCGAATGTCTACGTGAAGTGAGAATACTTTTTTAAAACTATCTGTATGTATAAACACTAGTTTAACAGCATAACGAACCGAGTAACTAATTAGTAGGCATACGGACAAACTGAATGTTTGCTTGATACTTTACTTAACCGTGAATATGCGTTGTTTATTTTCGGAGCCTTCTATGCTGACTTGATTTACTAACCAAGGATAACATCAACTGAGGACGGGTGCAACGATTGCGGTTGTTTGCAAACAAGTGGCTAACCAGAAAATTGCAATCGATTACGTACAACATCAGCAATGCACAAATAAGGAACTGGCAATGTCTTACAATTCGGAATAAAATGGTTTATTATACAATCTTCGAAAGGAGTATGGCTTTTACAGGTATGCACACAGTTAGAAATTAAGCAATTTCGAATTAACTTGGCTAAAGTCACTGAGGAAAAATGGACACTACATATAGACTGTAGGACTCCATTTTCAAAAGTACGTTAGGTAGAGCTTCATGTACAGAATGGTCTAAACGTGACCTTGCCGGACTTTTATGTCTAGAAATAGAACTGTTGTTAAGTTAACCGTGTGTCGGACACGTTCTCGTTTAGGGAGCAGTCGACGATGGTATTGCTTTGCGTCTGATCCACCGGAGACAAAAGAATTTGTTTTTGGACACTAGCTATTCAGATGTATCTTCCCGGGAGATTTCAACACCTCATCAGTTCATTATGACAGCTTGACGTGCTTTATTCTATAGATGTGTTTTCCTACTGATTCCCGTAGCATTATTCTTCAGTATTTGTTAAACAAACTCGTGGTTTGGGTCCGCTGATAACATAATCCTCGGTAGTAATTTTTGGCAGCAAAGTCTCAGGTCCCGGTCCAATTTTGAGGTCTGCAATGTATGATTATTTCAAAATCCCTGAACATTCTTTTTAATAGCTTGTGCTGTCATCTTGTACTATGACAGTCTTAATAACTCCCCGCATTGTCCTTTTGGCTGCCTCACTCCCATACAATGAGGTAAGTTTTCAAACAGATTTGCAAGTTTTCAGATCAGTGTAATCAAGCAACTAATGAAAGTCTATTTGTCTTCGATGGGTTTTGCTCTCTTTAGACAAGCCGACCAGATAATTAGATAACTTCTGTGTTTAGCTTTGAAACTTTACCCAGCAGGACGTAGTGAAGCCTGACTGTCGTTTTACAGGAGTCAACGATATGTCCCAATGACTCTTGAGAAAAGTATCACTCTTACATTTTGATCTGCCTAACGTAAGCCAACTTGGAGTGGACACTATTTGCAGTTCTCCAGCTTTGCACCTATCGCTTATAAACGAGGGCTAATGAAAACGTTATTCCACAGAGCCAGAATGATTTACATAACAGATCGATCGGCGAAAGAAGAAGGGTTTATTAGGAAAACGCTGGTGGATAACGGCTACCCTGAAAAGTTTGTGGATGTCCACAGTAACATGAAAGAACTAAAAGTGGTAAGCTGCAGTGCGCAGAAAAAGAACGTATTTCTGCAAATTCAATTCAAAGGTGACCAATTGACTAACAACATTAGTCACAAATTGAAGTCGGAGTTGTTACGCACCTAAACAGTGGCCCAACTACGCATCCTGCTGACCACTAGGGGCTTGGCTCTTCATGGCGGTGATACACACTCAACCGAGCAGCCTGTCTTCCACGTAATTGCACTTGCAGTGGAGTCTACATATGCAGAACATATCGGCGTTTGCATCAGCATATGGCGCAGCACATTCCTAAGGGCTTATCAACGGCAATCTCAAAAACGACCTACCGACTGTAACAAATTCGGAGACCCCGGCTTCATCGATCGTCGAACATATCTTGGCAACCGGTCGCCCAGTTGACCCCGTCAAATCATTCAAGTTATTGTTACATAATCGAAACCCGAAACCGTTGGCGATTAGCGAGGCCATGATAATCAAAAACATCGACCAGTTTTGTGTGCACAGAAGACGCTGACGTAATCAATCGCCGTGCCGTGGAATTGATTAAACTATTAGCGTGTGAAAGGTCAGAACTATGTGGTTGGTTCGTTCAACTGTTGTTGCTATACTCAGTTTGTATAAAACTTGCTAGTTTTACGTTAGCGACTGATGAGAGCAAATGGAAATGTTCATATCTCGCAATATATGTCTTCTGTCTGGTTGGACTGAATGGAGTGAGGGAACTCAGTTTTAAATTCTGAAATAAGTCCAATGGTTTCAGTCTGGTCAGAATCAACGTTCAGTTGTCAACTTAATCAAATAAAAACTAGCAACCGAATTATCTATTTCTGTGGTTTGATTGCGGACAAAATAGAATTTGTAGATTTTATAAGAATATTACAGTTTAAAGAATGCTGAGAATGCCTATGTACATCTGAATCTATACTGAACAGTTTAGAAAGAGAAGACAAATCGGAAGATAGTTTCGGTTTAAGAGAGTAAGAATGTAATAAATCGAGAAGGGACAATTGAAGAACAACAATCGAAATAAAATTGTTTCTCATATATCATATATCATCTAAAAACAGCTAGCTAGCATTAAAAGTGAGTGGTCGGAGGTATCTTCATTCCATCGTAAAGATTCCGATCAGCGAGTTAGCTAAACACTTGGTCGAGTGTCTTCAAAATATGCGTCGAGTTGACGCTTGAATTCAACTACCGACCATGCAGTTACGACAAACTGTGTTCGAATATTCTAGAGTTGACACCTCCCAGATGTTAGAAGACAGCTTGTTCAAGGTTGTGGCCATGGCAAGTGTCCTCTGAGATGGTTGCTTTTGCTACACGCATGCACTTTTTTAAATGTTAGAATTGTTAAATTATCATAGATACTCAAATCAGCCTTCTTCATATATTGCGCACTGTTAGCTGTCGCAGTTTGCACAACCTATTTGAGTTGAGTAGCAAAAGTAACGTCATAACCCGTTCTGTTGCTCTACATTATACTACGTCAGCAACAGAAATGTCCTTCAGGAAACAATTACGAAAACCTTGGATGCTTAGCCCCCAGATGGAGGCACATTGGTGAGTTGAACACAACAAGACAACAGTCTGAATGAGGCTGTCCAAATATCCTAGTAAACATCACGTTGTGTTTCTTGGTCATTGGCGCACCACTAGGAGATAACCTGAAGTAATATTGATGCTGATGTCCCGCTCGCATGTATTCACATCCGATTTTCTGCTCCCCATCCACACCGGAAGTAATTTGAATCCCGAATGACGGACACGCATTACATTACAATAAGTCGAGTCAGACAGTATTCGATTGTCTGTTGTCTAGTGAGGTATTATATTTAAATCAGTCTGTAGCTTCTCACTTCCAGTTACTTTCACCCAAACCTCCTTCTCTTTAACAGGTAATCGCAATGGGAAATATTAAAGTATATAATTTTTCTGGCGCACAAAGTAAAGAGCAGGGACCCTAGTATATAAACTAGTTATACACCGCTGGTTGTACAATATCGATCTGAGAGGGCAGCGGACTGGAAGTTATTCACTAAGCCAAAGGATCAACGAATAGGTCGAGGCAACAGAATATGACGTAGCTGTCTAGTCAGGAATATCCAGCCCACTTTCTGGAAGTATTTACCAGGTTCCCATTCAGTATATGTTTGTTCTTCACTTGTCACTTCAAATATGGCGAAACCGTGGTCACTACAGCCAAGAAGAGGATGATTTTGCAAGTCATTGACCATGTGGTATTCGTTAGTTAGAAGGTAATTTAGCCTCGAGATGTCGTCTATCGTGTGAACCCTCTAACATTTCCGGTTAACTGAGAATTCGTGATTGCATTGCAAAAAAAAAGAAAATCGGTTGATGCAGGTTTAACATGAATCCCACTGCTGTTCATGTCATTTTCAGGGGTCAGTTGATGTTGCGGCATTATGAGTTATCCCTAAGATGTCCATTTTCCCTAGGCATGTGTAGTTTTTCAAAGGATGTTGGGGTTGAGGGAGTGTCTTACATTTTGGAATCGGGTCCATCCTAATATATCGATAGTGCACTCAAAACTGCTACTGTCTGGATAGGGTGACGGACGTGGCGTCATAACCCGTTTCGCAACATCACAGTGTGCCTTCTCAACAAGAACAATATCATTCAGGAACTTCTGGCGACAAGCTTAGAGATTTAGCTCCAGATAGGACACACTATCGAGTTGAACACACTAGTGGAAAATTTTGAATAGCCTACATGGGCTGATCAGAAGTAAAACATGGTCTGTTTCCAATTATCCGTCATCAGGCTAACTGCATAAGGTCTCATAGAAATATGGTTATCAAGCGAGAAACATCAGCAGCAATTTATCACATAATTACTTCGAACGGTTGTGAATTGGTGACTAATTAGGTGAACAAATTGCCCTTCGGGTGTATCAAGTGAGTACTGAGGGGAAGACTGTGGTTACTGTAGGGCCTGGACGCAAATATGAATTGCGCAACCAAATTTCAAACGCTTCCGGGGTAGCTAGAAAATAAAACTTGTTTCTTCCGAACTAATGACTGGACAAGTAGTAAATGGACGAGAAAACTTGAGTGAGAGCCGCCAAACAGCCTGTCGTGCAACCCGAGTATTGAGGTGGTTTGTCTTGGCAACTGACGCGCTGTTGGGGATCAAGCTAAAATTACTTGAAACAGTCGTGCTCAATACGCGCTCGTCGGTGGTCGTGTTCACTTTTCAGTTCCCAGATAGTAACCTAAGGAATTAGGACGGCGGGGGTGTGTCACTTTATATACAGCCGTGCTAAATGGGATCCCGTTTTCAGTGGCCTAGCAATGTAGTAGGTTTAAGTCATATTTTCCCACTGCCGGCTACACTGTTTAATATATGCTTTCAATATCCTCAGTCTATAAGTGCACAGGAGGGTAAAAATGCTGTGGAATTTTGATCACAAACGGGAAGAATAAAAAACCACTGACGTGAAACCTTGGGATACATCGCTGTTTAAAGAAAACCAATCCGAACAATAATCCCGTTCATTCTGTTAGTAAGTCGGCGATCTTGATGATAATCAGTGGGCCAAAGGGGCAGAGAGTGTTCTATATCATAACGACATGGATTTACACAGAGCCTTAAGTAGTTTTCACGGTCCACGATCATGAAGCAGTCCATAAAAATCCAAATCAACTGGTTTGTCTTCATCACCTACCTCTGTTCGATGTTCTCGAATGGCAAACAGACTGATGACACACGAGAATCGCCTTATAAATTCCATTTGGTTTTCAGTTAATAGCGCAAGTGAAATGAAATGCTTACACAAATGTTTGTCAATCAAACTGTCTACGATAACTGAGGCAGTCGACAATTATGCAATTGGCGGGTCTCTTGCGATCACCGGCTTCAAGGACAATTAAAACTCTAGAAGAGTTTCAAGTTTCAAGATATAAGCAGTTCCGGATAACTTGGTTGAAATCTCACATCGTATGGTTACCAACCACTTGCTAGGGTCAATATGTGTATGTTCGGGAAACAACAGTTGAGCTACGAAGCTAGCTTTCGCTATAGTAATCACGGTTGTAATCCACTTTCAGGGGTGACTGTCAAGAGCTTGTGTTCCGTTCACAAATATGTGCCGTTCGCATCTTACATTTCACTCTATCATCTTGTCTGCAGTTTTATCGAAATGTAGATCAAAACCCCAGGGAAAACCTTCCTTAATCAGGGCTGATCGATCATGTCAGTAGTCATCGCTAAGGCTACCTGCACTTTATCCAATTACATCCTGGGGGTTAGTCACTCGCTCTTAGTAAATACGGCAGTTTGTTGCCGCTACTGACGTTTCAATAACCAGTGTTTATGTAATCACTGATAAATCTCTGGCATTCATCCGGGCACCAATTCTCACTGGACGATTTCTAAAAACTGCATACAGATTGGAACCTTTCAAGGTGTTCCTGGTAGGCATTGCAGTTTACGAGATGAAACCAGTGACGATCACACTAGTAACGTCAAATCATCCGCAACATTGGAAAAAAATACATGGACGGAAGCAAATGACACTGCTCAGATGGGGCTGAACTGATAGAAAACAAACACTGCTTGCTCGTTTGCGTATGTATATTTGCTTCTTCCTGTCTATCGTTGGTCACTGTCTGTTGACATGCAGAAAGCGATTGTGTCAGATTGCGTCAAGTGACTGAACAAGGATCACGCACTAGTCCAGTAAAAAAGTGATCGTACGGTGACTGGGCCAGTATTCACCAAAGGTCACGTGATGAGCAGTTAGATAAATGATACTAGCATTACCAACTGCGCTCTTCATTCTGAACAACAAATCTGATTAGGGACAGTAACTTTTATGTGTAATGTACACACAACGTAAGTGTAACACGTCTGTAGCTTGCATACCAGGTACAATAGGTTTCTTCCTTGGGGTTGTCTAGTTCAAGTATACTGAGGTGGCCGGACAGATGTTTTTCATATCCCTAAATTGCGCGAACTCAGTATGGACTATGAATGTATGATCTGACATGATGGATCTGTTCTGCCTGTGTATTGTGGAATCCCCCAAGTGGTGTCGACGAGTCTGCTTCATAGGAACGAGGATGGTATAGACTCTTCTATTCAGACTTGAACACACCCTATGGCTAGGACCTAAGCAACAAGCAGACTTCGATCTTAGTATTTCGTTTCATTGTGGACCAATGCGTGTGTGTGTGTGTGTGCGTTCACAGCGACTGAATAGGAGTGGTGTTTCAATAAGAGGTTTAAAAATAAACCACACTTAAGCTAAGCTGACAACCAAGCAGACGGTCACAGGATATAAACTAAAAATCACCCAAAACCGATCGCCGCTGTCGTATCTCCAAGGACATTCCTGTCGGCTTCTTTGGAAAGGAGCAATGGATTCGAGTTTTGCTCTCATTAGAGCTCGTCAGTAGTGCATATCCTTGCCACGGCTGGGACTAGACCTCCGGCCATGCTTTCATAAGGCAACCCTGTTTACCACTGTGTCATTGATCTCGCATCAGGCACGATCGGGTTATCATATGTGAACGCTCAGTCACCTTCGCTTGTGAGTACTGATCAGGTTGCCCTATCGTCTCCATATGAGACACATTTACTGTCTGTTAACTCTGATCGATAAGCCTTGCGATTAGGACCTCTCTGCAAGTTGAAATCAGATAAATCATTAACTCGTTGAGTGGTATTTTGATGCCTTCTTGAACTATGTCCTATTTTAACTTTTGAATGTTTGTGCCGGCGTCAACCAGGCTATCAGAAAAATGTCAGTCTTTGGTGATGTAATAAAACGTGTAATGACCAACGAAAAGTAAGGAGAACAAATTGCTCCCACTTCTGTTCTGCGTGTTTCAGCCAAAGAGACGTGAGAAAAACGTCCAACAACACACACTCACTTCCGTGTAACCAAGTACTCAAAAACGACGCCGGATGAGTTTTATTGAAATCCTTCAATCAATCCACCTATATAACAGTCTGTTTGAGCATTAGATGGCAATCAGGTATTGTTGCGTGATAGGGCAAAACGTGGCAATTTTTGGCGTACACATGATATCATATCAAGGTATACGAATGTTTGAAACTAGCTATACATAATCAAAAAGTCATCAGATTTGATACAGTCCTGCCCAACTCGGATTAGAAGTGTACCATAGTTGAAATGAGTTAAGTGTAAGTTGAATGTGACGTTATTTTCGAACAAAACGGTGAAGATGACCCAACTGGTAGCGCTCACAGTCGGTCTGTTCTAGACATCTAAGAACTTCCGTCATATTTTGCTCAAGTGGTTATAACTGACACTTTCTGAGTGAGTTATAGTTCCGCCGTCGCGTGCGGTGGAGGTGGGCTTAAGAAAAATCTGGCATGGCCTGAAGTGATCCGAAAGGATAGTCAGTAACGACGTTAATTTGCGAAACCTAGATAGATGAGAGAATAATCATATATCATAAACGAAAAGAGTGGTAGTGTATGTGATATCTGCAAGAAACGGTGCCTATGTAAGAACAAACGAGATTTAGCGTTTGAGTTTCCAAATATTGCAATTCGTAACATCCCCAAAGCGTCCTTCCTTGCTCATTTATCTGATAAAATAATACAAGGACTAACCACTACTTTAGGCTGTAAATCACATCATCTTAAGCGTTCGGTGACAAAGTTGGTAGTTGCCGATGAAAAGATTGCTACTATGAATGGTCCATCTAGTTATGGTTATTAACGCCAACATTTACTTATGGCGCCAGGTTTGTGCACTCGACAACTAACTGAAGTTTGCAGCGTTATGAAATGGGAGGATTTGTCTAACGCAATACGTCAGTATCTATCCTTTTTTGGACAAATGAATTGGTCGCTTATACAACCAGATAGTCTGTTCAACGTCTGCCACATAAATTAATATAATGAGGAGTGAGTAGTATTTCAAAACACATTTATAACATATGTCTAGGAACAGGACAAAATTTTGGCTAGAGAACAACCAAGTCGGTGTACTAACTTGGCCAGTAATGAGCCTCTGTTTTAATCTAGTTCAATATCTACGGATTTTATCACTCGGATATATGAATTGTTGAAGTATGATATCACTAGAATGGCCGTCTGAAAGAGACCATTCATCGAACATGATATACATGCAGTGAAACCGAACTTGAGTTTAATCAACAGTACGATTGGAGGTTGCATTAAAACAATGAAATGGGGAGGAATGTTTGAAATCTTCTTAAATTAAAATTTAACGCAAGTTGTGAGCAGCGTAAAAATTGAGGTAAATACCCTCTGTTGTCCTAGTAAGTTATACTGCATTATATCATTTTACGATAGATTACACTTTTACCAAAGAGTATCATCTTTACTCCATCAAAAATATTGTAGAAACGATTCATTTAAAATGATCGAAATTTAACCGAAAATTAGAATGTTTTAGAATCGTGTGACAAACCGCGTGCGCCTATTGTTGCAACTTTTGTGAGCTCCATATAAAATATCTTTCTGATAAGTAGTTTGACAGATTTGGTAATTTAGAAGAGATCCATTTACGAAAAATCTGGACTTCAGCTGGATTCGAACCAGCGACAGAAACACCATGCCCAAACGCGGCGAGCGCTCTACCACCTGCACAAAAACTTGAGTATATAACAAAAGTCATGCCCTCACTGACTGTCGCGATTACATATTTATAATTCCTAACGTTTGACTTATGGAGATTGTTTACTGGACTATGAGGAAATACATGTAGAGATGTACGAACGGTTACAGTTCGTTCTTGTTTCTTCACTACTGTGGCTTTCTTGTTTCACCTGGGTAATCTTCTGGAGTTCAGAAACATCTTCTTAGGCGTAAAAGGTGTAGATATTACATGAACACAAAACCTTTATCAACCTGAAGTTTGGAAAACTAAGCCGATCGGATTGTATAAATAAAACCCCATTCAACAAGTCAGCAATTAACTTATGTGTCCAGTGGAATGTATTGGCTGACACTGCAGGTAAGCAACGATAAACTGTAAAGCATTCTTTCGATAGACAAAACAGAAAGAACTCAAAAGACAAGCTAGTAGTGGTATATTGCACGATCTTTGTTCGAACTGATTTCGCTGCATCTTATCAAGTACATACTGCAGAAATGAAAATTACAACATATGCATGAAATTATGACTTACGGAGAGCGTTCGGTCTAGGTATAAGGAATAGAAGAAATTAACTAGCACTACCAAGGTAGTGCTAATTTAATAAACAGTTCCTTTTGCACACACAATGGCGGCTTCAGACGTTTAATAGCAATTGCCTCGGCAAAGTGAAGCAAACGTTTATTCCGGTGCGTGAAAATGACTGAGAATGCCAGTGGATTGCCAGTCTCGTGATTTGTCTCGAGCACATGACGCGCAATGGACGAAGCCGGTGCCTTGTGTGAATGACCTTTGGCCTCATTCGCACAGATTCCAACGGGTTGGCTGGCGCGGTTGCACACCCATTTGGGCAAATGCTCTGCCATCCTGACTTGCAGCTGCCTCTCCGTCACTCCAATGTAGGTGGAACTGCACCCACACGAATATTTTCGTGTCTTGTCTTTTCAAGTTCATTTCGGGGAAAGCTTGTTTCAGAAAGAACTCAGCCGGTTAGCTTTTGTGGATACTCGAATAGGAATTGGGGAAGCGTCTACTAAATATTGCCAACAATCTGTCAACCCCACCGAGCACTGTTTACTGAAGTCGAGACCTCTTCAGAAGAAGTGAATAAATGTTCGTTTGCGTCAGTGAATTGAGCACAGTAATATGTTGCATTTGTTCTCCGATTTGGAGGAAGATGTGAAGGAATGATGTGGTCTGGTCTAGTTCAGTGGTTTAATGTTATTTTGTCTGTGGACTGAGAATAATTAAGAAACTAGATTGGTGAAAACCGCCTCACCTTATTCATGCAACTTATCTGTTTGTTTACAAACAGTAGACACGTGGTTATTGACGGGTCGAGTCCAGGTAATAAGATTCTGTGAAAATAATCTCATCCTGCTCGCTAGTAGTAATTAAACTGGGATTAACTTCCTTTGTGTACTTGATTCAAGCTTCATCAGTAACGCTGGTATATTGTTGTCGATGCTGAGAAAGGCGAAGAGTCTTAGTATTACAACAACAGTTGGATGAAAACGATATTTCTGTTGAGACACAAGAGTGTTAGTGAGCTTGAACTGAACGTCACTCACAGACGACTTCAGGTTTGTATTTGCACAGACCGTCCTACTACAAGTAATTATCACATTCCGGAATCCTGAGACCTGAAAGTACGAGGCAAATTCCCCGAAGATTCAACAAATATGGTTGCACATAATACAAGATGTCGGATCAGCCGTGGGAAAGAAAGTGACTTACGTATGTGATGAAGTTACTATTCAGCAGTAGTTATGTAACAGATCAGATCGGAGGCCGAGAAAACTCTTTCGTCCAGAAAACTGAAACAATGAATTTAATACAGTGAATGGAGGTCCATTCGCTGCACTGATGGAACATAACTCTACAGTTAATAAACTAACTTAGCAATAACGACAGAATAGACTGTGTACAATCTAAGATGAATCGTCTCAGCAAATATACATCAAAATGCATGTCATCCCTGTAGGAGTGAACGCACGCAAGCCCAGCCAATACATACAGTGGACATTTATGTTACCCGTAAGTTACCGCAAATCTTGGTTGGCTCTCTGGATTTGATACTGTGTTATAATCCAATCCCCAAAAACCTGCATTCCGGTGAATTCAATTTGTCCAGTTGAATTAGCCAAAGCAAATTATCATACTTTTTATATGTCACATCTCTGACAAATGACAGTTAAGATTTTCTCATAGTCCGCATGTTCTAATCCAATTGTATCCTGCCATTGCGAACTCAACGCTTAGCTGGCCTTCAAATCGGCGCATACTGAATACAGTTGACCTCAAATTTCTCCGAAAGATAACGTATGAAATGGATAATTTCGAGGTTACCATACTAGCATACTGAGATGAAGTCGTGTAACTGATTGAAACAATTAAAGTTCTTCTGCCATGTAGCCGCTAACTACTACGGAATGAACAAAATCAGATTATCTTACCATCCCATCGTACTGTCTGTTAAAGTTATACAAGGCGTAGGTGAATGAAAATCGAAAATGATTTCGCTGCCTCTGAGCTATATTGCAGTTAAAGAGATCTTGTGATTCACGGTGTGCACAAGTGGACAAAGGCTATATTGTTTGCATTGTAAGGTAGGATGGTTGAGATGACTTGCTTGTATTGGCACATAGTTGGTCAACGAAAGACGGACTTATGTTTGACGGTCCCTAGATGTTCTGGTAGTTATATGTTACGGGCTTGACGCAAACGGGATGCATCAAAATGTCAATTCCACCCATGCCATTTCTAGCAAGCAAGTTTGGACTTCAATCTCATTGCCGACACAACATGTACCCGTTTGCCCATGTTCATATAAAATGATGATATACCACACTATGAACGGTACCGCTTGAGTGGACTGAGGATTTTCCCATCACTAGATTGGAAGATAAAGTCACATGGGCCACCCAGTTTGCAACCTACGGATAAATATAGACGTTGACAACCTGCGATTTTATCATCGGCAGGATCTGAAAAGCGTTATCAGACTAAACGAAAGCTCCAAACTTAGAAGTTTACCTCATGGTTTGCTCTAGTTTGACGTTATCCTGTAAGAAAATGGCTAGAAGAGTTAAGTAACCAATGGGAACTACTCTTCAACTTTCCTTGACTAAAACAAACTATCGTAATTTGACTTTGTGCTTTATGTGAACCTCATGCAATTCCAGTTGTGCTGACATTCAACGCGTAGCAAAATTATTCCTACTTAATCTTAAAAAGTTTAACCATGTTACACACGATCAGCCACATTCCTATTCCATCGGATGTGGATCTTAATAGTGATGTCCGCTACAGATCCGAAGACTGGCAAACTTGGCCAGCTGATCCAGTTCCACACGATTTTCTCCTTCTTCACTTCAGGTCAACCGCAGTTCGGACAGAAGATAAACGTTGAAACACTGCGTCAAGTGTTGATGAAAACAGAAGACCTACCAGGCACGGTTAGAAACGTTCTTCTGACTCTTGTTCAAGGTTGCCTAATGGTCTTATTAAACCTGATGATCTGCTGACCGTCCTCCATCTTCTGTTGATCAGGGTGAGAAGTGGACGAATGTGACCAACTCTCTGGGAAAAGAACCTTCCTACTGTCCAGTTTACCAAGTCAGGCTCGGAAATGCGCACTGTTTCCGTCTGCGCTCATTGCACGCGCTGTGGACAACAAACAAACTGTGATCAACCATCCTGATGCTAATGCGCTTAAGCAGCGACAACTTCAGTACCTCAATAATCCAAAAAGGAAGTACCATAGTCGAGTTTTGCCCGTCAGTTGTGCACATCTTGCGCTTGGGTCGATACTGTTTTCCACAGATTGTAAAAGCGGGTTTCTCACCATCAGCAGATTCGGTTGCCACCTGCCAGTATTCGGATCGTAACTCCAACGTAGTTTACTACTCCACCAGCTGCAACCTATCAAAAATACTGGCGACGGACAGACACCTCACACAGCCTTCAAAACTCCACAGGAAAGCGTTATTATTATTTGCTGAACATCTTTGCTAGGGGAAAAAACGAGTTGTACAGAATGCTTGTTTCGTTGACTACGCCCTCATCCAACATATTCGACGTTTAACTACTCACATACTCTTCAAGATGAACTGGTGTTCTGCTGCGTATCTGCAGTCAAAATGATCCCGTTGTTGGTATCTTATGTGGAATAC
Source organism: Paragonimus heterotremus (assembly GCA_013368495.1). Lineage (NCBI taxonomy): Eukaryota > Metazoa > Platyhelminthes > Trematoda > Plagiorchiida > Troglotrematidae > Paragonimus > Paragonimus heterotremus. The sequence goes on along the minus strand of LUCH01000268.1, from coordinate 46,015 downwards.
AGTTGCAAATGCCGATGAAATCATTGTCATCCGTGAATACCTAGTGTAAAGGGGATGTGCAGATGAGAGTCTTGGCCGCGTGTAGTTGGTTGATGCCAGTCTGTTGTTGTTCAGTGAATGTCAGAGAACCTTACCTGGTTGACAACCTCCTGAGGTTCAGGTCAACCACGGGGTAGAAGAAATCGGCCGCATGGATCGTCTGCCTACATTCTGGAGACAATGAAACGGTGCTTCACGGTATGACCGCCAATACGGTGTTGCATTCTTCCGTATCTTCAGCTAGCAGGCAATGGCCCCCGACTGTCAGTTCCGTCTTTGGCCTCTCTCCATGAATAACCAACGAACCAAGGATCTTCTTATCTACTAACCACCGTTTTATCTCCCCGTCAACTCCAGCCCTTATGTAAATGACCTACTCGCAATGTCTCCGATTATTACATAACCCACCCAGTTAAAAACCTTAGTGGATCACTAGTCTTAGACCTCTCAGACCGACAGGTTTAACACTTTCACTACCGATACGTATTCTTACTACAACTGGAGCGACCTCCGTGTGTATTGTTTTTCTGGGATGTTGTCCTCAGCAAAGCTACATCCGCTGAGATTACAAAAATAAGCCACAACTCCCTAGCCGCTTTCGCAAACTCGTCAAGGTGGGTCTGCCGAGTGCAGTGAGTGATACTGATTTAGTCGTAAACAGCTAGCGGGAGAACCTTGGCAAACTGCTCCACCAATAACTACAGTCGGGAATTTAGATTCACTTTTGGCAGCGTCCCGTCTAACAATTCTTGCAGAGTAGTGGTGAAAGCGGAGGAGACCCCCTTTTGTTTAGTCGGGCTGCCTTGAACCGCAGCGTGACCTTTTGCTAATCGACCAGGTTATTGAAATCAAACACCAGCGCCTCCTTATCAACTGGCTGGGCTTTTGAATTTATTGTTGTCATGCCTGATGTGAGGTTACCGGAGCAATGATGAAAGCCCCTGTCTCCTGAAATGCTGAACCATTGTCCATATATCTGTTTCAGCGACAAAACCCTCAACACCCGTGCTTTAGCAAGAGGAAACCGGAGTCTAATACTCTTTCCCAAAGCAGGCTGGCTGAACCTACTATTTGGGCGCAGAAACTGCAATCAACTGTCAGTGATGTTCAATTCATGAAAGTGGATCCATCGCGCCAAATATATGTTGTCAATACATTGTTCATCCAGAAGATCACCATTAGCCGGTTTATTTTAGCAAATCCCGTACGTTAACGGTGATTACAAAACCAAACAAGGAGCCAGAAACTAAGTCACAGCCTAGAAAGTTGATCTGATAAACGAAATTGTATGCAAAGACACAGTTACAAAGCACTAGTTAACACCCATAAATATTACGGTATTTTAAACATTTATCTTCTGTAATAGTTCTGAGTTTTCGTTCAATGGTCGGACGATCATAGTTTGAATAACAGACAGGGGGCTTACACTCTTGGTTTTGGTTTTGCTGGCACATGAGAAAATTTTGTGTTTGATTCCCACTTTTCACTGATGTACTGCGCCACAAGAGGCAACACAATATTTCGTTTTTAAATCGTTCATTTTTATAAACCACTTCAACAGTAAAATGTACTCAGCGTCAACTTTTCTATCTCAACATGTCAACCCCGAAGTATGTGTTTGTCCTCATTTGCAACAACTGTTTTCCAATCTTTTGCTTTCTCTTGCAAATTGTAGCAAATCATCAACTACAATTGTCGAGCGCTTGTAGCCACAGTGCCCATATTTGCAAACGCTGATCAGAACTTCGTGTCCGAAGTTGTAGTCCGTCTAAGGCAAGAAGTCTTCCAACCCGGCGATTTGATTATCAGAGAAGGCACGCTGGGAAACAAGATGTATTTCATTCAGGAGGGTGTGGTGAACATTATAACCAAATCCGGCATGATCGCTACCCGACTGTCTGATGGTTGTTATTTTGGCGGTAAGTTTTCAAATAAAAACACAAAAACTCACATATTTGCACGACAAACAAATCAGACGCCTGTCAGGGAGCAAAACTGTTAGCATTTGGATTACAATGAACAGGTTTTAACAAGGTAGAACATTACTCGTCTGGTCAAGTTCTGGTCGATCTTTCTTCGACTGTAATACCCATTTCAACATAGTTTTCACACAGTCTGAAAGACTGTATATTTAAAACTGAGGTATTTGTTCTACAAGTTGGGCGTTTAGCAGTTAGTTGACTGTTAGGCCCAACTTAACTAGAGAAGTTTGATCTGGTTAGGGTCTAGTTAAGATGGCGACCGGAAAAACTTATATATCTCACTTGTTGTAAACAAATGGTATGTCCCCTTGTAGGTTTTATCCACTGGCAACACAGCCCCATGAACTTTATTGTTCACTCTACTTCCATAGTTCAATGGTCACTTTCGTCAGAAGCACATATTTTATAAGCGTGTGTTCTTTGGAAGTTATTTAATCAACACTTTCTAGTTATATAGTCTTTTGAAGTACACCAAATATCAGTGTATCTGAGATAACTGACTGTCAGGAATCTATCGGCGGTTGATGTGCTCCAAATGAAAAATATAGACGTGACTGGGGGCACAAGTTGACCAGATTATCTATATGACTAGAGGTGAGCTTCGTCGTTAACTCACAACTATTGTTGAGACCAGGCGTTAACTGTGGGACACCAAACACCTCACAGTGTAGTTATTAGTTGTATGGAAAACTTTTGTGAAAATATTATGAACTTATTTGACAAGCCATCGGACATCTGGCGACGTCGTTTGTATGATGTTTTAGTGACAGTCAAAGGAAATAACTCAGAACACTGCTTGCATTACATGAGCAATATTGACCTAGTCGTCAGGTCAAACTAGAAAGGTCTCCTAACCAGTTTTAGCTTCTACAAGATAGACTTAACGGAGCAGGTCGGCGCCACAAGACCACCATTTATTCTAATCCAACAGAACTTTGGAATGAATCACTTTCAGTTTTGGAACAGTTTGACCGGCTTGCACAAGTGGCTTCATAGATTCGTTAATCACAGAGTGAAGATGTTAGTGCTCCTCTCATTTCGAAAACTTGTCACAGAATAGCGATATAACTGAGTATATTGATTCTGTTTCTGATTTTATCTACACACTTACCATTTCAGTCAAACCCAATCTTAGAACCTGGCTGTGAGCCGTGCTTTATGTTCTTGATCAATGTCGTTACTTTCCGACTACCGTATCGGTTTACGTCTCACCTGTTTTACCACATTGAATATACTCAGCTTTGTGGCTTGGTCTCCTGATTCGGAGATGCTTTTGAGTCCACAGTTGTGTGCCATTATAAACATCATCGTTAAGTGTTCATAAACCGCACATATAATCTGAACAAACTTTGTGATGAATCAACAATTATATAGTAAAAATCATTAAAAATTTTACACGCACGACGAAAATGATGAGTATATATGGTCACTGTTAGCAGATAACCATAAATTGTGTAACCAACTCTGGTTATAATCATTTCATGAGGATCCTTCTGAAGCTTCCTGTTATGTGTCGACCTGATCACTTCCTTCTAGAATATAATTTATTAACACACGAAACTGTATGTCGTCATTAATTAGAAGGGTACAAATCAAGTCTTTTGCATTCACTTGCAGTCTGGAATCGGAGGCACCGACTTAAGATGTTATTCCAACGTCTAGCCGGAAAATTACACTTGGACTACGGCTGCATGTCTGTGTAATTCAGTCAAATAAACATCACTAACTTACAGTGTGATACTATTATCTCACTGTTTTAAACGCACTTGGTAGCTAGAGGTCTCATAGAAACAAAACATTTCGCATCCAAGCAGTTGTCTAGTTAAATGAAGTGATAAAATACGTGTAGAACCTGTCAAATACATTGTCAAACTGAAAAGCTTACCCTCCAAAAGATGACTTGTACTTCCTTTGACACAAATCAATGTTTGATTTCATAGTTTGCTCAAGGACGTTTTCAAGAGCAAGCAACAAAGTTTTCCATACTCATCTTCACCTTTGTGCATAATGCAGAAATTTGTCTACTGACCAACGCGAGACGTGTAGCTACGGTGCAAGCGGAAACCTACTGTACACTTTACTCGCTTGATCAAAAGAATTTCTACGAGGTTCTAGAGAACTACCCAGAAATGCGGTACTCGATGGAGAAGGTCGCCGCAGAACGGCTTCACAACATCGGGCGCAGACCGTCCATCGTGAAACAACATTCGGAGAATGACGATCCGGATGAGGAACAGGTACAGAAGATCGCAGAACAGGTGAGATGAAACTAGATTTTTGAGTGTACGTCTACACACCTGGAGATTTTTGTGTTCTAGCCAGAAGTAACCATAAGTGACTCAGCACTTCTGCCCGAAAGTGGTATACGGCCGAAAGTGACACGTTCAACCGACCATAGTCTCCAAACTTTTTTGTATTGGGTTGTGATTAATAGTAGTATATCCCATGTCTATCAACATTAGCCATCCAATGTCATGTTCGGAAAGCTTAGGTACTAAAGGAGAATCACCCTTGAATGACTAGCGTTGGTAGGTTGCTATTGAATATTTTATAACACTTACGTTAAATCGACAGCCCACGGTCGATTTCGTGCTTGTCCACATTGATCACGTAGGGGTCGCCAAAATAGAATCCATACTCGCTAACTGTGCGCCATTAGTTGCAGGTCTTATTCACTAGTCGAGTGGTCACGATTATGTCAATCAAGAGGGGCACTAGTGTTTAACCATAAGGTAGGAATTCGCCAGTAATGAAATGGACTATGTTTAACCTGACTAACTGTGTGTGAACAGTGTGTGATCCCAAGATGAGTTCTAGTTTATCAAACGTCCCAGACGAAGTATATACATGGGGAACACTATAGAATATGTTGTTAGATGGTAATGTATTTGACAAATCGTGTTGCACTTAGGTTCACCATCCGATAGTTTGAAAGGTTTCCTTGTTAAAAAGGTGTTACTTAGATCGATGTCGAGTCACATTATTGTGTAACAAATCAGACGTCACGAGTTATACATTCATTTTACGTGCACTTATATAGTCCTCACTTCAAATAGCCTGAGGCTGTGAATAACGGAATGCTGTTTTTGACAAAACGTGACTGGGTTGGGTGTTCATTTAGTATAGGTGAAACCATATACGAAAAAGTTGGTTCGATTATCACAAAATTTCCGCACTGAATAAATATGTTGGCTAAACACTGTCAAGAACGAGTCAAGCAACCTGAACCAGACGTTATAGAAACCGAGGCCCGAAAGCAAGCTGTATAGATCCAGACCTCCCTCTGCCGCCAAGGCTTCTTGAGCTTAGACTGGTAAATCTTAGCAAGATTCTTACACCTGGTCCCTTCTCTCCGCCCATATTCAATAATGAAGGTGTCTGGTGTGAAAATCGACAGAACATTTTAGACGGGTGGAGGAAGTGAAAATTCATCCAGCGACTGGTGCCCATCAACGTTCAAAAGAAGACTAAACATCTATGTTAAAACCATATAACCATCAGCCTAGGGTCTGTTGCGTCCAGGCTGCTCACTGAATTCATGGTTCATCAGTTCATCAAATTCAGGTCGTAAAAACAGACAAGATGCCCACCAGATCGAACCTGGGTTGACCACTCTTTACTCTGTTGTGGCTCTTGAAACAGTCAAACTTTTATGAATACCTGACACTCGTGGTCCATTCAGAAAACGTAAGCTGTTATTGAGTCGGGAACGCTCGCTTTCAGAACATAGTTTCAGGAAAATTGGTTCCGCATAGTCTGTGTGGCCAGTCTGGTCCGTATGAAATACACTTCGCATATTCAGCGGGCAAAAATATCAAGGGTACGTTTTACCTTTGCCAACGGATTTTATTCGTAACGCTGTAAGTAATCTGGCTGTTGGTAGTTCAATGGACACACAATGCTTGTGTCAGTTGTGTTCTGCTCTATGAATCGTAAACGGGGTATGCTTTTGACGAAGATATTACAAGACTTATTCAACTGTCATCAGTCCTTTCAATTGAATAGCGTGCTAGACTTCACTACGTTTCTGGTTCTTCTAGTAAACAGTATTTTGTCGATATTCCTCATTCTGATGATTTTTTATGGTGAAATTCAATTAGCTTTTGAAGTGAACGGGTGCAGGGATCAAAGTACTTTTTGATCAGTTGCATGATCGCTATGAATGTATACCATGTAATAACACAAACTAGTCCCCTGATCCCCACAGGTAACCATACATCGTGTGAATAACAGAAATCAATAAGCCAACAAACACTCGATCGGACTGCTTTGTTTCAAGGAGAGCCTAAGCAAATTAGACGTCCAAGACAAATAATTTGCTATCTAAATTAAGCAGACTTGACGGAAATGCCTACAATGAAACGGACCTGTTTTGAATACGTCGAATCACGTTCGACTATAGGTCAAACTGTGTGAATCCTTAATTTATGTAGATATTTTTCTCAAGAGATATCAGCGCGAAGGTTGGTCGGTTACCGCGGTATCTCAACTTTTCTTGCCACTCATTTGCTCATTAATAATCATGTTACCGCAGAGTAATAGCGACCACAGATCAATAACCCTTACTGACCCGTGATATTCGACAGAGAGACACAAAAGCACACAAACTGATGTACATAACTGGCTTCTTGTTCCATTTCAAGTGGTAAGACCTGCGCCATCGTCTCATTTAGCGTATAACTGATATCGGACAGGTTTGTTTTGTCAGGAATTGTGTGAAAATATAATCAAGTTGTTTTTCTTCAAACATAACTCGGTTTAATTTCGTTATGTTACTAGGAGCCAGTACAGCAAATCTAACGACAAATAATGTTTTCTTAACATAATTATGTGTTTACTGTTTCATCACATGATTGAATTTGTAAAACGTAACAAATATTCCGCCATAAATCATAATGTTTACTATGAAATGACAAACTCTGGGAAAGAAAGTTGCTAGTTACACTTCAAAGTGTCCAGATGAGTGACTGCATTCTAATCTATCTAATTTTTCCCATCTCTCTCCTTTTCCCAGATTCTCGAACATCAAGTAAGCAACACCTTTAATATAATGTTCTACATTGCGTGTGCATCCACCGTGGATTTGAGGTTGTAAATTGTGCTGAATCAAAACCTCATTATCTGATTCAAGCAGATCTGTTTGGTTTGATAGAACACATAACAAGATGATGAATGTCCGATTATCATGTCAATTTGACTAAAAACAACCGTGTCTGTCACCAAACTGTGTACTGTGAACGAAAAATACTGTATCAACTAGAAGAATGAGTATAAGGGTGGTTCCTGCGACCACGCAATAAACAATGTTCACGGTTTGAGAGTAAACATTTGTATGAACGCTGGAGAGTGAATCAACCTAATAGGTCCTCTCAACTGCGGGGTTCACCACTTGGGTCACTTTCTAAGGGTGGATGAACCATGGTTTTGACGGAATCAACTCAAATCCCTCCGTCATGTACGCCAAAGATACGGCATACAAGGTCATAGCATACGTGATTTCAGCAACTTATTAAACCAATTTTTACCGCAAAAACAATAATCAATAAAAGGACAAACATTTTTTCTAGTCGTAAGTGATAAATCCATTATTAGGATGGATGGACGTTTCGGTGAAAGGTTTTAATCTTTCCTTACTTAATTCGAGCATGAAACCGACCAAGTAAATTTTCTTACGCAGATAGATGACAAGAAAGCAAAACGAAAAACCATCTCATATATTTCAAGTTGAACATCACCCATAATTGATCACAGCTATTGCATTCTCACTGACATTCCGGTCGTCGCCTTTCGAAAAAAACACTAGACTGGAGTTTTGCTCTCATTAGAGCTCGTCAATAATGCATATTCTTACCACGGTTATCCCATATATGACTAAAAACACACTAACTCCAAACTCAAATGATAACAGACATGACATGAAAACGTTGAATTCAAACTGATTCCAAACTATAGAACTTTGTGATACCATACGATCATATAAACAGACATCTTGGATATCACTAACTTCGGTATGCCCAATCATGTACTTCGATAGAAAATTCGACCGCATTGCATGGTGGGCTGTAAAAACATGACAGATGGTCGATACAATCGGAAAATCGACAATCGATTTCTGAAGAACTAACAAAAACTTCAACCATTGAACATAAATGATTGAACCTGATAATTATTGAACACACATGTTTAAACTACCACAGACCGGAGAAGAGCAACGTGATTAAACACTGTGCACAAGTGCACAATTCGCCTCTTCGATGGACCACAACAGACATTCGATAGCCGCTTTGTTTACTCTTTAGCAAGTAGGCAATCAGCTTCACTGCAAAACTAACGTTCTTCTTAATTTCGCATCAGATTCATTTGAGTGTCAACTCGACAGATTAGTTGCACGATTTGTTGTGTACGGTACATAACATAATGAGCTGCTCAAAAAATAACATCAATGTAAAGTGTGTAATCCGAATTAACATAGTGTGAATTAATCCGTGGCCTGCACAAAATACAAGCAAAACTGCATGTGATAAGTTCGCGAGTTGTGACGAGTGCATTTAACAATGAACCGTTCTGATGATCTCAAACGGCACCGTATTTATGGGTGTACACTAAACTGCCTTCTGCCTATTGTTCAGTCATTCCGATTATTTTATTATCCAAAGCCGGAATGCAGAGTTGAACCAGATAAATCAAACTGTAAATGATTTCTCCGTTTTCTATTACCGCTACTGTAAATGCCGTTTTCTTGTGGTCTTCTGATTCGATTAGTAATTTGAGAGTCAGTTGCTTGACTGCAAGTAGATCGGCGTAAACAATTTTGATTGTGTTAACCTGTGAAAAGTGTCTTTTACCCATAGCCTTGATGTCAGTGTATAGTGTATTTCTTTGAACATTCTCTGTACTCCAACCATAGACCAGCAAAACCACCGAACCAAAAACATAGTCTCCCTACAAAAACGTCTTCATTCAGATTATACAGGTTTATCGTAGTCCTCTGAACTTCCCTTGAAGTGGTCCACAATCTTGCGGGATGCGATTGGTCCGGAGACTTCCCTAGGCAAAGGGGATTTCATGTTCGAGCATTGTTTGCAAACGGCCATGTAGATTATTTGTACCACGGTACACTGCACATGTGTGCCTGAATAACTGGATGAATACAAAGAAGTTTAGTAGTTTTCAACTTCCGATGACTGAGTTCAGCCACGGTCTCATTAATCACCAAGACATCGATTAGAGCACAAAAGGATATGTCACTATATCAGCAACGATACACACGGAGTACTGAATTCAGCCCTTTATTCATAAACTGTACCCGCCAGTTTTTCCATCCAGCGGAATTTAGTTCGCTCTCTCTTCGATTTTCCGACCAGAAAAATAGTTTCAACTATATCTACCAAGCATTGCTGTCCGATCCCCGTTATTCCTGCCTATGCTTAAATGACACACCTAGTAAACCCGTCCATTACTGCCAGCCCCCTTGAAGAAATATGTACATTGAAGAAATGTTTTGTTCAACGAGTGTTCAGCTGCACAGAGAATCCATGTTACCCGTGTCCATCTCCTCCATGGATGAAAAACTCCCGCATTCATTTCAGTTGTGCTTCGATTTTATTGCCGCTACGTGCACTATGAGTTGTTTCATTATGTCTTGCAGTTCGTTCAAACACCCATTGCCTGAATAACATTCATCGCTTTTCTCAGTGAAGAGTGCCAATGGTTGTTCCTTTACGATATGGGATTATCAGAAATGCTCTTTCGTTTACCCACCCGCATCAAGCGAATAAACTCACCCAGTAGAATTGGCACATCATTGATGAACTCATTCGTTTGCAGCTGCCCATTAATTGCTAGATCCAGTTGGGGCAAGGGTTTTTCCGGAAAGCTCCGCAAAGTAAAGACCAATGCGAAGGAGTCTGCTCATATTCCAAGCTAGACCGTCTTGAACTGCCATATGGAGTTTTGGCGTTCTGCCGGACTATCAAGTTTAGCCACTGGACATACTATATGACAACTTATACCAAATTCGTACGATACATTCGGACCGCATCCAACACTCCTCACCCCGCTTGGCAACCAACTTTTACGGTCATTTTTGACCCTACCGCTCCAACAGAGTTCCCCATATCCTCCAATAGGGTCCACAAGGACAAACGCTTGAAAAAATGCACTTATCTACTAAAACAACTGTTGTGCCCAGATAGTTGCTAATACGAAGCAATGGTTAGTGCAGATATGATCACGTGGTGTGCAAAACATATTCAAAACGAGTGTCTTGGTTACTATCCAGTTAATCAGTACTAGACCGGGTGGTTATTCTAGTTACGGACCTCAGTCTAAGAATTTCCAAGAGTGCGAGAAATGAAATTTGAGATAGTATTTTCTACAAACTCAGAAAATAAACCACACTGCTCACCGATGTTGCGAGTAGCATATATCACACTAGTATTGCAAAACTTCTTAAGATCAAACGTTTTTATGACTAATTAAATCGATCGTCCTTTCACCGATAGGCTGTAGACGCCCTATGCCTTAGGGAGTGAGCAGACGCCTTTCAGAATGACGCCCACGATAAAATTACAGTGAGGGGAAGTATGGACATCCTTGGTGGAGTAGAAGTGGTGAACACTCGAAACGGCTACACGTGTACAGAGTAAATTTACGGCGATTTCAACAGACTCACGTACTCCCCGGGAATTACTTTGCGAAGAAAACAGTTCTAAAGAACGTCAAAAGCAACCGTAGTACTTGCCGGATAACGAAACATTTCATAAACGGACCGTCACGGGAATGTGCTAGTCAGACAACATGATGAAATCAGATCAGTTCTTGAAGAATTCCACATATTCTATAAGTGATCTCATTCGTATTGATGAACATCCTCCGTACCCCCAGACCACTCATTAGCAGTTCATTCATCAGACAAAGATGAATGTCTAGGGAGATGCGTCTTGGAAATAGAAGTTGGAACGGACGGCAGTAACCGAACACACGAAATACCTGATGGAACGCCAAGTCTTCAATACATTATTCCAGTAGCAGTAGTGTCAAGGGACATGTTGGCAGACTTCCTACAGTGGCGCAACTAAAGTACATCAACAGCCTTATCTTCAAAATATAGGGGAGATTAAAGGTCGTCGGTGTTGACTCGACTAAGGAGAAAAGGGTGTAACATGAACTATGCAGAGATTTTGTTCAGTATTATCAATCTGACATAGGAACTCTACTCTCCTCGTAAAAATTAAGAGGTAGGGTGGTTTCTAGGGCTTGGCCTACATAAACTGCACTTGCAGATGGGCAGCTAGTATTGCTTGACCGGTACGGACCGGACCGGGAGCGGAAGCTTACTTTTTTCGTCCTTAGCTCATCAGAGTGACCCCTGCTGCGTACTGACCACTGTTCGACTGATTGATTCCCAGGATGGTCAACACAATCCCCATGGAATTTCCTGACTAAGCATTACATATCAGTGGGCAATGGACTGGCAAGGCAGTCGGTCTGAATTCGAACGGAACGGTAAGGTGTTTTACTTCGTGCGTGATAATGAAGAGTTGTTCCGTCATTAGTGAAGATTATTGCACGGAAATTTAGTTGCATACTGTTGCTTCCTTCAGTGTCGTGATGCTAGAAGTATCAGCCTCAGATATGACAGTGTCAGCGATTTTAAAACAGTCTAACCAATGTGATCGTAAGGATATCTCTTGGGATTGAGAAAAGACAATCAAATAAATGAAGGCAAGTAGTCGATATTGTGAGCCAATTTGAGCATCCATACAAGGATCCTTCAGTAAGCCAGATTGTGTTAACATTGGGTTATTTGATACTTCTGGCTGAATAATTTTGTGAATAACTGTCCCTACTGCAGATTCATCTAAATGAATCCAACAACGATCCGACAGGAAAATTTCAGCCCATCTTTTCCATTTGAATTGATGGTAGGTTGATCATGAACCGAATCACTGTCACTCCCTAGTTTTGGAAAATTCACAATATTGTAGAACCGCCCATCTCAGAATTTCCACAAGCAAAAGTTACTGTACAGTCCTCTGAAGGTAAAACGATTAATCTCAATTTGCTTTGCAAAAGATCAACTGCATGCTTTTTTACCAGTCAACATGAGAAGCAGTCGTTGGCAAGCAGAACAAGCACAACTACACTGGCAACATACAATTTTATGTGTAATGGCCATGTCAGTATTGTTTCAAGATAATCGTTCCCAACATTCATCGATTATCATATCACTGGCCCATTTTCCTCTCAGCATGACTGTTCGGTATGAAATCGATCGCCGTTTCACCACGTGAAACAAACTTCGTGTTTCAGAGACATTTAGACGCATCGACTAACATAATAAGCTAGTTTAGTCACCATTCCATGGATCGATAAAAGTTGCATCTTCTCCCAGATGTAACAGTGAACTCGATTGCCATCAGTAGGTCACGAACGGTTGAATCAAGACGGCTGAAAATATGGAAGGCTTCGAAAATTATACCAACACGTTGGATGTTATGCTATTTAAAAGTCCGAATTTTGGTAATGCGTTATAATGTCCCAGATGTGTCAGAAGGTGGTGAACTTCCGGGCACCAAACTGAGTAGAAACACAATTATCATCCTCGGAGGATTACCTCATGGATAAGCATATCAAGGGCTGCCTAATCGGCACTATGGACCAACGTAAAACGGCTTAAAGTTTGCTGTAACTAGCAGGTTCATTCATTGGTGCATTATACATGTGTGAATCTTGTATCAAGGATCTCCTGAACAGTAAGAGGAGCGGATGCTTCTTTTGAAGTTGACAGAGGAAGGCTACTGCGCTCAGCGATGGAAGGTTCGATTGCTATAAATCGTGGCCGAACTAGTCGTTGTTATTGTTAATAATGTTATTGCGGGCAGCATACTTCATTATGGCACGCATCCCGGACTCGATTTATTCGTAAACGTTCAGTAGAACTACGGCGGCCCTTACAACGAGTGCAAAAGACATACAGTACACTAAAGTTTCAAACAGCTTACTTCTGTTGTCTCTTTGGGGTATGTATGCTACACCTTCACTGTTGTCACTCAACGGTATAGCCAACCTCTTAGTTCATGCTAGTGATCTGTTGCCCCGGTGTATTTGTTGACATTACAGATGATATTGTGACGTTTTAACCAAAAGACGAAATAGCGTTTCGGGATGAGAGTTAAAGGAACGATTGACCTTGTAGGAGATTACATTTAATTCAGTGTCCACGTCGCCATCGTAGCTCGTGTATCCATACAACCCAGCGGTGCAATACAAAACAAAGAACTTGGGGGATAAAGAAAGGCGTAACATTGAGGCTGTTCGTTCAATGCTGATGTAGTATCTTAACGCGAAGTTCGTTGTTAGAACTTCTGCTGTGTCAGGGTTTAAATAAACGGTGGACCGAGTAGATTTTCACCACAGTCAACCATTAGAAAAACCGAGGCTTCCGGATTAATAGCAGATGTTTATTCTGTTGCCGTTGCTTCTTGTCTGTATCAAAATCCACGGAAACCCCGTAGGATCAGTATTGCCCAGTGCTGGCAGTGCTGTGCTTTCCTTTCAAAAAATAGCAAGTTTTCAGCAAAAGAGAGACGTCAAAATTTCCTACAACGTGGAACTGATATACTGGCCACTCGGACTCTACAGGAATCCGGTGCGTAAACATTGTCTCTGTAATAATAGTTTTCCCTAGTTAACTCATCCGCGAGTGAATACAGAAAAGAGTGAATACAGAAACCTCGAAGATAGATGGAACAGCAAACCCCACATATACCAAGACAACCAAGTTGGGCAACTCTGGCTAAACTAACCGTTGTCGTTACTTCTGTTAAGCGCATCTCGAGACAAAATATTTAAACATGTTTGCCGCAAATGACCAATCAAAATCAGTATCATTTTGGTAAACTTAATCAACACCACCACCGACCACAATAAGTTGGTGGTCGATAATGATGCTTAACATGAAAAAATGAACCTCTCTTGAGGGATGATTGAGAAAGAAGAACTGCGACACACCTCGTAAAAACTCACTTATGCAGCGCTATAATCCAACATTCGAAATAAACACGTACAGCCTGAAAATGTGAGCAAGTTATAGTCTGTGGAATCGTGGTTCCATTACAGATGGCACTGCTCAGCTGTAATAATTCTTTTGAATTCAAAATATAGTTCACGTAAACAAGAATAAAAAGAACACATGGTAGCACCTGTGAAACATGTTTTTTTTCTCACCTGACAAATCATCTGCCAACCTCTATTTTCTAAACTAAAGAATCACACCACATCCTAAGTAAACTTTTTTTAAAGGCTTTTTGAAGTTGATAACGTCAACTTTGTTTTTTACTTAAATATAACACAACGAAAAAAGTTTGAAATTCGTCTTGATATCCCATTCTTGATAGTGGCAAACAGTTCGTTTCTGAAAACTCATCACAGGGTAAATAAATATTTACTGAGAAACTGCGAACTCATTTCATGTTCGGTCTAAGAATGGAGACTAGAATTTTACCTGGGCAGAACCCAACCAATGTAAGTTGCTGCAGCAAAATACTATGCTCTATCCTCTGATTGGTCTTGTTTATTCATTACGGAGCAAAATGATACGCGTAAGTAACCGAGCACAGTTGTGAGAACCCTACATTATCAATCTAGGTTCGTAGCTTAGTTGGTAGACTGTATGCCGTGTGGGGTCATACTGGTTTTGAACTCATCCGAAGTTCAAGTTTTTGCAACTGAAGATCGTCCAACTTAACGAATCCGCTACATTGTTCATTATTACTGCAAGTTCAAAACTCAACAGTAGCGTTACTGAACTCCGGTACTGTTTTATGGATAGGGTAGATATATTTTCCGAATGATTTATGGAATGGAGTTAATTTGTGTGCACAACTTCGGATAATGTAACCATAGCACAGTCGCGCTAGACGTTGAGACACAGCTCTGTTAGATTGTCCTCAGTTTGTTGTCCGGAACTTTGCAAGTAACCTCAAGCGTATAAATGGGTTCATATGTCGTTGGTATTTATTACATAAGCAACACACGCTTGTTATCGAGTACTTCAATCCGCCTCTCGACTAAACTGATAGGTATTCTCCTACCTTTTGTACAATCGCTTAGTTATACACCCAGTTTATTGCGCTACATAACAACGGATAAACGAGTAGACTGACAGTTTTTCAGCGTGGACAGGTAATTTACGAAGAGGTACAAACACGCAGGCGGTAAACTTCGAGTGACGGGTGGCTGTTAAAAATTGACAGGAATGAGTGTCGTATAGTTAGCGAGTGACTCACTATGCACCAGATTCACTACTAATGAGGAAACTGAAGTGAATTGGCTTCTACTTCACAGTTGCCGTTTGACATTTCATGGGTCTAGCTCCGTGACTTTTTTCGGGAAAACCTCCCAGCATCCAAATTAGCCACATGACTGACAAGCTGTCGGTTACCCGCCCGCATTGGATACAAAAACACGCAACTTAAAACGATCACCCACTAACAAACGAAAAACTGGTCACCTTTTAAAATAATGGTCCAGAGTTGGGAAACAGTTGATCCTTCGAATAAACATTGAGGTTTCAAACGAACACCTCAGCTATCGTTACACGATTTCCAAAAACGTTCGCATACCGCTGGCTGAAAATCTGCATTCACCAATCATAGCCCAAGTTCAGCTTGTAAGTCGGGTGGATTTTTTTATATGACGACCTAACATTATTTGCCTGAACAGCATTGCAAACAATACTATCTATCGAACTTAGTGAAACAGACAGTGAAAATGTGCTTGACTGAGTGGAATTCAAGCTGCATTATTCACAGGGGTTTTCAAGTGTACATTGCCTAGTTTGTTACAACAACCTGCTTCTAAGATCCATCAATTAAACTGAGCAGCCAAAAGACGACAATTATTAGAGATTTGTTTGGTTTCCATAGAATTCAGTGTATCATTTTCTATTTCGAACAATTTCCCGTCATTTTTAACCAAGTCCCAGTGTAGGTCAACTTGAAATTTTCTCATAATAATATTCTCTTCACTCATGAGCTGAAAACGAATGAGATAGCAACGTTGTGGGGAAAGTATCACTTCTAATGTCAAGTATCCACATTTTGACTTCATGCATTATGTCTCCTGCGCAATCAGATACATTGGTTTATTGTTAATCAAGAGCACTTGAATGCACTCGGTCACTCAAAATGTCTCAGTGGCTGTGCGTCATTCCTTCTCAAACCTGGTTTCATTCTGAACACGACCGTCACAAAACGTACCTATTAATGGAATAGTTTGAATGTAACACATCGCTGAGCTCTCTTCCGTTAAAAAGGAATCATTTCTCACAGCTAACACAACATGTTATGCTGCTTTCCTTGGAAATGCTAAGTATGTCTCAAAGAGAAAGTGAAAACTGGTTGGTCTATTGATTCCGACACGAAGCCCTAAGGTTCATTTTGCAGTTTTGTAACACAAGTGGGAAACGATGTACAATTTATGACATTCGAACAATTTGTAAGTAGTTGTTAATTATGCTTACAGGCGACATTTCGCTCCTAACTAAGATGATTCTTCGGACTAGACGAATTAGTTATAAACTATGGGTAGTAGAAGTAAGTTTTACGTGAAACATCTTAATCTCAATATAGCAAATCACAGATTAGGAATGCAAAAAAATGAATAGAAAGGCGTAGGCTTTACTGATTTCTGAAGAATGGAAAATGTGCTTATAACTACCGAAGTAAAATTCATATAATCGATTGGATAAGCTGATTCTGAAATTTGTTTTCGATAGAGAAAAGGGACTTAATGCGCAGGCTGAGGTAAAGACTACTCGGTCCCTTGAGTGATCAGCGAATCTGATCGATCAAAAACCGGAGTGGAATGGTCGTTTCTAGTCGTAGCATTTTTATTGTTTCTGAGTCTGATGGACTATACGGTTGTGTTGATGTTTTGGCATAGAGCCTCGCCTGAATGTCGGAGCATTTTGCAGGTCAGGTTGCTGATCAGTGCCCAACGCGTGGTCGGTAATAAGGGAACCTTTAATCGTTACTTGGTATTCATGGTGATTTCCTAACAAGCCGTCTTCGATGTTCACTCATTCTTTTTTGGGTACTGGACAGTCGAACAGCGAATTTCATTCTAATGTACATCTGTTGGCTCTTTCAGCTGGTGGCGAATTTCACATGTACTCTAAGAATCAATGCAAGATTGCTTCTTCCAATAAAAAAACGCATTAATGTTGCCATTATTCAAAACTCTCTGCTAAAAGTAGAAGTTTTGCTTCTGTGTACCTTCAGAAAATTCGCTTTGAGTAGTTTCACTGTGCAGCTGAGCTGTGCCACTTCTTAATCGTGTGTGTGTGTACTATTCTACAGTTCACCATATCGACATAAACTTACTTATGACTTTTGGTCCAGACTTCTGACGAACTGTAGTACTGAGATACTGTCCTATTCCATGAACTAAGCAATCTAGAAAATGCAGTTAGCTTTGGATCAGGTTTACTTTTGCGCTCAGTTTGACGATTGGGGCGATCAGGACGAGGGTGACGTCCAAAGTATGTAACTTGATTTTTATGGTTCATCAAACTTATCCCGGGATTCCACTTCAATTTTCTATAGATTAGATAGAACGTAAAAAATTTGTAGGAAATCGTAGCCAGTCGACGTTTGTGAGGATACAAGATAACTGGTGATCATACACGGCTTATACTGCCAACATTTGAGGCCATTATTCCATGTTCTGTTTTATAGTTACATGGACCTCAAAACCGCCGAAATTCTCGCCCATTTCTTTGAATAAAATATCGTTTTTTGCACTCATATAGTCAAAAAATATGGATCGAACCTGTGCAGTAACCCATAACCATCTCACATATCTACGAACAAATCACTCAAAAGTGGATTATGACGACCTAACTTTTATTGTGATTTCCAGTCTCTGATGTTTCGAGGTTTATTGATTTCAAGCTGGTGCACTACCATCCAGTCACATAGCAAGTGTTGTCTCATCATCCTTTTCTATTCGATCACAAGTAATTTTCACTTGATGTGTGCTCTCTTATACTGTGAAAAACTTAAAAGTACATAGCCTAAAAACAATGTTCTCAGATTCCGTGAGAAACGACGGAATTGTCATTATGTATCAAAGTGGATGGGATGATCCCAATCGATAACTTGTCAATTTCTTACCATTCACGATGCGTACGATGCAAGGATACAAAGAGGTCCAAAAGGATTTCCTTCAGCCCAAATTCAAAACAGGTTTCGCATGGTCTACTGATTGTAAAGAACGTCCAAAGGCAGCCGAGTGCTATTCGTTTGAGAACTCATAGAAATTAAAGGAGCACGTCACCTCTGTTGGCAGCCTGTCACAAAACGTGAGGGCCATTGCTTACAGCACGACTTGTGTCACTAACAGACAGTCTGATAACTAGACTTCAATAATGACCCGTTGGATAAGCGTGCTACTAACAATCGGAGGTGTAAACTGAGGCCCACGGATGACTTCATTCTCGACAACAAACCTGAATGAACTTTCCTGGAAGAAATCTCATATGTGCACCCTATGTCATATCGTTTCCTACCAGTCCTGGACTTAAAGTTTAGTGCTCACTGGACGATGTAATGAGAGACTTGTTCACAATACTTACTACTGAATTTAAACGAATGCGGCCTGAACAACAAACCCTGACCCAAAGGCATGGCTATTACGCAGTTCAGGGGTGAATCCACCTGCTAAATTAGTGGATTTGTTGGCTGGACACGTGTAAAGAGACAAGTATACTAATCCATCGAACTTATTCAAGAAACTTGGAGTGATGTTAAGCAGTTGCACCTTCACTCCTGTATGAATACTAGGCAACAACACTGCATACCGATTTTCAACCCCAATGGTTACGACAATCTAGTTTAACGGCTACAGCCCATTTTGACTTCAAAAATCTGTACAATTATTATGCAGGGAAATTTTTTGTTATTTTATCAATTCTTTTTCCTAAAATTACAAAAAAAGCCAAATGTTTCGCACGAAGTGTACCTTATAATTACATGATTGCAAAATATTGATTCTCTATTTGTACAAATAGGCGAGATATGCGAAAACTTCCGATGTCCGTGTAATTACTGCACCGAATGTAATCGTCATTCCCCCGTGAGATTTGCATTCAATTTAGGTTTTATATGCTGCCTTTTACATTAAAGCCTATGCAAAATCAGTTGACTTATTTAGGCCTTTAAAGCAATGGGTCTCTTCAGTATATCATGAAAGTGAGAGAAGAAAATATAATTTGTGAAATGACCGAGTAAATTTGTGTATTCTTATCATTCAAAAAGCATACGAACAATCAAGGTTTTTAGGTCGAACAGGTAACTTCCACAAGAATGTCAAATGTCATGTGCTAGCATAAAATCTACCGAGTGACCTAAACTGTCATCAACTTAACCAACCAGTTCAGTGCGTTCTGGCTTATCCCTGAACAGTGTCTTTCGTCAGCGTGCCCAGTATAACTATCTTTGCAGCTACGAACAAACCTGCACGTGCAACGGGACGTAGACCGTTTAAGAAGCGATATTTTTACAGGTCAGTAAGGCAGCATTTGGGTCGATATAACTAAGCATAATTTTATATAGCTGTATGCTTTCTTTAAAGTTGTGGTGATTACCCGGTAGTGACTAACAACAGATGGTCGCCATCCCACATCAACCCACATACTCTGTCAGCTTGGGCAATCTGGCGATTGGAGAGTTGACACTGGCACTAGATAGCGGTGTCTGAATAAGAGTTGGGTTGCATTAGCTTGTTCAAAAGCATATGGAAGTTACGTGACAGTAGGACGTCTGACACTCGAAACAAAATTTCTTCATTCCAATCTGTTCATCCTACCGAAAAAACCCGCTTATTTGTGATTTATGGTTGACGGAGATAAACAAAATGATATTTTTATAACAACCTACTTCTTTCGACTTCCGTGTATGATTTAACGGACGGTAAAGTAATAACTTGCATTACTAATAAGACAATCATTGGCAAACTGACCGATCACCCAGAGCTTTGTTCGTAAGCTTCGACCCGATGCCACCATGGAAGAGATTATCCCAAATTGTAACTGCATTCAGTGAGCCCAGACTGAAAACGCTTTAACAGACATGGTTCTGTGAAACATATCAGCGGCCCCACGTACCTGTCAGCTTGTCCTGAAGGAATTTAGCTGTTGAGAAGTATGAAAAAGTAACACACCAAATGGGCAAAAATAATGGTTCCCCTATCAACCCGGTTTTTTGTGTAACCAGGTCACAAAACGCCACAGCACATCTCTGTGCAAGTCACTCATTTTTATGCACTATTGTTATCGTGTCAGAATGAAACGGTCCGTCAGAATATCAGAAAGTGCTGCTAGGGGAGTCAAGTTGGAGGGGAAAACAGGTGCCATATACCATCAGAACAAGTGCTTTAATTTGGTCATTCTAAGTTTGATCTCTAAAACAGTTTGCTATAAAACTGCAGTTACCGTTTTGAGTTGTTTTGTCAGCTTTCAAAACTCTGGTAACGTTTTGATGCATTTCTCGTTCTGACGCAGGAAATTCAATCTTATGGAACGAGATACCCAAACTTCAACTTTAGCCTACAGCACGCCCAAAACACTAAAAATGGTCGCTGAATACGTGAATTCACAGTAACCTAGTACTTTCACAACGACGGTTAGCTACAACGCGCGCAAACCGCAAAAAATTGGGTAGAGCCAGGAATTTTACTTGAAGGATATGTTACATCTGTAGGACAATACTGAACCGCATCAAAGATACTAAGTGCACATAACAATGATGTTGTGTTGGTATACGTGTGCAATCAACAGTAGGCTTTAAAAGCTATAACGGAGGTAGGGAGAACATGTGACTCAGTAGAAGTACAAACAGTATTGTCGCATTTACAAGCTGTAACGTCATTCTTATTTTCGTGGACGAATGAATCGCGACCGATCAGAATGCAGCTTCAGTCCTAACACGAGCGTGGGACACACAGGCGGCCTTTACGTGTACACAACAAATGACTTTGGTCCCGTCCGACGAGACGAACCTCACTAAATTGGAAAAACCTACGCAGTGTATGTCCGGGAGTACAGCAGCGAAAAGTGGAGTTGGTCAGCTGAAATAATCAGCAATTATGGAACAGAATATTTACTACTTCTACTATTCAACAGTATGTTAAAAATAATTTGAAAGGCCAGAAAAGCACAGTCGCGAATTGTAGCCAACAACAGAGGTAACAAGTAGAGGTTATCTGTACAGGGCTTACTCAACCGTTTGCGTTGATGGACACCTCAAGCCTGCTAGTGTCATTTGAGCCCGGCACACTTCTCAGTAGACGTGATAAGGAGGGACTCATACAAGCTAGAAAAATGAATCAGAAACAAATGTCCATTCGACTACTACACTTCTGTTACCGATGTTTCATAGATGTCTCACTTTATATATACCGTATGGCTTGATATTCATTCCTTAGTTACTTGCCAATTCAAATGCTTCTGTATGGGAATATTCGATTTGAACATATTCAGAATTGTCCCACTTAAAATGTACAAAAAGTCCAACTACTTACAAAATCGGACAAGTAGTTGCAATATCCACAAAATTGTCGTTCGGTTGCGCGTAATGAAAATACATCCGCTTTTACTCTTTTTGCGTCAGAGACAAGCCACGGAGGGTGAAAATGCGGCCTGTTCTAAACCTGCGCATGTGTACACACAAGAAATCTGGATCAATCAACGCAAACAGATCAACATCGAGGATGCGACCCCCCCGTGTGTTTCCCAGGAGGAAATGGACGAACTAGGTTTCAGTACAATCCCAACATGTGCCAAAGAAAATTGTCCAAACCATACTGCAAACGAACGTAAATTGTCCAGTTCCGAAAATGAACATTTCGCAGCAGATCCTCGTTTATATAATCAGAATGATTCATCTACTTCCAGAATTTGAGCAAACTGACTCAAAAACTCCAAATAAATCAGCCACATTCATAACAGCATATCGTATCTTGTAGAACAGACACGTACCCGTGTGTTACGGATGGATATAGTGTGAAACTGATTCTGCACACTTTAATCACTCAAAATGGATCAATCACCGTAGTCAGCCACTCATTCAAAGGGACCAGCACGCAAACCACAAATTTGATTAGACAATTGAAATCTAGTTTAAAAACTTTTTATTTCAGTTTTATATTGTTTGATTTGAGACTTTTGACGTTTGAAGTAAACACTGGTCAGACGGATATGTTACACACCCTAAAATGAGCCAGAATGATTCGAAACGGGCACGATCGTTAGATCATTTTCTATTTAAATTTAAATTTTTCAGTTATATCTACTTTCTAAAAACCGAATGGTTACCACCTTGTTGACTCCAATGCAACCCGTACAACCACTTGCCAACCGGAGACCTTCGAAAGGATGGGCGTAAATAATTTGTACTTACGACTACAGCAACAAAACCGTCTTGCTGAGCACACTTCAGTTTTACAGTTAACGTCTTCGCTACAATTCGTAATGACCACCTCTATAATGTCGTTTGCTGATTACTACAAATGTCTCCGTAATCAAATCGATGGTTTTCGTGCAAACTTGACTCGAACCTGGATATTCCTTTAGACAAACAAGTTACTATTTTAGTTTCCTTAGCTGTTACGTCTATTTCGCTCAGAGGCTGAAATCAATCAGTCGTGTTGTGAATGGTCTGCAAACGAGCAAGCATCGACCATGGCCCCAGAAGTGGTTGAGAACATGTTTTGCTTAGACTATAACCTGTCGCTTATTTACGGGTTGTGGGTTTTGATTCTGCGGCGTGCGTCGTGCTGACTAGATTGAAATTGCTGTCCACCACTTCGCTGATGGTCACTGGGACCAACTGTATTCCAGCTACTATCTCGACTACCCTAAAAAAAAATTCCGGTATGATGGATTTTGTATGAGTCAATAACGGGCGTACACATGGATCAGGCTACCTAGTTTTAAGTGTATGGAACAAATCAGATGATCTCGTTATATATGTATCGACCGTAGCCATTTAGGACAGCGTGCAAAACGCACATCTAACTGCGGGAGTACTTACGAAATGGGATGCAGGATGGTTAAATGAATGCCCAACAAACCTGTTAGATATGGTAGTAGATTATTGTTCAACATTGGTAGCAGGGGGAAATATACAGTATAGAGCAAATCACGGGGGTGGCCCGCTCTGCCTAGTAGCTTAATGATTCAATTTATGTATGGTTTATCAAATCAAGAATATGCCATCGGCGTGGAAAAATCAGTCGCCAATCCGTTGTTAGCGTCGTCCTTAGCTAAGTGCAATCTACCAAATGTGACTTCATGCGTCCAAACCGTGATGGATCACCAACCAGTATGAGTACCTATCATTTTGTAACAAGGCCAGGATACAACTGTTTGTGAAAGAGCAAGCAACTCATAAGCCTGTTATGAATACACACCGGTAAGCATGATTTTAGAACCCAACTAACAAATAAAATCAGTGCGTAGTATATGTTTTCTACAATTGGCGTCCTTATTTACAGATAAATCGTATCGGGTACACATCGTCCTGAGAGTAGTGGGAAGTAGTCGAAGTTCGCCAGTTAATTAACTACGTCCAGTGCATGTGGAAATTGTTCTAAATAAAACGTTTTTATTCTTATTGGTGTAAAACTGACCACAATTCCGAGCAGTCCTGCAGTACACAGACTTTCTTGTTAAACCAGCATCTCTGCGATTAATACACATGTCCAGAAATAATAAGCAGTCCACATCCATCCGTTCTCACGTAATCTTTAAATTAGCAATGACAAATGTCTGTTCGTTCTACTGTATCAGGTACCGTTTGTTCAGACTGCTTGACAATGGGATCTGCATCTGCACAACGTTTACTGAGCAGCATCGCCAAAATGGCATAGGCTACAAACACCCCAGTACTTAGACGACGAAGTCAGTGAATTTTGTACTTCCATGGACTTGACATTTTAGTACACGTGCTACCAGATCGTCTGACTTTAGTTTGGTTCTGCTGCTTACCTTAACTCAACAGTCTCACCAGTGCGTATGTTCCCAGATAATAGGTATTTATTTATTTCCGAGGCTGTAACCTGTCAGACAAATATGTCATATGAGGCTAGTCTTGGCGCAATTGGGTCGTGTCTTCAAGTCACGAAACGTTCATAAAATTCAAATCAAATTTGAACATGTACTCTACCGTTGTGTCGATCTGGGCGGAGCGACGTACAGCAAAGGTCTCTTCGACATATTTCGGGAGCTATGAAAAATTTGGAAAAATCATCACCAATTATCAATATGAAACGACTGAAAAGCCGCACAGTGGTCCATCTGCCGTATTTTCTTTAGAATGTAGTTTGCAAAGACCAAGCTGGCATCAAAACGGTCGCACTGCTTGTCATAATGAATTTTAAGGCTTGACACTAGCTTTGATGGATCCCAGTAATGGTGGCTTGGGTCACCCTGCTAAAGCAGTCACTTAACTGATTATAGTGTAAGACAGGTCGGTGATTGGGTCCAGATGTGGAATTTGCCAACTTCCGGAGTGACTTTGTGGTTCAGTTAGTGGAACACACGCCTCGAAGGGGAAACAGACTGCTGACATTGGATTGAACCCAAACGAATCCCTAGCTGAAATCAACACAGTGCCTTTAAACACCACGAAATGAGGAATCGACGCCCAACCTAATAATGTTTCAATGATTGGAAAATAGATAGCAAGTGAGTTGTAAACATTACCTCAGCACAGTACTATAGTCTCAAACCAATTGTCTCGAAGGACTTATAAAATATTCAAAAATACATAAGTTTGACATATTCTTGTCATGAATAACTCATATCATCAGCTTGTAAGATGGTCGGTAAATATTCTTAAATCCATAAGAAGTGAATAATCAAAACTTAGTCTCCGGAACACTTGTGAATTCTTGTCAGCTCTTGAAGCAATTAACACATCCAACCCAAAAATGTGTTCCTTTGACTTTCACAAATGTACTTTTGATCAAAACCGTCTACCGTTTACGTGACCATTTTTTCATCCATGTTCAGTATGTATACCAGCCCCGATTCTCAAAGATCAGGTAGTTTTACGTACATGGAATGTCAAGTTTTATTTCAACGGTGTAACGACCTGGCAAGTTCACTGGCCTTCCCACGACATAGTGTGCGAAATAGTTTTCAAACTCGTAATTGTACATTGTACGTAGGTTACTAAGAAGGTTCTTTTGGTGTGTGCTGTCTGATTGTTTATCTGAGTGCCATGTGACGGTTTGAGACGAACCTAGAAAACCACACATTCCGGTTTACTCGCTCATCGACTGCCGATCTCTAACCTCTCCAGCTAATTTCCGTGTAGGAGCCATCTATAGCGCTACACGAGACCACTTGTACATTTCGTCAAATAAATATTCGGCATCTGTTCTTAGCGGCTTTTTTGTAAAAACAAGTCTGATAAATTCGTATCCGAGAGAAACGACTCATTGCGTGATGCACTAGGACGGCTTTAAACGGGTTGACGGAGTAACAATGGGAAGCCCGTTGGGTCTACTGCTTGCTGACATTTTCATGGCGAATCTGTAACAAGAACAGTCAGACGCGATCAGTCAGGTTCTTTACAAGAAATACCTGGACAATATACTGATGATCGCGAAAGACCACGAGTAACTTAAAAATCTTCCCACTCCATATCAACATTCATTTCACGCATGAACATAGGAACAATAATTTGATGGCCTTTCTCGATGTATCAGTTATCAAACAATCTGATGGGGCGGTGAGGCACGCGGTATATCGAAAACCCACGAGCCGAACGCTATTGTAACCTCCTCAGTTTCTCGTCGACGTAGCACGAACGTCCTCTGGTTCGAACACTGTTCTACAGAGCTAGGAAAATATGCACAACCGGAACGACAGAAAAAATACTTAAAACATGTGTTGTTTTCGAATAGCTATTCTGAAACGTTCACCGAGTATCACAGCCAATGGCGTGTTCACAACAAGGTCTACCTCATAGTGCAGAAGACAGTCTCCACTGGGTTGCTACACAAAGGAGATCATCTAATGTTAAGATCTAAACGAAGTCACTAACTGGGTTTACATAAGATCCATAACGTTTCCTAAATGTGTTTCATTGTGTGCACCAGATGCACACCTTTGCCACCAATCAAGGGGCCTGATCCTGTTCTCTCGACTAACTATTATCTCTTTTGCATACTCACATGGAGGACAGACAGACGGCTGGAGAAACGGGATAAGAGACATCTACCAGTACCTGAACCAATCACTGGGTCAGCCGGACAACATACTTGCCATAACCAAACGAAATTCAGGCTCATCGATCGCTAGGCGTGTAACCCAGACCGAACACAGTCGCAGTAGTTTTATCGACTCGTGTGATCACAACGTGCAACCAGACGAAACTATTCAAGTTTACTGAAGCCTTGTTAATCACCTGCCACAAACCTCCGTTGTGTGCCCTAAATTACTTACCAGTTACATTACGCTTGTCTTAATCTTCCTAACCAGGGCCAGGATAGCTTCAGCAAGGAACAAGTTAGTATTCATTTGTTTTCAGCTAACCAATCGTTTACTTGATTTCAATCGTTATACACTTTGGGACTAGAAAGGAGACAGAATGAATTGATCTAGTGAATTTCGCCTTCTCTCTAGTTTATTCAAACTGGTAAAGCGAACAAATTGCTTCACAGTCCCAGACATTTTACGACCAAGTCATCTTCGAAATAGCTGTTGTCATAAACAAAAACGTGATTTATGATAGGTATCGGCTCACATATGCATTCTTGATGGATTAGGCTAGCCACTGAAGCAATCGCCATAAAGGTGACTTGGTTATTTTACTGCTAAAACAGTGTCTACCCATAAGGCTTAGTTGATGTGAACATACATGAAAAAGAATAGCAAACAAAACATGCACCATTACTCGCAATTGAAATTTACATAGCTAACGACTTCTGAATAACTCGGAAGAATAACATATGGATGCGATCAACGTCGTTTGTCGGCAAATCCCAAAAATTGCCAGTAATACATCCACATCATACTATCTTGTTATGAACGTCTGTCTGAATGCTGCCTTTGGAGTTGCCTCGCTTCCTTGGACCCCTTCTAGATAGGCAGACGAATATATTTTGTGTAGTACGTTTAATACGCGTTAATAAGAAACTAAACCGAATAATTTTAGATGTTTCACAACTCACCAGTAATGCTAAGGAGGTATCAGCCGTTCAAAACGGAGATGCATATAGGGACGCAATTGCTACAGTTTCGTTCAGCGATGACGTCGGAGAGTAAACTGGAAACTGCGGGCTGCCAAGAATTTTTTCGGTCAATTTATTGCAAACTGGCGATGCCTAATTTACATTGAGCCGTATAAGGCAACTGGCAACAAGCACCGAATTAGTGTGCGACTGAAACACTCGGCTAATTAAACCGAGAGTTATTCTTCCACTGTGTGTGAGAAAGAACAGCGCACCGTGAAATGACTGCGGTGTAAAAGAACATCGTAGTCCTGGAAACAAGCTAGAGGACATAACGATCGCCTACCTATGATGCCACAGATTAAAACCTATGCGACTTTTCAGAACTCCATGTCGACAAGAAACTGAGAAAACTATATTATTTCCTGCATTTTCCAACTGCAGCACGTTTAGAAAGCTATACCCAGCCATGCAGAGATAGTCTACAAGCTAACCTCACAGATATAATAAAACACGTTACGCTGTATCATAATAATCAGTAAAAAGTCCTATGATGTCCACACATTGCAGTGAGGATGTGCGGACCGACAAATGAATAACACTGAACATAAAAAAACTAATAATTAGTACCACGACTTCGAAAAGAACATGATCAATTTAAGAAAACAATGTGCCTATGACAATAGTCAAATTAACGCGCGAGTTGATATGATCGTTCAACCGGCTGATGGTACAATTTGCAAAAATATGCACCATCCATCCCATCAATATAATCAAATACAGTCATACATATTTATTCAAATCGTGCCGACTGCTGTATTGGTGACACCAAGTTACTCCTATTTGGTTCCGATTACTTTTGCTTTACAATTGTAAATCGCGTAACACAAGTCTCTCCGACCAACACAGACAGATGAACGTACAAGCAAAGATTTTTCCTACCTCTAATATCAGTCCAGCTAAAGGAATAGTCTTGTATGACGGAGACCTCAAATATGACAAATTCTCTCGAGTCTAACCTGAAGTCAATGGTGTTGTGGTCAACCTCTGTTTATCTCGCGAGCGCAGCAATCACAATTAAAATTCCAGTCGGGAAAGGAATACGCACTCCATAGACGAAGTCTAACAAGACGAAACTCGGGTCCAGGGCTTCTTTTCTAAAACGGGGTTGACTGGAAATTTTATCTGAATGCAGAAGATCTGACCAGATATTTGGCATTCGACCTATGACAATCAAAATATTTGGCAACTCGTCAGTAATAGACCAGTCGTTTCCCTCACCTGTCCTCTGAACACAATATTGGTTGTACTACCAAGGTCCACTAACAGGGTCTTCTAGGACGTAAGGACGTGTCATGACTAGCTCACGATGTATCAGCTCTTGGTCAAAAAATCGAGGCATACACGAGTAAATAAAATGAGAACTTAGTGTTGGAAATGTTTAATCTTTGGTTACTTTTTTTCAAGTTTCTCGTCGAATCTCTCGTGGTTGTTTCTGAGTTCCGTCACCTTTGGTAGTAGGCCAGAACACTTTCAAGTCGAGCATACGAACGTTCCTAAAACTACGAATGGATCCCAGAAGCGTAACACATAAGAAATAGACTTCATTACCACCTTGTGTAATGGGAAGTACTTGATAGAGGGGGGGCAGCTGCATCCCACTTTATTATATATATATATATATATATATATATATATATATATATAAACCGCTCTTAGTGCCCACGCTAACCCTTCATCAGAAGAGACACTTCCATTAGTTCTTTCAGGCCTACGGAACATGGTTATGGGGGACTTAGACGTCATTGCAGTCGAACTAGTTTTTGGTTGCACCAGGTGAACCGTCTCAGATGCACCTTCAGCACGGTACGATTACAGCAGATTCACCACTGGCTTGATGCACCACACGCGAAAGCTACGCACGGCACAGCATATAGTGTAATCATCAATTGCGCATGTGCACAGTAAGCTGTTTTGTCGTATTCATTTCACTGCAACCCCTACACACTGGTCCCTACTGCATACTAGCAAGACACGCAAACCTACACCGTTAGCAGCAACGGCAAACGCCAAATAGCTTCTGTCAACAGGTTGAAACCCGCATTTATGGAAGAATCAAGGTCGATAAACGGCGTTCCTCGTCTAGAACCTCCAGTTGTACCAAAAGCGTTCAGTCCCCGGAACCCTTAGCGGTTATCGACATTCCCGCATCTCCGACCTCTGCTCCCACTACCTCCAGACATAATCGTGTAAGTAGACAGCTTCGCAAGCCAGTACGTTTCGTAGAAAGTTAACGTTTTTTCTTTTTTGAGATGACACTTTTCAATATAACATACGCATATTCGTGCTCGTCGTTTCGTCCACCCAATAACTCATGCTTTTTGGAGCTACTGCGCCCTGTACTGAGCGATCCCTAACAAAGAAAAGCATCGTTATATATCTGCCCACTCAGTTTTCTCTGAGGTATTAGCAAGTTTGACATATAAAACCAAGAAAGTTGCTTCTACTCAAGTTCATGCCTTTCGTAGTTACCTGACGATTTACCAGGTCGACAACCCAAACGGCGTTGTTCGCAACCAGGTTTGTTTGCTAGCTCTTTTCTTTCCTGAATCTATTGCCTTTAGACAGGAGCACAAGAAGAAAAGAAAAGCAGAAGCAGCGACGCTAAACATCTGCAGTGTGCGCAAAATGTCAAATGGATTCTTCTGTAGCCAAAAGGCGTCCAACAAACCATAATCTTTAGTGTCCAAATCGCTAGTTACCATTCCACAAACGCGTTCGCGATTTTGAATCATAATTCCAGTCCACAACACCCCCAGGTTTCCGCTCACACGTCGTGTGCACTTCTACCCAGTTTAGGTGTGTGACTGGCGAATTCTACCTGGGGGTTTTTCGCCTGCTATTCCTCGTCCGTTGGTCCGATTTCGTTGAGCGATGGTTTGTCCGGTCGCTTGTGTTGTCCTCCGTCTATCCACTATGGGCTTTGACCGTACTCCACAACCGTGTCAGGATGTTCCTGCGAGTGTTGGAATAATCACGCCTTCAATTTGGTCATCCATTCCATTTCGGCTGCCACGTCTCGCCCGTTGGTCGAGTGATGACTCATCCGGTCGCCCTCATCGTCCTCGATTCGCTTGCTGGGGGTTTTTGAACACGCCTCCCCTTTGCGTTGAGGTATTCCGCCGAGAGTTGGAATACTCGCACCTCCTGCCTGATAATCCACCACACTTTGACACGACTATTTGGACATGGTGCGTGAAGAGACAACTCCCGGTTACCTATCGTATAGCTATGGACAAACCTACCATCCCCTTTACTACCAAGAGTTTTTAGGATTGGGCAGCCCGCTGCGACAAAGATATGCGCCGAAGACTAAATAATTTAAATAAAAGAATCCTGTCAGCTCAGTGTACATTTTCGACGTTCCCCGTCCCCGAAGCCCCGATGTCATTTTTCTTCATGTGTGTAGTGAGATACAAATTTAGGAACGACAGATGTATCAACCTGTAATTGTTATTAGCAAAGAGACGTAATTGTTCACCTTCCCGTCTAGAATAACGAGGGTATGTGTCATTCTCACTAGCTCCTTGGGGGAGAGCTATGTAACAGATATAATGAATACTACTTTTGACAAGCGCATTCCGTCGCACACATTCCATGATTTCGATCTTTATCTACTGTTGTTTTAGTCAGACTCGCTAGCTTGACTTGCTTTCTTTGTACACTTTATTTTCCACGGTTGACAACAATACACGTGGGTCAATGCGCTGATTCTTGATGTTAATTGTCGATCGGTCCTCGACAGTGAGAGCTGACTTGATATTATTCCGCAGGATTGTTTCAACCGATATCATGCAATCGTTGATTGTAAATGAACTTTTCAATCGCATATGACGGGAAACAAGGACTCATCTGATTTGTTATCTACCAAACAGATAGTTCCATTACATTACACCTAGATGCTTAAAGAGCAGTTTTTGCTGAGGTGAAAAGTTCTGTGGTCCGGTTAATCAACAAGGTTCGTAGCGATTTCTTTTACTGGCTTCCGAAAACTAATCCGTTTTTGGAGCGTGCTCGCTGAGCGCACTATGCTGAAAATTTCCCGAGGACATTTCAAGACGCGCATCGCAGTTGGTTGATCAATTTCCAGTTATGCTGAACTCCAAATAACCCACGCTTGTAGACATCTGTGCGCTGTCTTGATGTTTAAAACTTGGTACTGGGAGACCCGACGACTTTAACAAATTAGTCTCGAGGATTCTACGTCATGACTCAAACCCTTTCTTCTTCCAGGCAAATAAACGTTTATCATACTATAAACAGACTATTAACGCCTGTGCAGTACAAGGCATCTCCCGGTTTTCCGAAAAGTTTGTTTTGCCGATCACACCTTAGGTTGTTGACAACCCCCAAGCCCTATGACCCCTCAGATGTGCTGGTATTTTCGTGAGGCTATGGTCCCAAAACAAACACAGGTGCTAACAAACCTATTCAAGCGGGACAGGTGCAATTTGCTAGTGCCACAAACGAACACAAATCGACGGCTAGGTTTACCTCAGAACTGTAGTCACTTTACCAGTGATGCTCAGGTTGAAGCCGATAGTACACGTCTCTTTCAAGATAATGTGCCAGCTTAGTAACAATAACCCGACATTGTCCAGACTTCGACTACGCATACAAGTACGCATGAGTAAAATAAAGTGCGTATGTAGGTATTCCAGATTAGGACAGCATCCTGGAGAATGTTTAAAACACTATCTTGATGACCAGAGTATTACGCACATACACCGTTCAGGTTGAATAGGGGGTCTAAGGTAATTCACAGGGAGTTAATCTCTCGAAAAGTGATGTACATTCAAAATGTCAGTGCCAGCGAGAAAAATAGACCGAATAAGTATTGAGTCAGGAATGTCGATGTCGTAGGGATTGTTTATCCTGAAAATGAACAAATGGGTTACATGCTCCGGCACTACCATGAACAAAAGCACTTGTTTGTGCACAACACTGGCCCAGGGACGTCGTGGTTCTCAATGTCAAGTCCATGTATGGAAAATACCATATAATATCAGAGTGTACTCCCACATTCTCTCGTGTATTTTTCCCCGGCTACTTCAATACTCAAATATGTGTCTCCACCTTGCCACTGGCGAGTAGTATCATCACCATCATCATAGAGAGTAATACATCAGTGGTTCACAATGATGCTTAACTGCCACACAATCATGAAGAAGAATAAAAAGCAAATCCTGTATAGGAAGAGAGAAAAGAAAGGGAAAGGAGAGGAGATCTGACCACTAAAAATAGCTACGTCTACATACAAACATACAACATCAAGGCGCCTACACCTTGCAAACAAACAACCGAGCTGTAAGTGAAAGTAAGGCGTCATCAGCAAGACAGCTTTCTTACGGCTTTCACTGCCCCGCGTCATTAAGTGCACTCATTTCACAAACAACGAAAACATTCACGCCACTGAGCTCGGTTAGCCGCCATCCCACCTAAAGTTTCAAGCCATCGATTCTGTGAGTCGCGAGGGCTCCAGCCCGGGAGACGAACCCGATCTACAGTGCCCAACCCCTTCGTGAACGATTTCATTTGTCTACGGTAGGTCATCATCTATCCACCTCGCACCTTACGCCAATCGGTCGAAGCGTCGGCAAACAGTGCTCGGTGTGGCAAACGACTAGCTGGCTTCCTTAGTACATGGCCTAACCATCTAATTCTGTACAAACGTAGTGATTGCATAAATGAACTCGTTTGACAATCAGTGTCAAACACCCAATTCCTAACCTCCACGTTGTTTACTCCCTAGTGCCACCTGATACGAGCGAGTGAACGCAGACATCGATGGTCAAACACCTGAAGACGGTTCACGTCTTCTACTCTGAGCGGCCATGTTTCGCTGCCGTAAAGTAATACAGCCCTCACTGTTGTCTGATATACGCGACCCTTAAGCTTCACAGAGATACCTTTCTGTCGCCATAAGTGCCTCAGATTATTAAACACTGTCCTGGCCTTAAAAATAAGCGCCTCTATTTCATTCCCTACACCTTCGCCGCCACCGCTGATGCAGCTTCCCAGATATGCAAACCGGTCAACAACCTCCATGACTTCATTATCTAATATTAAATCTACGTAACCACAGCAATCTTGCAGAAGTACTTTGTATTTCGAGGCTGCAAAGCGCATTCCGAAGTACTTAGCAAAACGCGAAATTGCGTTCAGCGTTGTTTGTGCCGCTTGAAAGTTGTCAAACAGTAACACCTTATCGTCAGCATAATCAAGATCAGTCAGTCTTTCACCAGGTAGGAGATCCACACCGACATTATTTGAGTGCCGCAGACACTCCTCCAATATTTCGTCCATGACGAAATTGAACAAAAATGGTGAAAGGGGACAGCCTTGACGAACGCCGCTCATGGCGCTGAAACTATCAGACAGCTCACCGTAAACCCTAACCTGAGCCGACGTATGGGAGTAAAGCGCCGACAGTATGTTCACATACTTGGTCAGTACACCCCTGCGTTTAAGCGACTCTAAAAGTGTAGATCGATCCACCGAATCGAACGTACAGGTTAATGTCGAGGAATACGGCGATTGTTTGCCGACGGTACACATGATGCTGCTCCAGAATTTGACGAAGGGTAAAAATGTGATCTATACAACCCCGACCAGGGCGAAACCCTGCTTGTTCTTCTCTACTGTTTAACTCCCGAGCTGCACTGAGTGGACGAAGTATAATGGAGGCCAGAACTCTAGAAATAACTGGGGTCAAACTAATTCCCCCATGGTTTTTACAAGAGCTCCTGATACCCTTCTTGAATATAGGAACTATTATCGCGTAACTCCAGCACGGAGGGATAGTATCCGTCGTCCACACAAGCCGAAACAGCTGAATCAAGGCTTCCACTAACACATCTCCACCTTCTTTAAAAAGTACTGGCACTAGATCATCTGGACCAGCGGCCTTATTACGATTGAGAGCCGAGATGCAATTGCGAACCTCAGTCTCAGTGGGTGGTTCTAAATCTACCGACCAGGGCGTTACATCACAAGTTTGCGGAGGCAGCACGGTCGAAGCAGGAGGCCAGCTAAATTGACCCTCAAAGTGTTCCGCCCAGCGTTCCAACCTTCTAGACTTATTATAAATTAGGGTGCCATCTGCCTCGCTGGTAGCTTCACTGACAGACGGTCGCCTGGGACCAGTAGCACGGATCAACTGAAAGAGTTTGCCATTGTTCCCTGAGGCAAAGACGATCTCCATTTCATTAACTTTTTCCACTAACCAAGCCTCACGATCAGCCTTTAGACTAGGTTTCAGCTTCTTACGGATATCTCTTCTAGACTTATTATGTGAATTACCAGGAGGAATCTTTCGTCTGGCTTCCAACAACTCCAGAGATTTCTCTGAAACCCAATGTTTGTCAAACTTATGTATCCCTACACCGCATGCTATAGTACCTGCTTTCCGAATAGCCTGTGAGAGTAGTATAGTGTGGTCATTCCTATTCGTATTCTGAAAGATGTCACTGGGCAGAAATTGGTAGAGTTACCAGCTTCACACATAAGATGTGCACCTGACCGGCAACACACTAGGTCAAATGGACTGAATATGATCAGGAGCAATCAAGAGACCTTAGTTGGGAGATCGAAACATGTTTTTGTACAAAAAAGAATAGTGAGGGATGGTTAAAACACAACTGCATTCAAAAGTTTAGACAAAAGTAGAAAGGCACACATAATTCCGCTCATAGCCGTCCCAAGCTTTCACATTCAGACTGACTTAAAAGATGACAGTTTCCCAATGAAAGCAGTACACTACAGCTGCATGTCTATCAGAGTTCAACAGCAACGTATCTGTCCTTGTGGTGTGCCTGTTGCGCATCATGCAAAATGTTTGTGGCTGAACGCTCACATGCGATTTATGTGAGTCTAGCATAATGGTCCA
Source organism: Paragonimus heterotremus (assembly GCA_013368495.1). NCBI lineage: Eukaryota > Metazoa > Platyhelminthes > Trematoda > Plagiorchiida > Troglotrematidae > Paragonimus > Paragonimus heterotremus. Next base: position 10,798 of record LUCH01000268.1, on the reverse strand, counting down.
GCTACTTAACTCGCGTGTACAACCACCAGATTAAACTGCCTATGTGCACAGAGACCTAGTTAAAGATTGGGAGTTAGGCCCATCATTATTTTTCTAAGTAAACGTGATGTGCGTACTTGTAACCATGAGTACAGCACGTAAAAAATCGAAAAGATACAAAATACAATATGAATTCACTTTGTATACCCTCATCAGTGATAAGCTTGTGAGTACCTCAAAACCAAAGACAGCGGTTCATAACTGAGTGGTAATTGCACAAATCGCGAACACTATTCGCAGATAATATAATTGTCTCCGAGCACGCAGAGCTGGTTGAATGCGGTTGATCAATAAAACATTACGATAAATCCGAATTCGAGTTGTGAGTATGCGTCAGGGCGATGAACGATCATGCAATATTGCTTTTGTGACAGACGGTTAATAAATGTCTCGTGATGACAAACGTTGTTTCGTGTTCACTGACTGTCGCTCATCAGCTGCTTCCTTATGACTTCTCATCAGTTTTGTTATATATTCTTTGTCCCTGGTTTGCAGCGGTCCCTTTTTTAAACCAGTGTAAACAGTTCTGCTATTGCGCAAAATTGTTGTATAGTGACTGGTAAAAAACACAAGAATTCACCATTTGACTGAGCTGGAGGCAATCGAGTGGATTATGAGGGTAGTTTCATGACGCCCTGTTTCTCAGGCCAACGTTGGTCATACTTTTAAACACGCTCATCACAACGTCCGTTTGCAAAACAGGCTTGGTGAAGGTTGATGTCATAGGTATTCCCCAAACCCGTGCGTTCGCATAAGCAAGGTTCCGGGGAATTTCTGGTGCACTCAATTCCCCGTAATAATATCAGCTCAGCATGTGGCCCATCGTCGAGGCATACCAGTGACACACCACCCTACGTACACCGAACGTTGAATGGACCAATGTAAACGGTGTCCAGCCAAGATATGCAACAGGAGGAACTATCCTTACTTATGCATTCAAAGGTTGCTGAGAAAAATGAAGTGAACACCCAGATCCTTTCGTCAACTGTTGTGGCAATTCAATGGGTTAATACAATGACGCTGAGAAGGAACGAAAGCTGGGATAGGGAACATATTACTCGTATCGCCAGTTGTAAGCCAGAATTGTGTACAAACTGCAAGTGCAATGTATAAAACGGAAGTACCACTAAGTCCAAATATTGCAACCCTAAATACACTTCTAAATGTAACGATAGTCATCCTATCGAAGTTCAGTAACTGTGGCCCCAGGTGCTTAAAGGTACTCAGAAGGGTATGGTTAGTTTAAGGATGACCAGCGTGCAAACCACATGCAGATACAGCAAACAGTTGGGTAAGTAACGGAGGCGTCAGTGTAAACGTATCACACAAAATTTTAAAAAGCCGGCGTGTACCGAAAACCAGTATCCCTTCGACTACTGGCTTACAGAATGAAACAAAGCTCATCCATTAACAGGATAATTTCTTTGACGTTTGTTAGCTCACTCAGAGTAAATGAGACCAGTGACACTCAATTTTTTGACGCTGACAACCGACAAACTTCACTAAGTCCCAGATTATCTAATACCACCACCTCTACCGCCACTGATGCAGTTTCCCAGATATACAAACCGGTCAACAATCTCCATGACTTCATTACCTAACAGTAAATCTACATAGTCACGTCTTGCAAAAGCACTTTGCATTTTGAGGCTGTAAAGCGTATTCCAAAGCATTTAGCAGAACGCGAAATAGCTGCTGCCTCGAAGTTGTCAAACAACAACAGCTCGTCATCAGAATAATCAAAAGCAATCAGTCTTCTATCAGGTAAGAAACATACGCTGGCGTCTTGAGTGACGCAGCCAATCTTCCAATATTTCGTCTACCACAAAGGTAAACAAAAACAGGGAAAGGACACAACGTAGAAGTAATTCGCACCTGGTAGTGAAACTGTCAGACAGTTCACCGCAAACCCTAACCGCAGCTAAACTATGGGAGTAAAGCGCCGAGAGTATGTTCAAACTTCTGGTCGGCACACCTCCGCGTTTTAGCTACTCTAAAAGTGTAGATCGAGCCACTGAAGCAGACGCATCATTATAGTCGAGAAATACGACAATCGTTGCCCGGCGTTATAGACGATGCCGATCCAGAATCTGGCGCGGAGTAAAGATCCGATCTTACATCCTCAACTAGGGTGAAACCCTGCCTGTTTCTCTCTAGTGTTTGCCTCCCAAGCTGCAATGAGTTGAAGAAGTATAAGGGATGCTAGAACCCTCGTAATTACTAGGCCAAATTAATTTACCTAAGGTTTTTGCAAAAGCCCCAGATCCCCTCCTTGAATATGGAAACAACTGTCGAGTGAACCCAGCATAGAAGGATGGTTTCCGTCGTCCAAATAGGTTGAAACGAGTGACAAGGATTCAGCCAACACCTTTCCCATCTTCCTTGAAAAGTGCCGGCATGAGACCATCTAGACCAGCAGCCCTATTACGTTTGAGACCCGAAATGCAATTGCCGACCTCAGTTTTAGTGCGCGATTCTAAATCTACTGACCGAGGTGTTACATTACAAGTTTGTGGCGGCAACACAGTAGAAACAGGAAGCCAACCAAATTGACCTACAAACTGCACCGCCCAGCCTTTCAACCTTCTGGACTTATTATGGATGAGTTTGTCATCTGCATCCCCGATAGCTTCACTGACAGACGGTTGTCTGAGACCAGTAGGATGCATAAGCTTGAACACTGCCGGCGTTTCCTGAAGCAAAAGTGGTTCCCATTTACCTAACTCTCTTCATTAACCAAACCTCACGAGCATCAATCAGGTTACGCTTCAGCCTACTAAGGATATCTCTCCCAAACCTGTTACATAAACTTCCAGGAGAAATGTTCCCTCTAAAATTTAACAAATCCAGGAGTTTCGCCGAAATCCAGTGTTTGTTCAGTCCATAAATCTCACTGTTAAAGGCTACAGTATATGCTTCATGAATGGCCTGTGAGATCTCGGTTTAGCAAACATTAGCAACTTCGGGGTGAGAACTGTTAAGGGTGCCTTTTAGACCAACCTGGCATGTACGTTTAACCGACAGCGTAACCAGTTTTTCGAAAGCCAGCAGGTAGGGTCGTTGCCTAGCAAAAGCAAGAATAAAACGACAACGTACGAACGCATGGTCCGAATCCAAGTAATTGCTCCAATAAAAACGACAATCCCACCACCTACAACAGATGTAAGGTCTATTTGAGACCAGGATTAATTGGTAGAAGCAGAACACCAAGTAGAACGACGGGCATCGTGTCTAAAGCAAGTGCTGGTTAAAAAGTTTATGCTCAGCGCACAGCTGCAAAAGTTGCCCGCCATTATCCGAGCGATGTGATGCTATCTCAAACTTGCAACCCAACCGAGACTCGACCTCATCAAGGCGGCCGATCTGGGAGTTCACATCTCCGGCCAGAATTACTATACCAGGATCGTGTATCGACCGAAGGATAGTCGTCAGATCCCAGTAAAAGAAATCCTTGAGGTCATTACAGTCACGTGCAGCAGAAACAGGCACAATGAAAGTTTTATGTCTACAGCTTGGTTTAGTAAAACCTGCCAAGCAAATGGCAGTCTACTGTTAACAGGAATCCAATCTACTAATACGGCTGCGGCAGTCGTCCTGAGGACTATAGCTAACCTCAGCCTGACCAGCAGCGATGGCTGCGGAGTCCCTTGATGTGTACAGACAGTATCGCATAGGCGGTGCACGGGCTGTTAGTTCCATACGTTGACTAATGTCCTGGATTCTAGTCTCCGAGATACAGTAGACATCGACATGCAATGAGTCTAACATTCGTGCGAGAGCCACCTGCTGACTTATCTATCTTAGAGTACAAACGTTGAAAATACCTATATTAATTAGCACTCTAGGTGTAAGCAAGGGATAAGGGAGGCCTGAGACTGAATGGTAAGAGATGGGACTTACCGATAGTGTTACTGCGATTAGCTATAGCTATTGTGACCAACAGAGTAACCACTAGAAATAGGGAATTCGGAGGAGCCTAAGAGCTAGATTTGATAGGACGGTGGGGGATGGGTCAGCGGTAGCATGTTTTCGTCAATCCACCCTGCTGTACGCAGCAGATATGACGACTCGATTTATATTCCGAGACGGCCGATGCAGTATGAAATTACTGGTATTGTAAGTAATCATGGTTGTATGCGAGTTGAAATATTTCCAGGACGCCCAAACTTAAACAGCGGAACGATTAGGGTTCTCAGCCAGAGCCCACGGCTCAAAAGCCTGTGCCACAAGGTGATGGGTGAGTGTACCAGAACTGGTACTTTCTCCAGAAAAAAAGATGCTAACCTTCTTCCAACCCTCAACCTAGAGGAACAGAATACCGTGGACTGTCAGACCTCTACCTATTGGTCTGCCTGGTACCAGTGATTACGTCAGTGTGGTCCTCACACTGTCCCGTTTATCCTGATAGGTCATCCTGGTGCGCACGCCGTCACGCCACGTAAAAGTCCAGTCCCACTGAAACGTGGTGCAAGCGCATCGACCTACCGCCAAAGGAATAAAAGCAATCTAGAAAAATCGCAAATCCTTATATCCATACATTCGAAATTCCCCACTGTAATCCCCTTCCGGTTCGATTTCGTATTACAGCCCACCGCGGGAACCACTGTGAGTTAATGCATTCAGTTTGAAATATTAGGTGATTTTCATCAGACAAAATTGGAGATAAATACACTTGCAAAACGTTCTTGTGTTTCGAATCCAATAGCTCTTCTGGGTTGACCAGATAACCAACCATAAGTGAACTAAACTATTGTGTTAACGTCCACACAATCACAATCGTTCGTCCTAACATTTCTGTACGAATTATTCAAATTCCTGAGTGCGAAATAATGAATCACCACTGCACCCACCGCGTTCTAATCGACTATTAAAATCTCTGGTCATTGTCGGCTAGCAAGGCAAGGTCGATGGGATCGTGTTGAAACGCGTGGGCAAATGAGACGTACGTAGGGTCGGGTGAGGAATGGTGACTGGATGGACGGCCGCCTTGTAAAAAAACGGTCGTGTTGACAATTGGTATGCACAAAAAAAAAGTTAATTCATTCACAAGCTGGTCAGTGGGATGACAGTCAATGCGTCTATAGTGAAGTAATCCTGGGCATTAGGACGCGAAACCACAAGCCGCAGCGTACTTCAGTCTAACAGGATTACCTCGATCTGACCACAGTTAAGTACGTCATGATTAGTAAACCCACCATCGGGTCAATAACGGTTACACACAAGCCGTAAAGTTCAGCGGTTCCAAGTGCTCTTTGCCATCGTGAAAAGTTGTCTTTAGACATAGGTTTACTGGCAAGCTGAACAAATTACCTAAAAATAGTGCATTCAGAAAAGAAAAAAAGATTCAGCTGGAAACAAACCGATAACACCACGTCTCGATATTCCCCTTGACGCATGCGTCGACGAGAACGAAATGTACCGGAGCGATGATTTTCGCAATTGACAAGCGCCTTATAATTGTGTTGAAATGCGCCGAAATCTAGGCGTGAAACTTGAAGACCGCGGTCGAATTTCTCCCCGGTGTTCAATCAAAAATTTATTGTTTATTCACTCCAGACGCTTCACAAATCATAAACTAACTTATTTATATTTGCTCAGTCGCTCCATGCTGAGTATATTCATTAATAGTGATGAAACGACCTACGGATTGTGCGAGAAGTCCGATAGCTCGAGGGCTCACTCTACAGGTCACCCAGAATTACTAAAGTTACTCCGAACACAATCGGCCGCGTAGCCACTAATGTTGTGCCCACCTTGCGCGCTCAAACACGACAGAATCCTAAGGTCCGTCGTTTGGCTGTTCCCAAGAAGCCCAATCTCAATGCTCGAGTGAGTTGCGGTGTGCGGAATACACTAACGGCACCAATACCAATGACCTCAAAATGTTGAGTTCCGCCGCTCTGGATCTTTCGGAATGCGTCGCTAATCGCTTAAAGCTCTGTGACAAACATTATTATGAATCCCCGAAAGGCCTTTACAACAAAACGAACACAGACATCCAGCGCGAGTTTTATGACGCGATTGGCCAGGTAACTAGATTTTACGCATATTGACAGACCCCGGCTAGCGAGAGTTGCGCTTTTGAAAGCCCGTCTGACGAAGGATGTTCTCCCAACGTCACATAACTAGTTGAACAATTCCCGGGGACGGGGTGCACTCCGAAATACTCTGGATGAAACGCGAGGTGTAACCTCGTTAGCAAGAAGTTTGGAATCATTTATCCACCTCTTAAGATTATCACCAGGGGTGTTCTCAACCTCATACCAAAGGAAACTCATTTGCAGCTTCTTAAAATTACTGTCACTTGGCAGGAAATGACATTCCATATACTGAGGCGATTCCACCATCAACGTCGTCCTATCCTTGACAGAATCTTGCTTCATTCCGAGTTCCAAATAAACAGAATCATTAAAAACAAGTCGCCGTACCTGAGTGGGTCAAGTAGTTTCGTATACTGGGGATTATGTGGCGTCAAAAACCCCAGCGCAATCAGCTCGTGTGGAGTAGGCAACAATTCCCGCGGTCATATTGTGAAGGAGATGCCTCAAAATTCAGGGATAACGCCCAGTCGTTTACCATTGACGTTGTTAAGTGCATGCACGCTAATGCGCTCAGTCAAGCCAATAAGAGAGTCGGGCTCCGTATCCTTATGTGAAGACTCGGATTGTTACCATAACGGAACCGTGGCTCATTAGTCCTTATCTAGACTCTGTGCTTGCCATAGGGGATATGGTTTCTCAACGACGAGAGGACCGGGGGTAAGTGCATCGACCATGCATGCCCAAAAATAGATCTGCTCACTGGCTGATCTATCATCCTACAACTTTTGACAATATAAAAGATCTTATTATCTCGGTTGGAGGTTATAACTACTCTAGACTTTCCCCATATTCTGTTGACGGGCGATATCAACTTACCAGAAATCAATTCCTCGGTTTCCAAAATACAGACTTTGACATTTCTACGTCCACACAATTTTTTCATATAACTGAGGCATTGGGACTCACGAAGCACGCCTCTGATTTTACTCGGCGGCACATTCGCCAGAAACTACTTCTGTGAGAAGTCAACTACTGCACTTTCCGCATCCGCTGAAATTAAACCACTGTCAACCACTAGGCCACCTAAGTTGCCGCACACTCAAGCTTACTCTGAAGAAGCGACATGTACAGATGTACCATGTCATTTGGATGTGAAAATGATCAGATTTACACTACCATAAGGAACCCGCTAATTCTCGTCTTGTCGTTGATCCGACAAGCCCGTTTTAATTCCTATCGTTAACTCGTAAGATTGAGATGCTCGAACTGTTGGGCTCGCAAGATCCCACTGGCGCTGATGCTACCGATGCTCCCGCTGAGACTTATGGCATTTCTGGACGGCCGCCTTCAATTCATTCGATTTGTCTTGTTACTGGAATTGCTTACATCAGTACGGGGAATACTTGCTCAGCAGGATGAACTCATCTTAAGAACAGCACTTCTGGCCATGACTGTACACCTATTACGGTCATGCCGAAGGCGACTCAACAGCTTGTTGATTCCCTGTCTACTTTCTACACAATCTACCACCCAAAGTATACCACTACATGCATGCTACCGTCACACCAGTTTTTATAGGTGGCAGGCAAAATCTCTCCTGATTACAGTCCCCTCGTCTTGCTATCGGGCATCTGCAAAATCTTAGGAGCGTTCCTATCCCACTCGCCCCATATTTACTTAACCTCTCAAGGCTCCTTCGCCAATGTGTACCACGGTCTCCGCAAGGGTCGTTCATACACCACGAATATACTGATAGCTACCGATAAGCAGATCAAAACAGATGACCACACTGGTGGTGGTTATATCGCACACCTCAAGTGTGTCAAAGCGCTTGATCGCATAGATCATGCTTATTTGACAAGTAGACTCTCCCCGTATGAGGTTCAACAGGTGGAGTCATGCTCTGCTAATTGCCTGTGTAAAGTGAGCGTAAACGGTGCATTCTCCAACCACATGTCAAGCTTCAGCGAATTATCCCAAGGTTCATTTCTTGACTCGTTTATATTTCTGATATTCCTTCCAGTTATCTCCCTGCTATTACTGTTCGTCGACGACATCAAACCTCGACGTATCGTTAACACAGGTGATGACTATCCTACAAAATGACGTTAAAATCTAATTCGATTAGTCCAAAAGAAACCAGTTGGACATTAATGTTGACAACTGCAAAGTTATGCACACTTGCAACTCACTGAATACAATGCACTGTCTCGACGGACATTCACTCCAGAGATTTGTCGAGAGCATGACAATGACCTGTGTTGCAAACCCGTTTGAGCTTTTCAATCGTTGATAAGAACGCAAAACAAGTTAGCAATATCCAATAGTTACGCAAAACGTCTCTTCTGTCAGTTTGATCTTAGATTTTTCCAGCTACTCTACGGTAAACTCACTCAATCGCACCAGGAGAACGGGAATGCGATCTGGCCACATATGTACCAAGCAAATGAGCAGTCAATAAAAACTGAGCAAAAACGCGTCACTAAGCCAGACTGGGGCCGAAAACTAAACCTTAAGAGTCTAGACTAACCTAACTAAGCATGTACTTCTTACAGTACCGTCAGTCTAGAGATGACTTGATGTTCGTCTCACTCATCCCGAAGTGCCTCGTGTCAGCCGATGTTTGATAGGAGAAACATAACACCTAGGGGTCACCCTGCAAAACGGAAGTCCGGCACAGCAGACTTAGTGTAGGTATACCATTTTCTCTTTGCAAGCTTGCAGGGAATGAAATGTCCTTTCTGACCATTCTGTTGCTGATAATATCGTAGCAATTTTCGAGGCTAAGATGCTACAATTTCCCATCTAGTCAATCACTAGGAAACTTGTAAATCTAGTCATTCGGTCACGAAAATTCCGTAAGTTTCTGTTTTTACTTTCTCCACCAATCTATTGATCCGATGAAGCGTGAATTTTATTTTAGCGAGTTCCATACTGTCTAAGAGCCGGAGTCCAAAACCACGTTATGGATGAAAGCACTGTGACCAAAGTAGCTGCGTGCTAGGGGTGACCAACACTAATACCGACTGATTGCCGGGCTTTAAGAAGCATGGGACCGTTTTCGATTGACAGTGTATATTTCAACGGTTCAAACAATAACAGAAGATAACTAACAACTTATCACGGACAGCTCCAGTTAAGAAGGGTCATCTGCTGTCAGAACCAAGCTGAACAACTGGGCGACCAACGCCATCGAAAGTACATCAATTAATTCCAAATACAATTATCTAATTAAACGAAAAGTTATTCACTCAATCACTAACGGTACTGATTTGTCCGTGCACAGCTGAGCACATTTTATACAAACTGGGGGGCTTTATCTCTAGATCGTAAGAATATATCTATCATCCTTGGCCTTTTGATTTTCTTTAACTTCCTCTGTTTCTTCCGGGTATTCCGCAGTAATCGTAGAATGAGGGTGAACCAACTGTGGTTGATCAAACTTGAAAGCAGGGAATTGTGTCATATCCTGTCCTGTGGCCCCAAATATACGATCAATTTTAGCCAGAGTATCCTTCAGTTCCTTGATTTCATTGGGTTTTGCATCAGCTAACCCCATCTCTCCAGACCTATCTTTATAAAACATCGCCACCACAACCTACTTGCTCTTCTGATTGTATTCATGTAACTTTTGCAAAAATGCCTTTTGAATTGGGTCATTGACTTGCACAGCAGTCGCCTTTGTGGCCAGTCGGGGGTAAAACAGGCAGCTAAATCTAAAAGGCTGCAACACACGAAGGTACATCCCCTTGTAGCACACAATTTGTAAAACGCGCCCTCAGTGATTCAGTTCGGATCAAATCACTGTTTCCATTGGTTTCACTGGTTTCTTGCGGAGCTGGAAGTATAAAACTTGTGTAGAATCCCCGCCTCAAGATATTCCCGTAAGATTTAGTATTACGGAGTTCGTGGTTCCACAGTAGATTCCATCTCGGTTTGGTTGTTGTCCGTCCGCTCCGATCACGTGAACTGCTGAAACGGTGAGAGTATGTGAGGTGTGTTGAGTGCTGAGGAAGCTGGCAGCAGTCGGACACCTAGGGAGGTTGCACCGTTTTGTTGTATAACAATGGAAATGGAAAACTATACGAGGAAGGTTGCTGGAAATGGGAAAAGACGAGAGAGAAAAATGACGACAGCGGATGTACATAGGGCTATCTGTGTCCGACTGCCAACGGCCATCTTGGGGTAATCCAGTCATCTAGTTGCCTTTGAAATGCATCGACTGACGTTGCCATAACAATCGTCACAGGAAGTGAGTTCCATGTCGAGTAGACCCGTACAGCAAAACTATGGCGTCTACATAAAAGGGTACCACGTAGTATGGAGATCTTGTGCCTATGTAGAGTTTTCATTAATTTGTACTTCATTTTGCTAACATTGAGTAACTGCTGCATCAAAACACAGTGTGCATTTTTGTCTGACTTGAGTAAAAGCAACAACACAACACATTTTCGAATAAACTCCGCTACACGCCAGCTGCTTAAAGCTGCGAGACGAGCATGATCGTGAGCTCTGGGCCACTCTTTGCACTAGAATGGGTATAAACCCAAGTGTCCCAAATTCCATCGCGAGGTTGGCGAGGAAATCAAATTCGCCACATACTGACAAACCGCGGTTAGCAAGGGTCGTGTTTCCGACACCTAACTTGACCGAAGATGTTCTCCTCGCGGCACATAAGCTACATGATGACTCCGGGGCCCGGGTATACCCCGATATAC
>LUCH01000267.1:256878-270537 GCA_013368495.1 Paragonimus heterotremus | reverse complement strand
AGTTTACACTTGTATTGATCAGGACGATTGAAGAAAATTCTTGCTTATTGTCCCCAAAACAAGTTTCACGAGGCTGTTTGATAATGCGCAATGTATGCAGGATGATCAAAAATGCTCATGTTGGTTTTTTGAAAAAGAGCCCCGTCACGAGACATAATTATATCAGAATGTGACGGGATACAGCGTAGAAGTTGGCAGATATGAAGAACTCATTAGACTGTTGTAGTCAATATACATCATTTTAAACCTGTAGCAATTTAAACGGTCGCGTACGCTTTATACAATTGACTACGCTCACAGACTACGACCATGTAACTATAGCTATCGCCGCTGTCGACCGATCAACCTGGCTGTTATCTAACATAGTGATACGACCCTTACTCAAGTTCAGGTCACTGTGGGCCAGTTATGACCAGTTGGGCCAATGAAGCCAATTGTGGCCTGAAGCGCCTGCACAAACTGCTCACTAATGAAGCAAGTGCTTTAATACTTATGATCTAAAATGTCTAAACCACTTTTATATGCTGGGTTGAAAGTTTGATTCAGCGTATTCTATGTGTTCAAGCCGGGGTCTAGAGGATGGCAAGTGGGATGGAATATTCTATTTACATGGCCGCAGCTGGCAGTATTCAGTCAGTAAACAGACGTTAACCATGAATTCACATTTGACCCCCGGTGCAATGTGCGTGATCCACTTGTGCAGCTGTAACTGCAGTCGTGCAAGAGATGCGCGGACCCTGTGGGAACGTTTTACCAACGTATGTGAAACTCTTTCACAGGTTGATGGCAGAAGATTTCAAGGTTCACTTCTCAATATTTGGTTCACTTATTTGGACACTGTTTACCTTCAGACAGAGGTCTTTCTGCTCCAGAAATCATTGCACTGAAAAGTTGAATAGATTCTACTTGTTGAATCAGAGCCGAGTTGTAGGCGCAGTTTTCTTTGACCTCACTAAGAAGTCTCATTAGTGGATGTGCATGAATCCACTAATTTCAGATTAAGTGGGAATGCCTTACAACGAATATTCGCGTGCCTATGAGATGGGGCGCAGTTCCTCCTGTGTGTTGTGGTGTTGGGCTATCTATTTTTCCCCACTTCGGATCAATAAACATCCAGGGTTTCTAGCAATGTCCTGGCGGATTTTGTGAATTTGCGTAAGGTGTGGCAATTAGTGGATAATTCAGGGTGGTGTAAGTCATTTAAGAAGACTCAGCACCAGTTTTAATGTTGTAGACCGAACGACTTCTCTAAATGAGTTCAGAAGGAAGCATCCCAGGTTTCGCTGATCCGGTTTTACTTATGCGGATAGGTTTAATAAGAGTAAGCTGTCTCATTCACGTCAGTAGGCAGACCACGGTTTCAAAAGACGATAATTTGTTATTTCTTAAACGTCTGAAACGCGCTTTGAATCCTAAGGTTACAAAATGTTTATGCAAAACTTTTGCGGTTGAGTGGATTTATGTTTAGAAGATAAACTTTTATGAGTTGTTGACCGTACTAGTGGGATGACTGTAAGGGTTGTGTGGATGTAGATGCTTACAGTAGTCAGATTTCCTTTCCGTTCACTTACTCCTTCTTTTTGCTTTGTTAAGGATTGCTTTTGCTCCCACGGTTGTGTGACAGTTAAGCACTAACGAGAAACACTGGCATAATGCTGCCTTTGAAGATAGTGTTGATGAAACTCAACGAATCGGGGTGAAAGATGTCAATCATCCACAAATATCTGACTTGCATCAGGTGATGCCAACGGGTAAGCAACATAGAAATTAGAGGGAATGTATTCGGCAGTGATTTTTGGGCGAGTCCCATCGTCCATTCTTTGGGTTTGTACTGCTCAGATTTTTGTATGTCAAACGGAGAGCTGTTGATTGACCGTGCGGTCGACTGGCGTGCTGTAAGAGATTGAAAGGTGGAGGCCAGACGTAGGGAAAGGAAGTGTTCAACCAACCAGTTAGCTGTAGTTTGTCTTCATCTCACGATCTGGAGTCCTTGCGACTAACTATATCAGTGACTGAAAACTTTGGGCAAATATTGTATAATCCGGCTTAGAGGGGTAAAACATGTCTCTGCTTACCCAAGTTACTTCAAGGTAAAGCGGGTTGGTGACAACTTTACAGAAGCTGCCTTGTTAAAGACTTCCTACTCTCACATGCGCTTAAATTTCTTTTTGCCGGGTTGAGGTTTTACACTGTTGAACATTTTGTATAGACGTAGTTGTTTTTGTTATTCACGTTCTTTTGAATTTTTATCCCAGCTCAAACCTCCTTTTCTCTCGATTGCGTAGCGGTTATTTAGCAGGGTTTGCAACTAGTGCAGTGTTTTATTCGATAATGACGCTGTTGATGATAACTGACTTAAATGGCAGTAGCTAACAACATCAAGCTGGGAATATAGACGTTGGTTTGCTGTGGACGACTCGCAGACCGTTTGGAATTTGATGGAGAATAGGCTTTGCGAAAAATTTACTGCATTTTCCAGACCACCCTTATTATTTCGTCCAAATAGACAGGTCACTTTCATTTGGCCCTAAAATAACACGAGTTGATAGTATGTGTGAACGCCCGCCTGGTGTGTTCTTCAGGTGTGCACTACACACAGAGTTTTGGTAGACTTGACACACGTATGCTGTCTCATCAGCTGTTGCAATGGAATCTGACCCCAATCTATCGTATACCAAACAACCGTATTGGCACTGACCCCATCGGGAAGTTTATGTCAGTATGGCTACAGTCTCTTCGCAGTTACCCGCAAAAGCTGAACACGTAAGGGTTGGGACTGCCTCCTTCAGCTTGTCATCGTTATCTAGAATTTTATTTTGGAATCCGCTGAAAACTTTGGGTCCAAGCTTAGTGCTGCATAGTTAGATAACAAGTATTCTCACTATACCTAATACGCCTTATCTGTTGATTTGTTTTACACCGATACTACGTACCATTTGCCCATTTGTCCATCTTGATTCATAACTCATGCTTAATTTTCATTCCATCCAGCTTCATTAACTATTCCCCTTCCAACAATATTTTGTTTGCTTTTATTACTCCACTACTGTTGCAAGGATTGCGATCTAAATGCAGTAGACATCATTTGATTGACTGAAGCTTAAAATCATAAGCACAAACTTGCCTGACCAAAAATCACCTAGTTATGTTCAACTCCTGCGTAGGTTCTAAATTCATGCACCCTCGATAACTGTCACAGTGGATACCCATAACCTTTTGGTCTCACCTGGAGCCTACAACAAACCATTTTTGTGCCTATCGAAAACCTGAACTCTACTTCAGTGACAGTCGAGCTAACTCATTGGCGCCTAAAATTGTGTCTACTGACTAGAAGTATTTCTAACAAGATGCAGTATTGTCGTAGAAACACCCATTAACATCTTTTGCTGATTTAATCAAACAGTGAAATCACCTCCAAAACCAAATTTCTTAGTGATCTTCTGAGTATTCGTTTATGACTCAAGCGATTTTTTCTCATCAATGTCTATTTTCGCTAGAATATTGGAAGCACAAAGCTTGCTCCCTACGTTTAACCTTTCATCTCACTGGGCCAGGATACAGTTAACTCAAGAATACTCAAAGAATCATTGTGTATACTCGACGCACTAATTCATTACTCCCCAGTTATTGCTGGAATTATTTCCATCAAGTGTAAGGAATCTCTCTTAACTTTTTATCTGATAGTCCATTGCTTAACACTCTTCTTCCGATTATTAACCTGCTGACTTCTCAAACACCCCATGTATGAGACCAGGACTTCTTCTAAAATGGGTCATCTCAAAGCATTCCAAGGAAAATAACTTCATCCTTGTACCTCAATGTAGACTTCATTTAGGTTTGCTGTTAGTGATGAGTTAGCTTTCTTCCGTAAACGACTAACAGGATGCGAAATGCCATGTTATATCAAACACCATTTACTTTTATTTCACTGAGACAGTTTTATTAAGTGCTACTTGATTCATTTCCGCAAAATCTGGAAGCGTGGTAATGTAAGTAAAATTCACTGCGAAATAATTCCACTTTTTGTTGACAGATCATTCTAGATGAAAGTTTTCTCCGGCCTCTCTTTTACTTAACCTATCTCAGGGAATGCATTAAAAGGATCACTTCTCCGAATATTTTAAGTTGATTATGTTTTACCGAATTACCAAAGAAAATCTCCAACCAATAATTTCTATAGACGGGATCTCTCATGAACTAGGCAGTTTGTAAGCCAACCACTGGTCCTGGGGTTGACGTCATTCCGTGGACGTCTAAAGCACAACTCCCTAGGTAACCATTGTGCTAACGTTTTTGTACAACGACACCTAAACAGTTGTATATGTTTTCAGGGTAATTCCTAGAAAGCACTCAAGTATTTGATTTCCGTCCAACCTATTTTTTTTAAACCGTTACAAACATGCATTCGGAAACGTTTTGTATTCCGGGGTATGATAAAGCCCGGGTTTTCTTGAATTAAAAGCAAATCTTTCCGCACGATTTAACGAGTTTACACTCAAACACTGCTCAAGTAATCTCATCCTGTAGTTCAACCCGACGCTCAAAATTTCCAACCAAGCTAACGTATGCGTACAGAGCTGCAACAAACGTCGTGCTAAGCAGTTTAAACGCTGTATACTTTGTTTCTCTCGATGTATTTGGTATTTATCCGATGAAGTATAAAAGTCAATGTGGAAAGCGCAACAATGTTTTATTACTCCAGAAGACCGAGAAAGAAGTTATAAACCTTTTTAAACCCATGGAAAAATTTGCACTTTAATAAAACTTCAGCTTTTCGTTAGATGAAACATTTTCCGTCATGAATTGGCGTCTCACTTGGGTAACTTTGATTAACGCCTCCTGTGTAAAGATTCAAAAGAACAGTAGGAATCTCACCTACTTACAGGAAACAGATTGCGAGCAGCAGGAGCTGACTTTTTATCATAACCCGTTTTACGTTTTTTGATATTGTGTTCACATAGAACACACGTTCTCCAGTTTGTCCATGCTCATATTTCAAAAGCCCATGCCGACGTGATGTTAGGGGATGAAATGTACTAGCCGGGCGCAAAGTCTCGCACTGGATTGTCGATCACTAAGCCACTGGCTATAAAGACTATAACTTGACTACCATCAATACATCTTATGGCAGTGCGGGCTGGACAATCAAGCCACATGAAGCATCACAATGGTTTCAGTCACCCCAGAAAGGGTGAATTACACAACTTAAATACATACGAAATATAAACCGTCCCCATGGAAGTTAGTATATCCGTGTCAAATAGTTAATGATGTGAAAGAGCCCAAGAAATAAACATTCCAAGAATTTCAGAAGCTACTTTATAGGTTCAATGCTGGAATTCCAAATGCACCAATTCCAGGCAGTTCATTTTTTTCAACGTCCAATACGCATTTGTTGGTCTGAAATGCAAGAAGTAAAAACAGAGGGGTAGCATTGTTCTTGGAAATCGCAACGAATGCCGACAATAGAGTAAGTGGGAAACTAGTAACTCATTCTGATGGTTCCTAGGGGAGTAACCGAATACCTCAGGCGTGTGATCATTCTAATGACTGACAATCATGTGAAAAATGAATCACCGACCAGAAAGTGCACGTGGACGAAACTCGTAAGGTCTCATTTCTGGACGTGCTTGATTGTTATCAACTATTAAAAGAAAGAAGCATTCCGCAAGACCCGTTTTAAAGAAACGTGTGTAGAGACTGAGTTGCAGGCTAAATCTTCGTAAACCGAGTGTGTGCTGATCAAGAATTGTAAGTTGGCACTTGGTCATCTGTCGCAGACCATTCGTCAGCCTGGTGTTCATGACTTGGTAGTGTTTTCCTTTCCTTAGGCCAGTATACATTACTCTGTAACATTTTCACGTAAAGGTTTACATAAACCGCATGAAGTTTGTGAAACCGTTATTCTGTGAGCAAGGAATGGTTTGTTTTTGACATCTCAAAAGCTGAAAGTCCATTTTCGCAGCCACCTCATGAAGATGGAGAAAGTATCATTTTGACAGCCCTCCTGTATTTAGATGTTCACCTAAACCAACCGCTGCGATGTGTACTGCGCTGGGGGACACTATAAGTTACAAGCTGTGTGAACACAGTTCCCATTGAGTGGTGTTTGTGCACACCTACTACGGTTGAGGAAATAACAAGTCGTTTAGCCAGTATTTAACTAATTAAGTGTCGCTCTTTAACGCATTGGGGTAGTTAGAATTTTAATTTTTTAAATGGTCAATGAGGAAAACAGTATTTTTGAAAACATTGTAAAAGACGCCGCTAATGTAAACTAGAAACGATAGAGACTCAAGCTCATACCGAAGAATAACGTCTGCAAACATCGAGGATAGGGATAAAAGAGTTCATCCGACTTCAATTCTAATACCAGTGATATTAGTATTGTTGTCAAAGGAGGATGTGATCTAGTGAATATTCTCAACATGCATGACATGAGTTTCTGGTTTGCGTCTTAACACGACAAGTCGCTGAGTGCGTTGGTTGTTCTTGACCGTTGTCAACTTGCTGTTTGTGAAGCCGTTTCGGAAGTATGATCCAAATATGCAAATGTAATTAAAATGTTAAACTTTTTCAATACTCATTAAATTGAATAACTACCTTTGACATCACGAATACTTTCGGCTAGAAAACACGTTTGAAAGTTATTCATCTAGCTCTTAATGATTAATCTCAAGGTCAAAGTTAGAAAGAATTGCAGGACTTACCATTCTATGGAACAGCTGATGTATAGATCCATGATTCTTACTTTGGTTTTGACAGCAGGATGAAATCTGTCTTACACGTGACATCTGTGAATCATCGAAGTGGTTGTAAGATGTTTGTAAACTAAATAAATCGCGTATTATGTCTTATGCTTTGAATAGTGTTATAATCGAACTCTGAATTAGTTGAATAGTGGAGTACACTCGACTCTGCTGCAGTCAACCTTATTCGTAGTAGTTTGAGTACATTGACTATTGTACCTACTGATAAATGTCGCGAAAGTGAGAGAGCAACACACTTTGCAGCCTCTGAACTGCTTGTTTTGACGCATCTGTGGGCGGTGAATTAGTGTTGGTTGAAACGTGTTTAAATATGATCTATGCCAGTGTCGACCTATCCAGTAGCAATATGCATGCCTCAGCGAATACTGAGGTTCACTGTGTTGCAAAGTGGTGCTTCATAGCAGCTATACTACTTGGTGGTGACGTAATTTAATTAAAAATGGGTTACTGCTGTAGTGTTGGGATGATATGCGTGAAAATAACAACAAGGACAAGTTAGATTTCTTAGTTGCTAAAATACTCGTGGTTTAAACGGCCTGTTTACTGTGCTGAACTGATATTGATGGCAGCTTCCCAGACATCAAAAAGGATACAAAGAGGGCGGGGTTTGTTATACGATGAATAATTTATTGTGCATCATTCCACGACAGTAGACTTGTGAATGCTGTCAACGCTTAGCTTCTATAATCTCACGAACAAATATAAACAAAGTTGTTCACGTGTGAAGGTTTGCCTAAAAAGAAAGGAAATTGGTATAAAGGATATTTGTATCCAACCATAAATGTTCATTTATCAAAAAATAATGATAACGGCAACCGATTGCGCATCCTAGTAGCTTGTTGGGTAAAGGTAGTCGGTACCGTAATCTTGCTGACAGGTTTGATCAAGTCAAATGGGTGAACACGCAATAAGCTGTAGTCTGCTGTTCCCCCAGTTGAGGGCTAGTTTCTTGTTCTAGAAGGGCCACATTAATTGCGCGCCACCGCTAATTATTCTCTGCCTCGTAGTGCAGCCTAAGCCAAAGGCTTTGTTTGAGAACTGTGATCTTTTTCTTTTGATCTAGATATAACCGAATCATTGCAATCTGAATACAGATGTAACTTCTCATTGTTCAGCCGGACGAAGAATACCTCACTGTTCGTATAATGTCACTGAAAGATGAAACAAATACTCCATGGTGCTACCAGACAAGAAACACAGTATGATTGTTTTAGTTTATGAGTAGTTGAAAATGAAAGTTATTAACTTGACGTCTCAAACATAATTTTGATTCTCAGTTGAAACTATCAAAATCAGTTAGAGTAAGCTTGGTTTTTGCAGAATAACTTGAGATTCTTTTCTTCCGAAATTCAGTGTCATATGTGATGACATCGTCCACATTTAGACAGATCTTTCAGTTTACTCATCTTAGATTAAAGCACCTAAAGAGTGTAACAGCTCACCATCAATGCCTACCCTTGAGCAGATTGGGTGTTGAACACTGATTTCTAAAGATTTAGAGCACGCATCATAACTGCTCTTTTGTTGGCTACACTTTGAACATAACAAGATTATCATAGCACTTAGCAAAAATTGCTGTGGGCTTTCAAAAATACTCTGTTGATCCGGTTTTCCATGATAATTGGAAATTGCTGCTTATTCCCGGCCCAGCCAAATTAACACTTTGAGTTGTTGCCATATTGATTTCCACTTGTCATTCTGTATCGTTCGTGCCAGCTGACTGTTTCTGGGCAATATACAAAGCTTGGTATGTTTCTGTTTGACATTTAAATTCACCATGCCCTGTTATGCATTCTTTCTCATTAGTCTTGATACATTTAGACTTTTCATTTCATTCGCACTTATATTCCACATTTCGTTCGCCCACAAAATTTACCGTTGACAGGTTACAAAAGATGGTGAAATTCTTCCTGAGGCCGAGTACCGGGAGTTGAGTAATCGTGAAAGTCAGAAGCGAGCCCTGTTAGAACTGATTGCGAAAGCTATTGTTGAACGGTCACTGGAAGCGGAACGCATCAGACAAGGCAGAATCCGACGAACATTGGAGGAGATATGCAAAATGCATCGTGTAAGACGAATGAGGGTGAGGTGAAAGTGTGACTTTTTCACTTCTGGACTATATTTTTTGTATTACTTATTTGCACCAGTGATGGTGACTACAAGTGTATAGTTGTCAGCAACGTTTTCACTACGATATATTCTAGGAAATATTATGTGCGGGTGTGTTCAGAAAACTCGCGAGGGTAAACGTGTCACAGTCACTGACTTGCTGCATCTGTAAAATGTGTTGATTCCATATGGTGACTCCCTTCTCCTTATTTCTCCTACCATACTGTCTGTTATTGTTGGAAGTAATGATAACACAAACCACATTAACTTCGGAAGAATCTGCAAGGTTTTGTCAGTCGGATAAATCCGTCGTCTTTGTCATAAAGTTGTCTGAAAGGAATCGGCTAAATTGACACTGTTAGCATAAATTAAGAAGACATCCTGTGAACATGTATGAATCACGTGTAGTTTCACATGTGAAATGTGAATTCATCTACACGAAGTACCGCCCCAAAAGAAACGGAGTTGTTAACAGCGGAGTTGAAGTTAGTGTCTCCACACAAAAGACGATATCTAAATTTCTAAGTCATCTCCGTCGAATGTGAAACTAAAAATTTATGGTTAAATGTATAGGGAAATCGATACGCAGCTGTTATTTTCAGCCTACTAAGAATGGCCCATTTTGGGTGATTGTTATGGATTCTGTTCGTATATTTCATCATTAGTATCAACACACAACGACACGGCAATATTGATAACAACGGATAGGTAAAGGGAGCCTAAGATCTAAATACCTGATGACAAAGACTGATAAAGCAAAACAACGCAGCATTTAATAGTGCACATAACTAGCTAATTTAATTACGCTGTGATGAAGGTAGTTAAACGTCTGTCAACGAACGACGCCGCAACCACCTGACAGACAATAAGGGAGGTCTGATAAGTGTCTAGAGTTTAGGCACCGTAGAACGCATTTGCTATCTAAAGTAAAGCTTTTTGGTTCACAGTCCTTAATAAGGGAAGTATAAAAACAGATGGTAGCCGATGGAATTTACTAACGCTACTGTTGTTGATCTGAGCTTTACATAAAGTTCCGATAGATGGCACAGCTTAGCCACAAAGGCTGTGAAAAAACCATCTTATTGCTGGTTGCTTGCTACAGTCGCAATTAAGTTGTTTGCCTCTGAGTTTAAAGTAGTCTAAAATTCATCACCTGCTTTCTACAGGCATTATTTTTATAAACGAAGTTTCACCCAAGCTTCCTGTTTTTAACCTAGGTGATTTTTCTTCTATTTTAATGCGCATAAATGTGATCTCCGAGCACTAAACTATTGTCATTGAAAATGTTGACGACAGTTATAAGTGTAATATGGCTTCATAAAACTCCAATAGTAAACATTGAATATTCTAAGTTATCTCCGATTTTTTGCAATATCCTCGAGTGGATATATTAAGACAGGTTTATTTATGTTAAGCTGGTTTGTTTAAGTAACCATCACCAATACCCTGCTAAACAGGATAATGTTTGTGTGAGTAGATTCTTTGTCTGTTTTTTGTTATCCGTCTCCATGTTTTGACAAGTATTTTTGTATAACACCTACATCCGGATCGTTTTACGGATGGTATTGCACGTCTTTATCCCGAAGTCAGTCGCCAATCGATTTCTGAATGTAATATCTGAAGTTATTAGTTAAAAACCCTGTAATGGGTGCAGGTACATCATTGAAAGTGGCAAGCCTAAACTTTGGGTAACGTTTATAACTGGTGACTTGGGTAATCATGAAAAACCCAACCAGGCAGGTCATACCTACTGACGTCACTCAACGACACCCTCAAGGTTGTCATGTATTTTGAACACGTGGTTGCCCATTCAGCCCATGTTTTCCTGCAACTGTTTGTGCTCTTGATGGATAACGCTCAGTGAGATAAACGTTCACTCTGTATCCGAAGCATGTGGTTAAACCATAGCAGACTGTGCACTCCAACAATTTGACCAGCTGTTCGCTTATTCAAAATATCTGAAAATATGCACTGACATTTAACTAAGTTGTTCACGTTAACAACTCACGTAAAACACAATCTATTTGGGAGGAACAGCGACGGTTAAGCATTGCGAGTCTCCTCATAATTTAAAGAACTTGATCATTTTTAAAAGTCCTTATTAACTTTTCGTTTGGCACCACACCCGTGGGTACAATGGCCTGAGCTAGTTTTGGTCCTGACTATAATATACGATATGACAACGCTTCTTTCGATTCGTACCGTCAGTGACAAACATGAAACACTAACTTTTCCTATTGCACACACAAATCCATATTTTTTAACGGTGCACTTGTTCGACATCTACTTGAAACGCGTTTCTCATTGCAAATTTGATCGCGACACGCAAAAGACAAACAATACAAAATTTGTGCTCTGGCGACCTCTCCGGTACTGGTGTTTACTGCAAACTAAATAAGTGCACAAAGGTTCACAGCACAACACAATTACAAAACCTTCGAAATTCAAGACTTATCTAGTTGTTACCAACGTCACTTACTTCCGTTAGCTCAGTTTGAAAGCATTGTTGAAACATTGTTTTCTGAACTGACTGCACTCCTCCGTTCCGCATGGGCATTGAAAAGGTGCCTCGATCAGTGCTTTCCAGCAGTCATTCCCATTTTCAAATAAACACGTGACAACCACAGAACCTTGTCTGTATGGCATCCATGTTGCTCGCGAGTTTTGTAGTGCGGCTGTTCCTGAAACACAGAGAATGCCAGAACAGAAAAGAAGAAGGGTTCCAGTCTGGTTACGAATGTATCGATGATATCTTCACCTTCCGACAGTGACTGAAAGGTCGACGCTCTGATTATCAGCCAACAACCTTGTCAATTTTGTGTGTTATGGACCGTTTTTGATCCAGTTGCTCAACACGTTCCCTAAGACTGTCTCTATCGTAATACGGTTTTATTGGAATGTGTCAGTCTGTTGAATTCGTTGAATGTCCGTTTTGGGTGTATGAAAGATAGGGGTTAGAATGCAAGTTAGTTCTTAGTTTATCTACTAATCAGCTAGTGAATTCCAAATTCCCGTTTACTTGACCTTTTTTGGTCGACTTGTCTCAAATGGGCCGATGGTTTTGCGCCATGATTCAGCCCATCCAAGTGTACATGAGAAGCCTCTAACTTGTTGCGATCAATAATCATGTTGCTGGAAATGTAGTGTACACTGGTAAGTTTTTTGCGCTTCTCACGATTTTCGCAGCGCATGTAGCTTGGTGCAGCTGTTGACGGTATAAAAAACCACAAGTTAATTCATCTATGAGATGATCACGGGGTGTGGAGACATTAACTACTCCGCTGAACAAGTTCGGGAGTTGCTGTCTGTCGTTCTATAGGTTGCGCGGCCGTCAATGTCGTTGTTCGGATACGTCTTCAGAAGCAGCAGTCTGTCTCAGTCGACGGTTCTTTTGTATCCATTATATTTACTGAAAGTTTCGCTTGTTCCCGTTTATACATTTACATTGTTCTTGCTTAGTTCTTCTGCTATCGGGATCAGTAGCAACTCGAGCCGTTGTGTTCACAGGTAAGGTCCGAAGTTGAAGACGTATGTGCGTATATGTTTAACTGCTGTATCAATCTAACATAACGACTGTTATCTGTCCTCTTATTTTTGCAGGAAGAGCGTCGTAAACGAGATGAAGAGACCATTCTGATGCAGCTCATACCACGTAACGAGGCAAGTGGCGAAAAGTTGGATCCAATTAACTCTGCTTCGTCAGATCGTTCGGTGAGTTTTGTGCAATTTTCTACGAGTTATCTGCGTTTTGATTACTTCGCCGTTTGGGCCACAGTTCAAGATGACGGCTATATATTTGCACGTTTTGTTAACGGATATATGATTACAAATTAGTAGAAAGATTGGCCATCTATCTGTGAGGTAGTCGTAATAGTCTATTTTGAGACCAGAGTTTAAAATGAGTAAAAACGTTTACTTAAACACATTGTCGGACTGTATGACACGTTTAGTTGTGCACCCTTTCTTTTTAATTCGGGTGGAATACGCAAATATTTATTGTTGTGTTACGCTTTAGCTGGGACCATTTGAGAGATTAAGGGAAGAGAAAATGTTTAACTCGTTAATTTCACGCACACCCGGGCTCACCTTTATTTTCAGATGAACTGTTCAAATAGTATATTCAATTAAAGAACGCTGGATTCGCATTCTATAATTACTTCGGTTGGGCAGTAATTGCGTGTGTGTGATTGCGCTGTTCGACCTTAAGATTTGAGTCTCTGCATTTAATGCTAACAAAACATTTTCATGACCAATCGGTACATTTGTGTCTATGGTTTCTTACAACATCAGATGGAACTGCTGTTGGAATACATCTTGTTATTGTTGGCAAAAACAATTTTCTGGTCCCAATCAACGTATTCAGTTCCGCAACGTTGTAGGTCTACTTAGTTGCTGCCTTGAAAACGTTAAGTCGCCCGATGAAACAAATTACCTCCTCTTAATTGCAGATTAAGAAATAAGTCGTTTTTTGGCCGAGTTGTCTGTGACGTGAGTACACTTAATGACGCGAGGCAGCAAAAGTCGTAAGGAAGCTGTCTTTCTGATGAAGCCTTCCTTTCTCTTCAGCTTGGTTGCTTGTTTGTAAGGTATAGGCACCTTGACGTTTTATGTTCAAATATTGACGCAGCTATTTTTAGTTGTTGGGTCCCCTTCTCCCTTCTTTTTTTCTTCTCTTTTCCTGTTCGTTTTTTTCTTCTTTGTGGTTGCGTGGAAGTTAAGCAGCAGTGTGAACCACTGATGTATTACTGTCTTTGATGATGATGATGATGATGATGATGAT